>MTSC01000009.1:0-195655 GCA_002368545.1 Ramichloridium luteum | reverse complement strand
GGGGGGGGGGGGGGGGGGGGGGGGGGGGGGGGGGGGGGGGGGGGGGGGGGGGGGGGGGGGGGGGGGGGGGGGGGGGGGGTTGGGACTGGGAACTGGAGGCGAGTCCACTGCTATGAGCGTGCATCGCATTACGGGCGGTTTCTCTTGCATACAAGTTGCTCGCCCGGAGTTGAATTTACCCATTACGATACTGCAGAGAGTTGGGTACCGATGCCGGCCCACCCGCTTTGTCATCATTGCTTCATGCAGCTGCAGGTGCCGACGATCACACCATGAGGGTCTGGTCTCCACTGCTATCACGAGGAATCATAGATTACCTTCTATATCTTATATGAATAATGACAACTCAGTAAAATCATATTCCTATTCCGAAGCTCATGGTGAAGGTCGTGAACGTATCATAATAAGCGTGACAACCATTACATTGCCAAAGCTCAAGCACGGATACTCGAGAGACATCAACGACCGCTCTCGAGCACAATGGCACCCACGCGTATGGCCTTACTAGACGATTATGCTGGCATCGCGGCGAAACATTTCCAAGGCATCGACGGCTTGGAGATCGACTCGTTCCCAGAGACACTTGATCCTGCCAACCCAGCCGACCTCGCAAAGCTCGTCGAACGCCTGCACCCCTACCCGGTCATCTCCACGATGCGCGAGCGCACGCCATTCCCAGCCGCCCTTCTCAGCCAACTCCCGAATCTCCGTCTCCTCATGACGACCGCGATGCGCAACCTCGGCATCGACACCGCCGCCGCCGCACAGCATGGCATCATCGTCACAGGCACCACCGGCGCTCGCACGACGAAGGACCCGGCCACAGGAGCGACGACCACGGTCCCGGCGCCGTACACTACGACGCAGCACTCCTGGGCGCTGCTATTAGCCCTCTGCTCTCGGATCCCGCAGGACGATCGCGCGCTGAAGACCTCCCCAACGTTGTGGCAAAGCGGCCTCATGATCCCCCTCACGGGCGGTAGCACGCTCGGCATCGTCGGGCTCGGCAAACTCGGCGTCGCGTTTGCCAAGATCGCCGTACAGGCCTTCGGCATGCGCGTACTAGCGTGGAGCGAGAATCTGACTCCCGAGAAGGCTCGCGCTGCGGCGCGGGAAGCTGGTCTACCGGAGCGAATGTTCGAGGCGGTGGATAAGGAGACGCTCCTGCGGGAGGCGGACGTGGTGAGTCTGCATAATGTGCTCTCCGAGCGGAGTCGCGGCATGATAGGGCCGAGGGAGTTGAGTCTCATGAAGTCCGGGGCGGTGCTGGTGAATACGTCGCGCGGCGGGTTGATCGATGAGGAGGCGTTGGTGGAGGTGTTGAAGCAGGGAGCGATTGGGGGGTTCGCGACGGATGTGTTTTGGACGGAACCGCTGCCCAAGGATAGTGTATGGAGAAAAACAGATGAGTGGGCGAAGAGTGCGGTGGTGTTGAGCCCGCATATGGGATATGTAAATGAGGGGATGATTGGGAGGTGGTATGAGGAGCAGGCGGAGATTGTGAAGGGATTTTTGGCAACTGGGGAGGTGATCAACAAGATCAATTGAGGAAAAAAAAGCTTTTTTATTGTAATGATTTATCTGAAATCGCGACTGTTACAACGCCGGACGGAAGTTCTTGAACGGCGCCGGCGGCTTTCCGTTGATCTGTTCGTTGATGTTGAGATCCGGGTCGCCCTTCTCCAGCGACTTCTTGAATGCGGGCCGCGCGATCGCACGCTTCACGTATTCCAAAATGTTCGGGTATGGCGTTAGATCAATCGGCTGGAACTCGCGCATGGTCGTGAAGCTGAACAGCGCTTGCACGTCCGCCGCCGTGAACTCCTCGCCCGCGAGCCACGACACCTGGGCCAATCGCTCCTCGTACAAGCTCAGAATCTGGCCGATCTTGGCCGTGTAGCGCTGGTGGACCTGGTTGTCGGACTTCACACCCGCAAGGTCCATAGCCATGACCCGGCCGACGGCGGGCTGGAATGTACCATTGGTGATGTGGTACCAGTACAGGAAGTCGGCATAGTTGGCGGCAGCCGGGTTCACGAAGAGCCGACCATTGCCGTGCACGTGCACGATGTACTCGATACAGGCCTCACTTTCGGCGAGCTTCACCGGGCCGTCTTCGATCACGGGTGCGGCGCCAATGGGGTGCAGGGCCCGCAGCTCGGGTGGCGAGAGGAAGGGAGCACGATCATGCTTCTTGAGTTCGTACTCGAGGCCAAGCTCTTCGCAGAGCCAGACGACGCGAGTCGATTGCGAGTGGCCGAGGTGGTGAACAGTCAGCATTGTGGAGGCGATGTTCGGTTTTGATTCTCTATGAGGGAGTTTCCGCATTGGAGTGAGATGCAGGGCAACATTAACCCGACTGCATGAGGTCAACGGAGGGTCGCTGAGTCAGACGGCTGATTGATGTCATTTATGGACCTCCGGGAGCTCACCACCTGCATCATGTGCTTGACTATCTTTCGTAAGTTTCCGGCTGTGATTCTCCTGCGCCTTAATGTTTCACCGATCGTGATGCTTTCTCATGAAAATGTATTGTTCATTGAAGCCAAAATGCAACCTAACGTGTATGTTGATCCTCGCCTACACCCCAGGATTGTCAAAGTTCATCGTATATAGTGGGGAGCAGATGTTCTTCACATTTAGCGAAATCGTGGTTTGAGCGCATGCTTTTGACTTATAATCGTAGAACTCAACAGGACAAGTTCAAGCATATGAGAAGGCGATGGAAAAGCTGCGTTCGACACTCCACTAAAAGAGCGGAACGCCTTTGGCCTTCAATATACCCGCAATGGCCTTGAAGCCTACGGCCACTGCAGCATGCGTGCGTTGCCGAAGCGTCCTGGCGTACTCCCAAAATCACCGCTCTTGATGAGTAGCATCGCAACGTCGACATGTCCTGCGTATATGGCAATGCAGAGTCCGGAATCCCAATCCTTGCAACGTGTGTTCACGTCTGCGCCGCTTTTGATCAGCATTTTCACAGTGTCTATATGACCATTTGCCGCCGCAGCATGGAGTGCAGTGCCGAATCTGGGCCACTGCGCCGCCGCAACGGACCAACCCACAATCCTGTTCGCCGAGAGGCTTTTGACTGGATACTCAGAAATCAAGGTCGTGCTCGTCGAATGCGTCGTCGTGGTATGGTTCCGCAGCATTGTGTATTCTTGTTTCTGCGGTTCCTTGACCCGCTTTGGATCGCCCGCGTCATCCGCGTTGGCGGTGGCAGCTTCGGCTATGCGTTCGGCCAGACGCAAGACTCGACGTTTCCCGGCTCAAAGTGGTGCACGCGTCAGGCATACCGCGAGCACTATGAAAATATCGGCATTTTGTTTCAGCTAGGCCGGCGATTGGAATATCGGCTCGGCGATTGCTGGGAGCCGACGTGTGCGTCCCTCGAGAAGCTGGTGCCGGAGGTGCCGTTCCACATCTGAATCAGACATGAGATCCGAAGGAGATGTTTGAGCGTTTCGCCATCAAGGCACTGCGACGTAGCGCGGTGAATATGGCGGTGATGGTGGCCTGTGTAGCTGTATTGGTAATGAAAGCACTGCGCCTACGGGCAGGTATCCTAAAACTATTTCCATCGGAATGCTCAATTCATCTGTGAGTAAGTTTCTCGTCTCTTCAGCCGTAAAACATCATCACACCCGAGTACCAAAACTGTGGCGGGGGCGGTGAGGGGGATTCTTGCGTAGAATCGCGCGGTATGGCCTGTGGAATCCAGCGTTGGCCGCGAAGCACCAGCACCTGATTCCATATGGCTGCCGCCTGGTTCGGGTACCACGGCGCGATCTCGGGCCAGCTCTGCAGCAGCGTGAGAAACTCCGAACGGCAGCGCACGTCTTTTTGGGCGAGCAGACGGACGAGTATGACCATGAACGGACCGTCATTTTTCTCCCTGTCGTTCTCATTCTCGTGCTGACGCGCATATCGGCGGCTGTGGATGACCAGCACGAACAACGCCCAGATCAGGGCAGCCGCGCCGCTGTGCGACTTGCTGCCGCTGCAGTATCCGCCATCGAGATGCAGGAGCTGCACCGCCGAGCGGGCCCGTGACATGACGGAGTGCCGGCATTGGGGCATCGACGGCGCATAGGAGCTTGCGAGCCCGAGGAGATGCGTTTGGACAGCTGTGATGAAGAGGAGCGCCCCGACGTCATTGCTCGCGGTGCCATCGGCGACAATGTCGGCGGCCAAGGTATGTAGTCTGTGCTCAACCTGATACAGCTTTGCTAGCTTGGCACCGAAAGGTACGAACGAACTCGGTAGGAGGCTCTCCAGGCCATGTATGCCCCTGAGAGTCTCAAACAGATCGTCAGCCGTGCCGCCGACGCCACCGGCGATGAGTGATTCTGCATGTCTGAAGTTCGCCATTGCACGCCGTTTCGCCCGAACACCAAAGACAGCTTCTACGGCGGGTAGCGTCGCCTGCGCAAGGTACGTCGCTGGCAGGGAGCAAGGCAGAAATGGCCGGATTGCAAAACCCATCGCGTACCGCAGGTCATTCCACGCAACAAGAGCCCACTGGGTTGTGTCCAGCTCGCACACATTGCCCATTTTTGTTATATTCTGGATGTGCATCGCGGCTTCCGAAAACCGGTGCTCCGAAATCTCGATGAAACTAATCAAGCATACCACAGGTGTGAGGAGAACAAGGCCATTGCCGGGCAAGGCGGATGATGAGGATGACGAAGGCTGTGACAACGACTTTGGTGAAGCCGTCCCACGTGCATTAATCTTCTGGACATGCGTCCGAAGCAGCTGGTAGACATCTTGCTTATGCTGGAAATAGGACAAGCTGTCCCAGGTGCCTCCAAGCGTGCGCTTCTTATGCAGGGTCAGCAGGGCCAGACATTTGAACAACAGCAAGTCTTGTAGCCCTTGACCCCAGATGGCGAGGCCCCAATGAGCGTGGGTTGGCGCGCGTGAGTCAGAACCGAGGCCCTGGCTGTGTTGCGAGGATAGGGTATCGCGCAGATACCAGGTGCCGATGGCAGAGATTTCGTCGTCGAGGGAGCGAAAGAAGCTGGCGACTGCGGGCTCGATCTGGCGATGACGCGGTTGGCGGGGAGGGCATTCAGGTCGATGGATGCGACAGGGTGCGGGCGGGATCCTACAGCAAGATTTGCATGCGGTGGGAATGTTCCGATGTATAGCTGGACCGATCTCGGACGCTCGTAGTGTGACCTTGGTTTCAGCTCTGAAGGGCAGCAAGGCTGCGGTCAAGAAGTCATCGTCGTAGGTGGAGACTGCCATGGAGACCGCCATGGTCACGATGGCTATCTTGGTTTCTGCGTGCTCACGATATCTGACATGAGAATGGAGACGGAGTCGTGCTCAAAAATTGGCCGTGGGCGGACAGAACAGACGTCTTTAGCCCATCATGTGGGATGTCAGATCGGGACTTGCTCCGAGTTCGTGTCGGGTTGCCACAGACATCGGCGCTGACATTCATGATACAACAAAGATCGGCGGTATTCTGTTGAGACATTTCATGCAAGTCCTGCCTGTGCAACCAATTGGGGGCCGGACATTGGGGCCGCAACTGCACCTGCACCTGCACCTGCACCTGCGGCTGAATGTCAGACTGACCGGTAAGTGCTTGATGCATGTATGAATATCTAGGCTTCAGAACATCACAAATTCAGCTTAAGAAATACCCACAAGGATAGGCAAGGCCACCTGCAATGGCCGAGTTCAAGGTGCAGCTCGTGTGTTAGAAATGCCCACGTACGACGTTCTCATGCTTCGCATAGTGTGATGCAAAGCATGTGCGTAAGCCTGTCACCGCCGATGCATCTCGACGAGATTTATAAAATGGTCTTATGTGCACAAGGAAGTTGGTAGCACGCCGCGTTGACTTCTGTTCGTGTACTATGCCACTAGGATCGAGAGACGGCGGAGAGGGTCATGTTCATCTGACGAGCGTCCGAAGTGGTACTCACGGGGGCAAATCGGCACCAGGCATTTCGAGAATTGATTCATTTCGAGCTGGCTTTCAGAGCATTCTGATGAATCCGGCCTCAAGTGCGCATTCAAACGAAGCGAGAAGCCGCTTTACGTGCACTGCCGTCACGCGACAGCCGCGTGACACGCCGCTGTCTGGGCGGCGACAATCAATTGGCCGGCCAAGGCACGCCGACCCTGATTCAAGCGGCAGCAGCGCCTGTTCCACCATCACTTTGTTTCTCACGCTGACTTTACAACTTTCGGGCAGACGGCCGAATATCCAGCCTTGACACTTGGCAGACATGCGCCGAGACGGGTCACCTCGTCGTCGCCTCCCATGGCATTGTTCTCGGCAGGCTTGTCTCGACGGGTAAACCTCGCTCCTCTCCAATCGCCATTGCCGCACACTCGGGCCGCTTGGCCATCGGCTCCGCTCTGACGACTGCCATGCTCGTCGTCCTCACTCCAAGACTACGGCTGGGTCTTGGTTGCGCCTCCATGGGTGCCACATCGAGATTGCGGCATTTCAACATGACGTCGTGCCATGTGGAGGCGGCATGGCAGATACGCAGCAGCACAAAATCCCAAGCTCGCGACGGAGTGGAGCACCCATGGTGTCAGTCAAGACGCTTAAGTTATATGTGATGGAAATGTTTGCAATGTAACCGACGCGTCATACTTTATTCTTCAGTCCTTGACGCGGATGCTGCTGTCTTGGGCAAGGCTTGAGCATTGATAGCCTCTCGTTGCCCCCTGTACGATTCTTGTCTTCCTCCAAAGATCTTTCCCAATATTGCCCGTAGCAGAGAGAACTCCAGCATGCCGGCTCCCAAGGTCGATACCGAAGCTGTCCAGCACCAGGAGTTCGTCCCTTCGGGCGCGCGTCGAGGCAACTCCTCGGATTCATCGACCGTCCATGGACGAGATGGTGCCACCGACAAAGACAGCAACCATGATGACCGTCGCCAAAGCGCAACCTCGTTCAGAGGTCGGCAGCCGTCCGTGGCAGCCCAGCTCACGAACCCTCTGACGGGAATGAGCGAAGCTGATGTTCTGGCTGACGTCGAAGTTTGGACGAGACAGCGCGGACTCGAACATGAACTCGACACTTTTCGCCGCGGCGCTCTCCTTGCACGTGTGATTAACACGGAAGGCGGGTTCGAGCGCATCGATCTGCCAGAAGATGAGAAAGAAGTATTGCGGCGAGAACAGACGCACCGCTGGAGCCAGCCCTTCATGCTCTACTTCCTGGTCGTCCTCTGCGCAGGCTCGGCCATCGTTCAAGGCATGGACCAGACCGCCGTAAACGGCGCGCAAGTCTTCTACTTCGACGAGTTCAGCATTACAGATCCCTGGATGCAAGGCCTTCTCAACGGCGCCCCTTACCTCTGCTCCTGCCTCATCGGCTGCTGGACCAATGCTCCACTCAACAAGATGTTCGGCCGCCGAGGCACCATCTTCATCTCCTGCACGATCTCCTTCCTGTCATCCTTCTGGATGGCCGCCGCGCATACGTGGTGGAATCTGCTGATCGCACGGTTCGTGCTCGGTTTCGCTGTCGGCGCCAAAAGCTCGACGACGCCTGTGTACTCGGCCGAGTCGGCACCAAAAGCGATCCGTGGCGCGCTTACGATGCAGTGGCAGATGTGGACGGCATTCGGCATCATGCTCGGTTTTGTCGTCTCCGTCGCCTTCGAAAACACGCGGCCCGTGACCGGCAGCGAGACGGAGCCGTGGCGCTGGATGCTCGCCGCAACCGCGATCCCGCCCATGATCGTTATGGCCCAGGTCTACCTGTGCCCGGAATCTCCCCGCTGGTATATGAGCAAGGGCAAGTTCGACAAGGCTTTCAACTCGTTCTGTCGCCTGCGCAATCACAAAGTGCTCGCTGCCCGTGATATGTACTATGCCAACAAGTTGCTCGAGGTCGAAGACGCGCAGCGCGCGGGCAAGAATCTCTTCAAGGAGTTCTTCGCCGTCCGGCGAAATCGTCGCGCCGCGCAATCCGCATTCTTTGTTATGTTCATGCAGCAATTGTAAGTTTTTCATCATTGCCTTGAGACGAGGAGAGTCACTGACTGCTTGACGGGTAGCTGTGGGGTGAATGTAATTGCGTACTACTCCACCCAGATCTTCATAGATTCGGGTTTTACGCGCAGCAACGCCTTGCTCGTTTCGCTGGGCACCGGCATCGTCAACTGGCTGTTTGCAATTCCCGCCATCTACACTATCGACACTTTTGGCCGCCGGAACCTGCTCCTGACGGGTTTCCCGATCATGGCCATCTGTCTGCTGATCACCGGCTTCTCGTTTTTCATCGACCAGGGCTTGGAAGTGTCGCAATCGCGGCTCGCCGGTGTGGCAACGGGAATCTTTTTGTTTATGGCTGCCTACTCGCCCTCCGAAGGCCCTGTACCCTTCACCTACTCCGCCGAGGCCTTCCCCATCTACATCCGCGACACCGGCATGTCGTTCGCGACCGCGACCTGTTGGGGCTTCAATTTCATCCTGTCCCTGACGTGGCCCGCGCTGCTGCGCGCGTTCGGCCCCACGGGCGCCTTTGGCTACTATGCTGCGTGGAACATCTTCGGCTGGGTCTACTGCTACTTCCTGCTGCCTGAGACCAAGGTTCGTGCTTCCTTGGCCCTAATCCTCCCCAGTCGGTTTTACCTTAGGGCAAGTGCTAACCTCTTATTACAGAACCTCACACTCGAAGAACTGGATTCTGTCTTCAATGTCGGCAATCGCCAGCACGGGAAATACTACCTCGACAAGCTGCCCTGGTATTTCAACAAGCGCGTACTCCGGCGCGATGTAGAGCCGGTGCCGCCTCTGTACGAGTTCGGTGAGAGCTTCCATCAACCCTCCGGGACCGGGCTTCATGGCAGTGGTGGCGAGAAGCCTGCGGTCGGCAGGGTCGAGAGCTGATAGACGTTGTCACACTATTTTAACTTCATGGTTTCAAGGTGAATTACATTTGTGGTTGGCATCGCATCATGCGATACGAAACAATACAGGGTCTGGATTTGTTCCAGAGGAGTCAGCTCAATAGGTTGGTCGCTGTTTCCAAAGACCAGGATATTCATGATGACGACATGATCTTAATGAAATCCCGTTTCTTATGGATTGCATCCTCGCTCATCGTGTGGATAAATTGATTTGCTGCGTCTCTTGGATTTTGCGGTGAAGTCATTGTTGTCTTAAATTGCACATCGGAGTGAATCGAAATTTGATGGGAGCTCGATGGGGATTTAATGGCGATTTCCGTGGGAATTTCGACCAGCTTTCAATCGCTCGATGAAGAGTCTGATGATCACATAAAGGGCTCATATTGTTCAAATCAATCTGCACCCAGTCATTGTTTACTCATTGAATCTAACGCGTATTAACGACTTAATCATTCCAGATTGCTATCTCCTTCATACTGATTAGAGACTGTGATTGGCGATAAGTGCCGTCCTCCGTGGAGGACTTCTGGAAAAGCCGACGAAGCCGCGGGGGATCCCACGCGCACAGACCCGCCCGCCGCGGCGTTGATGAACACATCAAAGCGATAGCATCACTCGCTGATCCGAACACTTGGCAGGATTCCAATTAATCAGCGCCCGCGACGAAATCACAATCTCGAATGCGGCGAACAGCACCATGAGCGCTGCGTGCATGCTGGCAACTCGGGTAGCAGTTCTGGTGCACGGAACGCATTGTACAAAATGAGGCGGCCGACGTTGCAGCTGCTGCTTGCTCTCTGTTGTAAGTTCACGGACTGGGACAGACTTGATGCGCCGACAATGATAGCTAACGCAGGAAATCTTCGCAGTTGTTTTTCTCTTCTTTGTATCATCTACTTCAGCATGGAACCTTTTCGGCGCGGAGGTGAAGGAGCAGCAGCCCGTCAAGGACGAGGCAACGACATCGGAAGCGACGCGATGGCAAGAATCACGATCACGTCCGACAAACGCGGAAAGAGAGGGTTATAGCGATGCGGTGAATGAGGCGACCGCGCTCCTGCGCATGGTTAAGGCGCCGACGGTTTCAAAACTTGCCCGTCTTGTCCGCAAGCCCAAAGGCTTCATCGGAAACACCGTCTACTACGCGAAGGAGGCCTTTGTGCTTCTGTTCATGAATGCACCGAAGCAGACCAGCCTATTGACGACCTCGACGAGTGAGCAACCTGCGAAGATCAGTCAGCCTTTGGCACGCGCCGTCAAGATTCTCGAGGATGCGGCGGAAGCGGACGATCGCGATGCGCTTTTTCTACTGGCCGAGATGAACTTCTACGGCAACTACACTTACCCAATCAATTACGATGAGGCGTTCTTCCGATACAAGCAATTGGCGTTCTTGGACGGCAACTCGACAGCACAGTACATGTTGGGTTTCATGTATTCGACTGGACTGGCGCCCTCGTACCCAAGCGATCAGGCCAAGAGCATGCTCTATCATACGTTCGCGGCGGAGGGAGGAAACACGCGATCGGAGATGACGCTTGCGTACCGACATCTGTCCGGAATTGCTACACCGAGAAATTGTGATGAGGCTGTCCATTGGTACAAAAAGGTTGCGGACAAGGCAATTGCCTATTACCGCTCTGGTCCGCCAGGTGGGCGCAGCCTAGTCCGAGACGCCTACAGGATCGCAGACGAGTTGGGTGGTGTCTATGGCGAAGGCGCAAGTGTCAGCTCCGCGGGCATGAACGCCAAACAGGGCGGCCCCACCAGTGATGCCTACGCAGACGTGGAGGACGTCCTGGAGTTCTTGTATTTGCAATCGTCTAAGGGCGATCTTCAAGCAACGTTTGGCCTAGCGCGGCTGTACTATGAAGGTGCGCGCGGCTTCAAGCGGGACTTCAAGCTCGCGAAGAAATACTTTATGGAACTGGCTCGCGAATACTGGGGTCCGGATGGTCAACCCAAGAAAGAAGTCTCTGGCCGAGTCGAAAAGCTGGCGGCCAAGGCGGCCGGTTATCTCGGCCGGATGTTCTTGCGTGGCGAGGGCATGGAGCAGAGTTACAAAATCGCCCAGACATGGTTCAAACGCGGCATCGCGAACGGCGATGCCTTGTCGCAGTACAGCATGGGTTTGATCCACCTGGATGGTCTCGGTGTGCAAGCGGATGCGGTCAAGGCCGCTCAGTACTTCTCGGCTGCTGCTGACCAGGATTTGGCCGTGGCACAGACGAATCTCGGTATGCTGTTCCTCGATCAGGGTGATACACTTACTGCAACGCGCTACTTTGATCTGGCTGCTCGTAACAGTCACATCGAAGCGTTCTACTATCTCGCTGAGATGAATGACCAAGCGATTGGCCGCGAGAGATCGTGTGGTAACGCCGCTGTGTACTACAAGATTGTCGCCGAAAAAGCCGAAGCCATCTGGAGCTCTTTGGGCGAAGCGGCCGATGCGTACGAGGATGGTGACAACGAACGTGCGATTATCGGCTACCTCATGGCTGCCGAGCAGGGTTCTGAAAGTGCTCAGGCGAATGTTGCATGGCTGCTCGACCAGAGCAAGCCTCGATGGTCGTTCATCTCCTGGCTTACCTCGTTCAAGGAGACCGCCAGCAACACGTTTGGCAGTGCGACCCTCGCACTGATTCACTGGACTCGTTCAGCGAAGCAGCAGAACATTGACAGCCTAGTCAAGATGGGTGATTACCATCTACACGGCCTAGGCACTGTGGCTTCGGCCGAGAACGCGGCCGCTTGCTACCAAGCTGCCGTCGAGACCGCGCAGTCTGCACAGGCGATGTGGAACTTGGGCTGGATGCACGAGAACGGTGTAGGCATCGAACAAGACTTCCACTTGGCGAAGCGCTTCTACGATCTCGCACTCGACACGAATCGCGAAGCGTACGTGCCGGTGCAGCTGAGCCTGTTTCGGCTGCGGTGGCGTAGCTGGTGGAACCGCATCACGCGCGGCAACATCAACGGCATTGAGGAGGAGGCGCCAGCGCGCAAGCCGCGCTCGTTCGCCGAATGGCTGTCCGCTTTCCTGGAGGCCGACGCGCAGATGTATCAACAAGAGTACGAGGCTGACGACTGGGACACGCACGAGCACATCCCCGGGGACGAGTACTGGGATGAAGACGGCGAGTACGATGAGAGCCTGGTCGACACGCTCGTGCTCGGCGGTCTCGTGCTCGCGCTGGGCTGGCTGCTGTACTATCGGCAGCAACAGCGGCGTCGCGCGGTCGAGCAGCGATTGAACGAGAATGGGCAGAACCCGGATGATCGGCCGGCGGACGCTGCGCAACAGCAGCAGCAACCGGCAGACCGGGGATTGTTCCCGCAACCTGGGCAGCCGGCATGGAACGATTGGGTGGCGGGAGGTATAGGGCTATGATGAGAAGATATGAACATGATGTTTGCAAATGCATTTCACCGAAGGTATCTCGTTCACACGTGTGTGTTGATCCCCGCAGTATGCTTGTCCTTCAGTCCATCGTTGGTCGACGCGGACTTTGATCCGCGTCTTGCTTACGGAGCATTCTCGGCGATGATGACTGTTGAGGGTCGCAAACGGCAAGTCACGGTAGCAAGTGGTTGGAATCGATCTCTTTGGCCCCCAAATATGCGGCCATGAGTAATGATCACGAAGATGACTCGTGCTGTGCGAACGAGTCCTCGCACACCTTGCCCGATTGATCCCAAAACAACCATGTGCGGCAGGAACGTATAGGAACAACGGAACCTAGCGGGATACTACAATAGTTGTAGCCCAGCTACCATTGCCCTATCATTCAGAATCCAGGCGGAACCAGATCCAATTGGTCATTCCTCGATCGTGGATCCCATCGGTGTCGAGAAATAGTGGGCTCTGGCGTGGGTTGTCGCCCGCCTGCCGGCAGGCCGATGGGATTCCTCCCGACCGGTGAGCAGTTCGGCATTCTCGACCGGGGCTCGATCCTATTCTGGCGAATGATGCCAGCGCTGAATTTAGGTCGCGGCATTTCAGCCCTCAGAAAAGCATCGGGCATTGTGCGAGTGTCCATCGATTGGTAAGGTTCAGAGTCAGCCGGAATGAGGTGCATGCGGGTTGCGCGTTGGAAGGGTTCCAAGCTGACGCCGGCCGCGTGGTTCGGACCTGCCAATCAGCATGCTCTGCCAGCTTCTGTTGACTCCCACACGAACGGGGTTGAATTGCCCTTCGTTCAGCCATGGCGGGTGAATTGTAAGAATACGTTGTTATCAACGTGGCGACGTCGATCCAACCAGAGGATCGCATCGCGGCGGTGCTCTCGCGGGCGCAATCCGTCCATGTTTTCGTATGGTCATGCGAGATCACATACCCTCCAACGACTGAATACAGTAGGTGCACTCGTCTTGCATACCGCATCATGCAGGACGCACGCGATGACCATGCATTTGTCTGTCTCGGTGAATGCGAGAGGGAGAGATCGGCCTTGCAGGAAATTAGCCCTGTGTCTCGCGCTTACGTGCGGCAGTGCGGTGGCAGCTGTCAAGCGGGTCACCGACGTGACGGCGTGCATCGGCAGCCATAACTTGGCATAGAGGAGTTTCATTGCTTTTTATGTTGTATTACAGCTGCGTCTGCAATCATCCATGCCTTTCTCGCCAAAGCAGTCATCATGGTCGATGCTGACCGTCAGCTTGACAAAGCGCGGGCATCGGAGGTAAGACCGACATCCGCTTCCGATCACAGCCACGATGGGGGGAGGTGGAATGATCAAAATAGTGAATGAGGCATTCATTGGAGCTGACTTCGCGTGGTCGAGCAACCTCACCCATCGGAAGACATGGTACATACCCAATTCCCAGTGCCTCAAAACAAATGTATGCCTTCAACGGCCTTCACTCGCATGGTCATTGTTACTTTCGCAAGGAAAACATGTGCTGGCGAATTGTTCATTGGTCATCATTGAGCTCGTATCATTTCATCTTTCCGGACTGGAGGGATCACGCATGCGTCACAAGAATTTGGGGGCCAGGATCTCTTACTGCTGTTGAACGGCGGAAGAGTCGCAACCAGGATAAGATACCGATCGATCGAAAGTGGTTCTCGTTCACGGAAATAGGCTTACGAGAAGGGGATCCATGCACGGGAGTCCATCTCTTCGTAGACCAGTATCGCGTCATGATGCTGACCACCACGTTCGGGAGCTAATTCGTATGTCTCGCGAGTCGTGGTGTAGTCGATGCACATCGGCAGTGATGCACGTAGGCTCTCGCAACATCGCGCCAAGTTTCCAAAAACAACATCCGTGCGACCACCTGACCGACTACAGCAGTCAACGCAAAAGCAATCGCATCATGACCATTACATTTTCTCCTGTGGCGTACAACAGAACTTGCGCGTCGTCTTTTTTTCCTTTTCCGTTCTGAAACTTGAACGTGCGTTCGGTTCGTACCCTGGTTGTATACAGGGTATGATTTCGCCAATCTAAAAGTTTATTGGGTGACTACGGTTCGATTGTGGCGTCAAGGTTAGGAGTGTTCGCGCTAAGGAAGGGTTGAAGGATGAATGATGGATGGGTGGGTGGAGGCGAAAGATCTTGTGACGGTGAGTTTCTGGTACATCGTTGTGTCGCACAGCAGTACCGGGAACGCCGATGCTCCGGGACGGAAAGGAGTCGATAGCCAAGCGTTAGACGAGAAGTCATGGCCGAAGGAATGGTGACTTGTTTGCAACTGTTCTCGCAGAGCAATCGATCGCGGGCATCACCATCTTTGCAACAGTGACGTCCCAGATCGGCAACAGACCATGTGTACGCCCATGCCGGGATAGCCGCTTGCGGCTGCACCTTTGCGAGCGCTCCGCGGCGCTTGCTGTGCAACGTCGAAAACGCAGGTGCGCGAGTCTAGAACCGACGATGGCAAGACGGGCTCCTCGAAGGATTCGCAAGCGAACTCCATGGAACGGCGAGTGTCCCGAGAGCCTGGTCACGGGGACGATTCGTCATTGTAACGGGATTACAAACGTCAACGCACGAACAGGAACAGATACTGTGCACTCTTTACCAGATCGATCACAGTGATGACAATCGATCCCGCTCACCGGTGCATGCTGTATTGTATACATACGTTATCGACGTAATAAACGACGCAACGTCGCGCAAGGTGCCCCGTTGATCAAGCATCCTTATATGTGTGTTAGACGAAGGAGATTGTCTCGAATTACTCGGAATTGAGGATGGCCGCCAGTGAGGCTCTGCCTCGTAGAAATTGACCTCACTTGTCGGCATGGGTCCAACTCCGAGTGAGTCTATCTAAAATGAGATCATCACCCACGGGAAAGAGCATGGCAGCCGTGCTCCGCGCCGAGTGAATTCAGAAAGGGGAAAGTCGGCGAATCAGGCTTCTGGCAAAGTTCTTGGAGTCAAGTCTTGGGCTTCGCGAAATACGGGGCAACCAATGGAGACTCCCGAATGGGCCGGAGTACGCCCGTGGCGGTCTTGTATGGAAATTTCCGAGAGGTACACGGTGAGGCAAGGTGAAGGCCAGACGAACGCACGATAGTGGAGCTCGCCGTAGCACTTTGGCTGTCTAGTCCGTCGCGATCCTGCAGGAACCCCAAAGGGCCAGGACGTTGGACCCGCGAGGCGGGCTTTGCATAAGGGCTGCAGCTGTGGGTGGGTGCGCAAATCCAGTCAAAGTCATCCTTCCAAGTTCCTGGCTATCCCGGCGAAGCCCTGAGGACGGCACTGATTGGTCAATAAAGTCAAATACAGTCATTCCAACACGGCGGAATCAGACAGGGCCATCGTCCAGCTCAACGGCTGTCAAAAGAGGACACCGGCAGTGTGGGGTGTGTGTACAGAGTACAGTTATCCCAAAGGCACACCGTGTTCCTTTCAAGTCCATTGTTGTACTGCTACAATATCCCTGGAGCGTGCAACGCTAGCACGACTGTAGTGCTTGGCTCGGGGAATTCCATTCGAGGCAGAGACGAGTCTGGCTGCGAAAAATTCGGATAAGGGCAATATGAGGCGCATACGAAGGCTCATTGGCGAACAATGGTGAGATCCTACGGTGGAAGAACGGATGATCAGGATTGGGGGCCGATTGCGCGGGCGGCGGGCGGTACGGACTATATCCTGCCTTTTCTTCGATTTCAATTGTAGCCGAGAAACAGACGAGCCTCGTGAGGGATCGTCATGAGAGCAGAAACGTCAGGCAGCAGGCATCAACGCGCATAGTGCACGAGAGAACATCTTGCAAGCCTCAAGGACGCCACGGGGTGCAGATACAATAATGCAAGTTGGCGCGCGGCTTCGCTCAATCGCGTAATCAGATCAGGCGCAGCAAAGGGGAAAAGCGAAGAGCAGAGATGGCTTGCTATCCACATTTGTTCCGCTATGCCGTTCTTCGGAGGATTGGCGATGGACATGGGCAGCTTTTGCCAAGGCACACCATCGTGGACTGTCGCTGTAATCTGCTGACAATGTTTCTATTCGAAATCACATATTGACGCGACAGCGCGTTAGTTGCCTTTTCAGCTCGCCAATGTGCAACATATAGATCAATCTTCTTCAGCGTCAATACTCCAGCCTCACCTCGCCGAGCGATCCGGCCGACGTTCGATTTTCTTATCCCGGGTTCTCGGGCCTGCTTGGCAGCGGACAGCATGCTCCTGGCGGTCCGTCTGGCTTGAATGTCTGGGTTGTTATGGGGAACGAGCTGGGTCAATGACCGCTGAGGTTATCAAAGAATGGGCCGTCCCAATCAATCGGAGAAGGGGAGGGCCAACCTAACTATTTTCAACCTATGCAAGCGTGGTGTAGTGGTGGTGTAGCGTGGGCTTTCTTTGGATGCGCCGGGCATCCACTTCATGCAAAGCCCGCCGGCGTGGATCGCCTCGTGGGGGGCAAGGATGTCGCGCAGCATGCTTCTCGTCGTGCATGGCCATCAACACCATCATTCCCGTCACAGCTCACGATGCGAAGTGCCGGGCGCGCGTGCTATGGTACCAAGATCCTGTTGTCCACATGCATCAGGCACACCACCTTTTCCCAGAACTTGCCGAGTCCTCACCGGCCGGACAGGATTCGCGGACGGGATTGGGCGCAGAGACCCTGCACAGTGGCTCCGCCGCGCGCGCACGCTCGCCCGCCGTCCTGCACGACGGGGCTTTTAGTTTTCGTCCCGCAACGTTTGCACTGTAACGCTGTACTCGCGGCCGTATGATGGTCTTTCGCCCTGGGACGCTTTCGATTGGCGAGCGAGGTCATCGTACCAACATCGGCCGTCAGTTGGCGGCGTTTCGTGCTAGCAGCCCTTGGCTTCCGACGAACCTGTGCATCGTGCGTGCGTACGTGCGTGCGCGCTGCTTGCTCCACGAATCTGGCACGTCTGGCACGTCTGGATCTGCGATTGAACTATCGATGAGGCTCCGGTGCTGCGCGCGCCTTTGCGGCTGGACGGGACGGTCAGAGCGGCTCTAAATCGCCCTCCGAGCTAGTGTAATCCTTGTTCGAGCCTGTCGGCTTGCTGCCGGAGGGAACACTGGTGATATTCGTAGCGTTCGGTCGTCCGGGTCTTGCTCTCATACCACCACTCGAGCTTGCGTGTCTGATTTGCAGCTGTGTCAGCAGCAGGTGCGGTCGTCGCCGTGGTGGTTGCAGCAGCTGCTGTCACGCACTTGGCTCCTCGCACGTGGCCGCCTGATTCCGTTCTTACGGTAACTCTGATGGGTTCGTGGGCGGAAAGCCATGCAGCCTATGACGAGTCGCCCGTCCGTCCTTGCCCATGGCCGCCGTCTGAGTAAGGATGATAGTCTCGTGGGTCGTACAGCTGTATCGTGGTTGGAAAGTCCCTGGACCATGTACCTCTCTCCCTCCATCCATTCATCGCGCCGGGGGCCGAACTCCCTGTAGTAGGTCGCGACGGTCCAGCGAACGATTATAATAAGATCCTGCCTCCGTGCTACTTGCGGTTCCTTCGAGTATCGCGCCTCTTACATCTGCTGAACATCACTTCTTTGTTGTCTCTATAAAGACTCGCTCTTCAACGATATCGACGTACAACATCAACAAACCACTCTTCGGTGGCGACACGACCGCAATCGCTACTGTCACTCAAGTCTATTTCGCTTTGTCTCCAACATCATGTGTATCCGGATCATTGAACGCTACTCCGTCTGCCGGTGTCTCTACTACAAGCATGCCGTCGATCCCTGCGCTGCTCGTGCACAACGAGGACACACCGTACAAGAACGGGTCGTCCTGGTCGGCTATGTTTGCGAAGCACATGCACAACTCGCTCCACAAGCCCAGATGCGAGCGCAGCAGAATCCTCAGCATCCGGACTCCGGCTACTCGAGCGGCGGATGGCAGCAACGTCAGGACAAGTGACGACCACAGCACGCCAATTACAACGACGACGACGACGACGACTATTTCGACGATTGAGGGGCCCTGAAGCAGTCTACTCGATCGATGTCTCGCTGATTCAGTCTGGCGACGCACGGCCAGCACAGTCATCGCTGTGCCTTGGTCATTGTTTCAGCGGAGCGTGAGTTTCCCCGTTCTTCGTATTCGCCGTCCGCCGCGCTGGCTCGGCGGAGAGTTTCGGTGTCCTTTGGGTCTCACTCCCAAGGAATCCAGCCGCAGCGCCTTTGGGTCTTGGCGCAAGGTCAGCAAACACGGATACGTCCCTAAGAGACGACGATCTGACCCGGAACGACGCGCGACCCGACCCATCTGCTACGGCGGAACAAGAAGAAGCAAAGCAAAGACCACAAAAAGAGTTTCGACGGGCGATGCACCCGGCAGAATCCTTGCACCGCGATCCGACGAAGATGCGGCGACCGGTGTGTGGGCTGGTGTCTTCACAGCCGCGCAGCCGCGAATTGGCGCTAGAAAGGGGAAGGGCGGTCGGGCGAAGCAGCACAGGGCCCTTCAAAGTGAGGCACTCGTGACCAAACCTCACCACATCAGTGCATGACGCTGGCATTCTCATCCTCCTCAGACTGTGCCGCCGGAGAGAAGTCCTCACTTGCGCCCCCAGGTGGCGATCCTTCACCTAGGGGAACGCAACGACTTGCGATTCTTTTCTTTTTTCTCTGGACGAATCTCGGCGCAACGATGTCCTCTTTTGATCTGCTACTATTTGTGACATAGTGTCGCCGCTATTTCCGTCCGAGCACTTTCGAACCATTCGATCCTCCCACAACGCCTGGCGGAAGATTCGTAATTCTGCGAATCCGTCTGTTGTGAACTTGGGCAGCAAAGAGGCGGTTTGCCAATCGGGCGGCCATTTTTCCACCAGGCGTCGTCGGCGCGCGCGCTCGCGTGGGGTAATGAATTTGAACCGGCGTTAGGATGAAAGGGGCATATGCGCTTTTGTTTCGGCGCTGGGGGCTGGCGCAAAGATCTCACGAAGGGAAATGATATCCGATCTGGCTACTTGTTTTTCTGAGTCTTTACCTGGGATCGTTTCATTGCAGGGGCGGCGGAGTTCTTTGGGATATGGGTTCCGGTGTACGAGGCGACGGACTTGACTTCAGTGTACAATGTTTTGTCTTTTTCCTGCTTGCCTACCCATTTGCTCGCTCGCCCCACGCTTTTCGTTTCGTGTCATTGGTAGGGCACGGTAGGGTTGGCGTTGGTCTCCGCGCTCGCGCAAAAAGCAGCGACAGCGGCGGTGAATGCGCCAGCATGAGGTTCTTTTTCCCCTCGACCGTCATCGTCATCGTTGCCTGCGTACTGGCCGCCGGGCAGAGACGAACACCGAGAGACTACTGCTACAACAGGATAATACATGTGCTTCCACTGGCCACACGACTTGCGGCACGAAATCTTTTCTACTTTTAGAATCATCCTGATACGTCCGCAAAACACCCGACTTCATTTTTGACTATTGTAACCAAGAAGTCGTCCAGTCCTCTAAAACGAAACCTTAATCCCGAAATGGTAGAATTGTCGTGTTTTTGATATAAGAAACTCCAAACCTGCAAGCTAGCGGAAGCCGGCAGCAGCAGACCGAACTGCGAAGAAAGCAAGAAGAATCGTGAGGCGCAGCGTAGGCTGAAGTCGTTAGCCAAACAGTAGTTCATGCAATGCACGGCGGTTGAACACTCAAATCCGTTCTGGGGGACACCCCACCTCCACCAACAGCATCCACGGGCGACATATCACTGGGGGTCCCTGCTGCCGCGAATTGTTGGTTCGAACGTGCATCCATTAGTCGGCGCATGCGCGTTGCGCGTGCACGTCCTTCGCCAGACACTGCCTCTTCGTGATTGTCTTGCTGCTTCAGTGCCTCGTCAGACAGCCTGCCAGAGGTAAAGGGATATTAACTTCCAAACCACAGTTGCAGACCGGTGGCGCCGGCCGGCGTGCGAGAAGTCGGCCCCTTCCAAGAGAGTCGGAAATGGCTCCAATCTGCGGGCAGGCCAATCCGGGCAGCGGGTTATCCTTTTTGTCACGGCATTTGCCCGCGTCCGCCTGCCCGCCTCCAGCCCGTTGCAACAGATAGATGGGGCTGCAGTGAGACTATTGAGATCGCTCCCGCTGCCGAACCAAGATCCCGTTTCTTTATTAACTATGCTTTATTCCCCTTCGCTCTTGCGACTTCGGGGCCGAAACGGCTGTGCGCTTGGATCATGATCGTAGGTTGCGCTCTACGCAAGTCACATGTAGGAGAGGGGATTTCAGCCCCAGGCTGTTTCGACAGCGATCGACAGAACGACTTCGTCTCGGTTGCCGGTCTTCGTACTTTGAGATGCTTTCGCGAGAGTACCGATGGCTGCTGCTGTGCACGGTCCTTCTCGTCCTCATCGCGCGTGAGTGAGCCCTCGTGACGTGGGGTGAATATTGCAGTAATGCCGGTCGCGGATGGATAATTGCAATGGCTGCCAATAAAATAGTCCATCCGACCGGGTATCAAGGCAACCACTGTGGATGGAGGATCATACGGAGAGGCGTGGCAGCTGCGGTTGGCTATAGTAATCCGATAGAGGGTGGTCAACCGCTCGTAGAGCCTGTATAATAATAAAATAAAAGGAGGCAACAATGGAGTGTCGTCCACCTTCCGGTAGAGGCAAGTGGTGCTAGTCATGACCGATGATGATGGATCAGGCAGTCGCGACCCACTCCGTGCTCAATGGCACTCACTCCGACGACTACAGCGCCAAGAATTATCCAACTCAGGGCCTACGCAACAGACAAGTACCTGATGACGAATACGATCACTCAACACCATGATGTCTCGTGCGATCAGCCGCAACAACCGTGATAACCCTTCACCACGACTCGGCCACGATCGCCGACGAGCCAACGAGAACGATTCATTTACCGAGAAGGAGCGGCGCGAGGCTCCGACGCATCCTGGCTATAGCGGACAGTACCAACAACGGACGTAATGCTATTCTCTTCGACCACCTCCTGTCTGTCTGCAACTGCTTCGTCGGCGTGGTACGGATCATAGTTCAGACGCACGTCCAGCATCCGCCATGCGATGCGATGCGGTGCAATGCAAGGCATGTCCAGCATGTGAACCTTGCGATAGCGGACTCTGGCCCGATGCATGGCCACATGTATACATTCATGAGGCAGAGGGGCGATGAATAATCGCTGCCACCGATGATCCTCGCAGTCAGTGAGCATCGATGTCAATTACGGCAAGGACCTCGTAACCCAAACTCGCCTACCCGAGCGCGAACTCACATCGACGCGCTTACACGCAGCTTACGCACATCACGGCTCGATGAAGGGACAACAGATTCAGTAGGAGAGAGGAACTGAGGTCCGTACACTTGACTATCTAGGCTTTGCAGAAATCTTTCGTTCCCGTTGACAATCGTTTCCGCCAAATCCTACTACAGTTCCATTCCCACTGTAGGTGAGTCCTCGGCATCTGGCGATTCACATTTACAAGGCCCTGTGTTGCAGGTGCCGAGACATGTGAACGAGATCTCCAGATTGCGATTCTTCTTCCTCTTCCCTCCTCGATGCGAGCTGCGCCGACGAGGGGGCTCATCGCTCGGCTTTGCGGCGTCCCAGGCAAAGAGCGATGATGTTTGTCGATTATTTGTGGGCTGTGCACAATCGGGCCACCCGAAGGTGTTGCGAAAGGAACATGATCCAACATGTATTGTCAACCGGGCCAACTGCCAGGACATATTAGGGTGAGGCACAATCCGGCCTCGAAGCGGCGCCGCAGACAGAACCTGCTGAAAGCGGCGGCGCGCCTCGGAAGCAGAAGGGTTGCGCCTGAGCAAGCCCTGGTCCGTTCGGCGGTGTATGTATTTTCCCGGTCACGGTGGGGAAAAGAGACAATGAAACCAAGACAACGCAAATGGGAGATGGTTTAGAGTCGCAGGCAAAGGAAGGTATGCAGTCCTGTTGCACTGCTGGCGAGCGAAACTTCGCGAAAGAAATGAGAGCACACACACCTCGTCAGTGAAGACGAAGACGGGCGGGGCCGGGCATCTACGCGCGGATGATGACGCCGTGGCGGCGGGTGCAGGCCGGGCGCTCCTCCTCGGACTCGGACTCGCTGGAGCAGTCGGAGCCGTCGGAGTAGCCGCAGCGGGAGCCACCGCAGTCGAGCTTGACGCGGTTGCCGGCGCGGGTGATGCCGTAGCGCTCGCAGGAGCAGGACGACGACACGCTGGAGACGGAGCTGGGCGAGCTGGAGTTGGAGCTGCGGGAGCTGGTGAGCGACGGGACGTCGGAGTCGGCATCGGAGTCGGACTCCTCCTCCTCGGACTCCTCGATGCGCGTGCTGGCGAACTGGGCGGACAGCATCTCGAGCGTCTGCTGCTGGAACTGCATCGTGCGGATGAGCTTGGTCTCCTGCGGCTTGTACGGGCGCGGCGACTCGATCTGGGACTTGTCGAGCGGGCGGCCCTTGGGCACGCCGGTGCTGGAGCGGCGCGAGTGGCGGGAGGACTTGGACTCCTTCTCGGACGACGACTTGCCGGCGGGGATGTCGAGCGTGTTGAGCTTGCGGCCGGTGGTCGGCTCGACGACGGAGTCGCGGGCGGGATCGTGCGAGACGTGGTAGCCGTCGATGATGTAGTAGTACCAGTAGCGCTGGCCCTGCTTCAAGGTCTGGCCCTGGAAGCGGAAGGTGCCCTTCCAGCCGCCGGCCTTGTTGGCATCCTTGGAGAGCGGGAGTTGGCCGCTGTAGTTGTCCCAAGAGCCGAGCAAGTGGACGGTCTTGCAGTGGGCGGAGGTGCGGAGGGTGAAGTTAAGCTGGATGGCGGCCATTTCGAATTTGTTTTTCTGTTTTTGTTGGGTTTGTTGTTTTGAAAATGGGTGGATAACTTCGTAACCGGAATAGTCGTGTTGAGCAAGCAAGAGCTGATTATTGGTTTATTTGGGGGGGAACAAGGTCGACCGGCGACTTTGCTGTGATGGCGAGTATGGCGATATGCGCACAAAAATAATTAATGATGGTGGTAGGTTGTAAATTGGAGAGCACCAGGCCCTGGGACACAAACACAAACAGAGAGGGGGAAAGAGGAAAAAAACCGAAACACAACTCTTGAGATTGACACGCTTGCTGAAGAGAAAAGAAAGAGAAGAAGAGAGTTCAGCCTGAGGGGCCGCAGCCTACCTTTATGGACCCAACATCGCGACAGCACCGCATCGGGGTGTGTGGACTGGGTGAGGGAAGGCGGTGGGCAAGGGCTGTCTGTCGAGTGGCCCGGCCGATGGGCCGAACAATCACCAACATCCTTGTTGGAGGTGCGCGCGCGCCGGTGTGTCCCGCAATCAATGGGACACAACACACGCACCCACCACACCACGCGAACTCAACTCGACTATTGGAAAGCTGCAGCGAGCCTGCCAGGAAGGAAGCGAAGCACAAAACGCCGTGGGCGCGACGAGACGTCCACCCAGTGGTGGAGTTGCGCTGGGAGTGTGCAGCGGCGCGGGCGCACGCGTGCTCAGCGAGCGTTAAGAGCCGAGCGATCATTGGCTGCGCGCTCGAAATAGAGACGGCCCCGCTGCGGCGCGAGCCGCGCGAGCAATCACATCACGTCCCGCGCGACCTGTCCCCTTCACGCCTCATGCAGGCCGACGTCGCGGATCACAGGCGTGGAGCTGTTTAGCTCTCTTTTCCTCCGTCAGCCCCGATACCCTCCTGCTGCATCGGGGCATTTGCTTCCTTTGTTTCCCTCGGTCATTAGCTGCAAAATGCCCTGCACGTCCGACGCTAGCCCAATGCACGGAATCTGGAATCGAGCAATGCTCTACCCACATGCGTGCCAGCAACCTTCGATAACATGGTCACAACGGCCGGAAACATGGCATCGTGAACAAGGATGCTGCAGCTGTCATTATCGTCTACCCCGCTCGCATGACGCTTCGAACGGTATGCGTGAAATATCTCGTCCGATGGTGGCTGATCACGCTGTCGTTGCATCCGACGCGTACACCATCAACATGATCGTTGACAAGCTAGTTTCTGCAAGCGGGAAGTGCTCGTGCAACGGGATGTGGAAACATTAATCTACTACGTCCAAGGGTGCCCACTTTGATGCAATGCCTTGGTCCGAATGTGAGCAAATATCCGGACATGGCATGGGCATAGATGCTGTGAATTGATAGATTCGCCGATCATTCCGTGGATATTCGCGCACGCCCCAGAACAAAGAGCCACCCTTGTCAGTGCTGCCTCAACATCAGACTTCATGCAGCTTGTCCACATGACCCATTGAACCCCTGCAAGTCGTCGCTCATCCTCTCACGACGCTTTTCGGCGTGACTGTTGCCGATATTTCTGTGGTCAGTGAAACATGTTCAGGATAAGAATAATGTAACCCGCCAAGCCTAAACATCGACCACCATCGGCTCGCCGAGATCGGGGCCTTCGATGGTATTCTCCTTGTCGGAATTGGACGCTCGGCTCACCTTACGAGGGGGCTTGAATATCCCATCTGTACTTTCGTTGAGGGGAACGCCGTTGGTAGAGATGGATTTCAGGCCATTTCGCGTGCGCTTCTTGCTGATCGAGCCAGCGCTGGGGCTGGACGACGAATCGGCCGTGTGCTTGGCGGTAGCCTGCTCGACAGAGGTGTGGTTCATTGGTGAATCGATTCGATCACAGCCAACGTTAGTCGATTCTTCATGTACGACAGAATCGAGAGCGCCTGACAGGAAGTCACGGTCTCCTCGGATCAGCCTCGGATCAAACAACGGTGAGTCTGACTTACTGTCTGGCTCGTTTGTGCCTTCTGTCTTGCCGCGAACAACATCTGCAGGCACGTTGCTGCTGTCGTGAAGAATACCGCCTTGGGCGTCTTCGCTGGTACACGCAGGGAACGAGGTACATCCGACATGCATGCTGACGTCCGAAAAGTTCGAATGAGATGCGTCGCGCCGGTTTGGCGCCCCAGTGGAAGCCGGTAAAACCTTTGTTGAGTCCATATTCGTCGGTCCAGGTTCAACGACCTTGCGGCCTGGAGATGTATGCGAGGGCAAGGGTGGAGGCGGCATTGATTCTGATACAATCGGTGGGTTTGCCGTGGGTGGTGATCGTGTTGTGATTGCATTGATCAATTTCTGCATCTGATCGCTGGGGATCCTCATCTCCACGCGGTGACAAGTTGCAGCCTCCGGATCGTTCTCAGCTACTACAGGACAGTTGTGATTGTCGGCTGGGATGCGCGGCAAAGACGATAGTGGCACTGTGGAGTACGCTGATGTTGAGCGAGTACTCGGCTCGTACCAATGGCCAAAATCCTGCTGGCTTGGATGCATAACTCGAAGGTTATGGCTCGTTGGCGTCGTCGGAGGTGGACCCGGCGCGCTGAAGAAGGGTGATGACGACGCTGTACCAATTCCGTGACCACTGTCGTTGCTCACTTGGCGCTGATGGCGGGAAGCACTCGGAGCTAAGTATGGAGAGGACGCAAGCATCTTCTTGCGCATGTCATCGCTCGGCCAGGCAATTCCCACTTGCTTCAGGAGAGCTACCAAAGGTCAGATCGTGATGATTGAGACACCTTCGGAGGAACGCTCCATTAACATACCTAAAGGAACAGGCTGAAAGTTGAAATGCACATGATCATGGATCTTGATGAATCTTGGCTCGCGGTCGCCGGTGAGGAATCCCTCAGCCAGAGTCACCATGATCCGTCCTGTCTTTTCAGCTGGGTTCCATTTCTGTTGCGATAGAACTGATGGGTAGAATCTGGGGAAGCGCAGCGCATGGACTGCTTCCTCGTCGCATGTCAACACATTCGCGACCGAGAGAACATGTGGCCACGAGACGGCAGCTCCAGGATATTGAGTGCTGAGGTCAAAATCAGTCAGTATGGCCCTGTGCTATCGATCGTAACTCGACGCTTCAGACGAACTCACCACATGAGCTGTCCATCCACGATAGTCTTGAGCTCCCACACCAACGGTGGGCTGTTCGGCGTCTGCATCAACTTGAACCGAAAGTCGCGCTTCGTCCATGAGTGTACGGAGATCTGGAAGGCCTCGTTGACATCCAAGGCTGGTACAAAACAGGTGACCAGAGGCACCGCCGTTGCTGGTTCGTTCCAGTGTCAGCACAATATCGCGCCTCAAACTATCTCAATGACACGCAAGACGATCGTGAAAAGCCCATCTCCAACAACTCACCTTGAACCTCGCCCTTCGGCACGACCACAACACTAGACTTCGCGATATGGCACGTCGTCCGAAACTCCTGCAACGGCACGTGCCCCGCATCACCGCTCTCGCACGGAAAGAGCAAGACGTCCCAGTCTTCGTACCGCATCTTGACTGCCCTTTATCGTCTTTCGCGTAGTGTTATCGTATGGGGGACGGCAGAGAGAGGGGAGAGTTTGATACGGCGGATGGTCGTTGCTGTTACTGCTGACGGAATAATCGCGTAGTCTGTGTCGAATGGAAATAGAGGATCTTCTGTGATCCGGCGATGATGGATGAGAATGACCCGTGAGGTGAGGCAAGGTGGAAGAGTCGGGTGTTTCGATGAGTCCGAGTATGTGTCATTCACAATGGTCACGCTCTGGTGCGCGCATGATGTGGACGACGACAACGACGCGTATTCGGGAAGTGGTGGTGGTGATGGGAAGTCGCGAGGCAAGTGTCTTGAAGAAGGAACGCTCCCAAATTTTATAGTGAGTAAAATATCACGGGAAAGACCACTTGCACCCACAACGAATCAAGAAGGTGCGGATGCTTGTTTCAGCGCTCGAAGTGGTGTGGTAGAATCGGTGAATTGGACGTCACGCCTGACTGCCTACTTGCCCACCGCATAACCGGTGAATGGGACGGCAAGTGTGATGGATCGCACTTCCTGGTGAACTGCACATGTCCCTGGCCAGGATTCCTGCTACCGCAATGAGTGTCATCTGGCTTCCAAAATTACTTTATTACAGGACAATGACGTTAAACCCCTACTTAACAGTAGTCGCATTGGCAATGATGAGAGATAGAAGGAAAAGGTCATTGATTATACAAGCAACAATAGATTCGGAAGGATAACTTGATCGATCGCGTGATAAGGGGGGAGAATCTGAAATGCTCACAGGGGTTGGCAAAAGAACAATTGACTTTTGTTGGTTATCTCATCCACTCTTTTCCGGGAAGGAGGATCGAAATGTGAGCCCATTGCCTGAGGTGTACCGCCTTCTGCGCCATTCGCTTCCTCGAATCAAATCCCTTGCCGACACAGTTTGAAGCTTTCCACAATCGTGGTCGTTGTTGTTGAAATTGGTCAAGTAATCGGAAGAAAATGGTGTGTAATGTGAAGCGCGTGGCGATGTGAAGAAGTGTTTGTGTAATGTTTCCCTTTCCGCCAATGCCGAGAGGAGTTCGTGATGACGATAATGATGACAGCGATAAAAAGAAAGTTTGCCCAACGCCTTGCAAGAGTGCGCGCACGCGTGGGCACTCGCGCACCTTGCCCGCCGGATCAGGAAAACAGAAGAGCCGCTTTTGATGGTCGTTCTTTCGTGAGTACTCGTCAACGGGTGTAAAGGACGCGTTCGAAGTGATGCAGTAGAAAAGGCAGATCGTGGAACCTTTCGACTAACGCCCGCTAAAAGTGCAATCTCACTCAAGGCACAATGACGAACATGCGTTTACTGTAAAGAACTTGGTCAGTTTGCAAGCTCAGATCAGACAAGTCGGCAAAAGGTGACAAACCTTCATAGGGGCAAAATTGCCGTATGGGTGCTGGGGAGGCATTCCCATGGAAGGATAGACCGGGGGCGGAGGCGCTGGTCTGTAGGGAGTGCCGGCCGGGCCAGAGTTATTCTGCGAGCGACCCCAGCTCAAGCGCACGCGCGAGTTTCCGATGGGGTAGCCCTGCATCTGGTTGATGGCCATCTCCGCCGCGTGGCGTTGGACGAACTGCACGAAGCCACAGCCCTTTCCCGGAGGGATCTTGACGTAGGTGATCTCGCCGAAGCCCTGGAAGAACGAGCGCAGCTCATCCTCAGTGACGTATCCGGAAAGGCCACCGACGAAAACAGTGGTATTGTTGGGGTCGGTGAACTGGTTCATCGGCTGAGGAGCACCATAGTAGTTCATCTGCGGGGCACCCATGCCATAGACGCCCATGCCAGGTTGGCCGGGTTGTTGAATGCCCATAGGGCCACCAGGGCCGCCGACAGCATTCTTGTTCTTCGGAGTCGCGGTGGAGATGCGCATCGGGCGGTTGCCGCAATAGACACCCTGCATCTCGTGGAGGGCCTTCTGTTGATCCTCCTCGCTGGCGAACCGGACGAAGCCGTAGCCACGCGACATACCGCTGATGGGGTCGGACATGATCTTGGCAGACTTGCAAGAGCTGTACTTGCCCTGGAAGAGAGACATCAAGACATACTCGTTGACCTCTGGTCCCAGGTCGCCAACGAAGATCGAGAACTCCGGTCCACGGTCATCACGGCTGCGGTCAGCCAAGCCGCCGCCAGAAGCCCAATTAAGCTTGAAGGCGCGGTTTGAGTTGGGCATCTGCTGTCCGTTGAGGAGGAGGGCCTGGCTTGCGCGCTCGGCGTTCTCAAAGTCGACGAAGCAGTAGCCAGCGTTGCTTCTGTAGGTTCGTTAGTAGCTTTTCGAACAACACCCATTGCAGGACTATAGATACCCGGAGAACTTGTCCCTGATCATCTTGACATTTACTTGGTAGCCCAGGCCATACCACACGTTGCGCACGAAGTTCTCGTCGATCCATGGCTCAAGCTCACCCATCCTAGTCGACTGTCAGCGCTTCGTTTCGTACAACAGCAAGCTGAAAACTTACCAGAGGGTAGTCTTCTGATCGCCACCAGCTGGCGGGCCAACAGTACCAGGGGCTCCGCCCTGAGGACCACCCGGGAATGCGCCCTGTCCAGCATTGGGGTCAAGCTGCTGACTGATCTGGCTGGGCTGCTGGGCGCCGCCAGGGGTCGCACCGAAGGCGTTCTGTTCATCGCCGCCTTGTTGTTGGGGCGGGGCGCCACCGTCGAAGTTTTGGAAACTCATGTTTTTGGGTGGATGTTGCAGAAAGTAAAAATGGTGCTTATGAAAATAAGCTTTCAAGTCCGTAAGAGATCGTCCGGTTCCTTCCACATGTTAGATTGATCACATGCCGGGTGGGCAATCCGCGTCTTCGCACGACCGCCACTCTGGTGAGACTTACCGAGAAACTGGTAATGATGCTCAATCCGACCGTTTCTCGTTATGCGTGATGAGCGATTGATGCGCCGAAGATCTTCGATGAATGAGCAGGGATTCGCAAAATCCGGAGCAATCGAAATTGATGGTCGAGTATCGGAAGAAGTGGTTCAGAAGTGAATATTGTTGTACCCGAAAAGAGACGCTGGTTCCTATGGAAAAGATTCGCGTGGCCGAAAGAGAATTGACTGAATCTGGATAATGAGGTTAGTTGGCAGTCACAAAATGCGCCGACAGTATGCAGTGCTCCAGTGAGGGTTTGCGATCAAGGCAACAGCGCAGCAGGAGGCATAGTCGCAAGGGTGTGAAGCGTCCGCACATGTCGCAGGTCAGGTGACCTGGTCGTCTCTCCAGCCAGATTCCGCCTCATTAGCGAAGGTCCCGGTTTGCGCAATGCGCGCAGGCGGCGCGCGTGAAAATGCCCGTGATTGTAGGTCGCCGATGGCCCGCGACTGGGGAAATTGAGGTGCGCGCTTGCTATCTGCTCGCCAGGCCGATGGTCCAAGGCGCGGTCGGAGGTGCAACAAGGTTCAAGTGCCGGGTATTGGCGCCAGCCGTGCGGCCAGGCGGCCAGCGACGTGGCCCAGCTCCGCAGGCTCCAGAGGGCGACAATATCATGTGAGCGCCTGCGCGGGCGGGAATCCAGAGTCGCGCGGCGACGCGAATGGCGCTGATATCGATGGCGAGTGGGCATGGGCGGGCAGGCACCGGAGGGGCGGGTATGAGGATATGTGGGCGAAAGAACTCACCAGGTCGGTCTAGCGAAGAAGCAGGAAGAACGCGCCACCGGAAGAGAGCAGTGAAAGCAGGAAAATGACTGCCCTTGCACGCGCGCACGAAATGACGCCAACGAGATGTGGGATTGGGGATGCGGGAAACGCGAGCAAAGCAGGCAAGCAAAGCAAGAGGAGAGATGTCGGTCGAGTCGTCGCTGATGGGATGGACTGGAGTGAAAGCAAGGCGGATGTCGCAAGCAAAATGAGCCCAAGCGTCGAACGCGGAACCAAGCGAGCTAGCAGGCTGGCAGGCTGGCACTGGCAAGGTGGGCATGCGGGTCATGCCGTAGACTCAGCCAGAAGGCTGCCCACCCATGCCACCCACCGATGAAGCTCACAAGCTGATCGAAGGCGAGCGAAGAAAAAGCCCACTCGCACTATCCACCACAGCTCTCTGCCCGTGACGAAATTCGCCTACCAGAAATCGTAGCTCCAGCCGGGGCGCCCACAGTGTGCGCCCTGTTGCCAGACGCACCCCCGAGTCCCTCCTCCCGCAATCGCCGCTGGACCTCGATGTCGTCCGTCGCCAGCCGCGGCCGCGGCCGCATCATGGCTTTGTGGCAGTGGACCTCCATGCGACGAAATGCCACAATTGCGGAACATGGATGCCCCACTAGATCAGCGTGGCACTCATGGTCGCGCGGAAAGTCTATCTAACTTCCCATCGCTCACTCGTGCCACTCCGCTCGCGACGAGTAAACGTGCGAAGCTAGCGAGAAAAAACCACGCCGAGGGGGAAACCGTTGCTGCGCGCCGCCAAATCCGCACACGCCTCGTTGTGAGCGCGCGCACTGGGCCACAGTCGCATTGATGACACTGGACAGCATGTGGAATTTATTGGCATCTTCCTGCTGGTCGCGGTCCGGCTTCCGGGCACATTGATCCTCCTCACAGCAGCACTGTCCATCCATTGCGGCCCCGTGCGCGCTTCATGCTAGACAGTTGCTCTCCATCACCACACAGGCACGCGACCGGTGCGAACATCCCGGCAGCTGCAATATCTATCGCGGCTTCGGCGCGAATCTTGTTAGATTTCACGAACTTGTCATAGCCACCGCCCCCTCCTAAACACATACTACTGTAAGTTACTGTAGATCGCCGTTCGTTGCACTGCCCGCCGTGACGCGCGTAGGACACCTCTCGCGCGCTGCTCATCTCTGTGCTGGGTCGGCACTCTCAGAATTGCTGGTCGGCGGGTATGCGGATACATTTCTCCGATCCGCGTCGATGTCACTAGGGCGCGTACACCCAGTAGTAGCGCTACCATACGATATTATCCAACATGCAAATCCATTTGTTGAGACCGAAGGTTCAAACCTGTGCGCGGTGCCCTGCATGTGTCCCGGGCGGAGATAGTGTCAATGTGAAACGTATCACAATCGTCTTGTGATTGATCGCGCGTCCATAAAATGAATCCTCATGACTACGAGCGATACAATGCCATCGATTCGCTGATTGTGGCACAAGAATGTCTCGCTTTTGATAGCGCACGGCAGGTCATGCTCCACACGCGGAAAGGGTGCCGTGGGGGCTGCCAGTAACATCATATGGTCTGCTGCCAAAATATGATAATAACTTACTGCAAGTTAAGTTAGACAAATGATGCACAGTGTGGCCAGTGCAGGGTTCTAAAGTCGATGCATATCCCGATGCAATTGTCAAGATGCGCGATCGAACATATCGTCGTCATAGCTCGACAGGCGGAACGAGAAGGAGAGGCACAAAGCAGTGTCAAACTGCACGTTAAAGGTATTTTCATCGAGAGGTATACGCTGATGGTCTGCGGTATCGCCGACGATACAGCAGGGCCAATGAGTAGAAAGAAAAGGCGTTCCATTCCCCCAAGTGTAACCGCGCTCATCTCAGGTCCAGCTCGGGACAAAGTACTTTCGTGGGTAACGAAACATTGGCGAGCAAAGGAAAGCTATTCATCTATGCCTTAGGCTCCTCGATCTCGGCGGCCGCTGGTGCCTCCTTAGGCTCAGCCTCCGTGGCGGCTTGCTCTCCGGCAGGCTCGGCCTCAGATGAAGTCCAGAGAGTCTACAAAGACAGTGGGTCAGTATTCTAGTATTGGTTGCGACGTCAATTGGCTTCGATCGACTTACCAAGTTGTCACGGAGGAGCTGCATGATGAGGGTCGAGTCCTTGTAGCTCTCCTCAGAAAGGGTGTCAAGCTCTGTAAAATCTGTTAGCCTTCATCGTCCAAGCTTTTGGGCCCATTCACACATACCAGCAATGGCCTCGTCGAAGGAGGTCTTGGCCATCTGGCAGGCCTTGTCTGGGGAGTTCAAAATCTCGTAGTAGAAGACAGAGAAGTTCAGTGCAAGGCCAAGACGGATGGGGTGCGTCGGGGCAAGCTCGGTGCTGGCGACATCGGTTGCGGCCTTGTAAGCCTCGAGGGACTTGTCGGCAGAAGTCTTGCGCTTGTCGCCAGTGGCGAACTCAGCGAGGTAGCGGTGGTAGTCACCCATCCTGTGTGAACATGTCAGTGACTGGATGCAGTATCCTCAAGATTGTAGGGGAAATGCGAACATCTTGTGGTAGAACACCTTCGACTCGCCGCTGACGGCGGAGGGGATAAGGTGCTTGTCCAGAACCTCAAGGATGTCCTCGCAGATCTTGGCGAGCTCGGCCTCGATCTTCTGGCGGTATTCCTTGATCAGAGTAACCTGCTGCTCATTGCCCTTGCTCTCCTCCTTCTGCTCAATCGAGGTGACAATGCGCCAAGAGGCACGACGCGCGCCAATGACGTTCTTGTAAGCGACAGAGAGGAGATTCCGCTCCTCAACGGAGAGCTCCTGATCGGCGGAGGCGACGGTCTTCATGTTCTCAACCATCTCTGCACGTGGTTAGCGATGCACAATCGACCCCGAGATTAGAAAAACTTACCCTCGTATCGCTCAGCCTGCTCGGCGAGCTTGGCGAGGTAGACGGAATCTTCGTAACCCATTTTGACGGTGATTGAACAGCAAATCTGTGTTGGATACCAGTAAGCAATCGAAACGCAGAGAGCTGGAAGAAATTTGCGACAGCAGCGAGATCGGCGAATCTAGTCGTGAGGCTATTGAGCGCAGTCTGAGAGTCGCGAGCGTGCCGACAAGATCGAAGTCAGATACCAGAACTGGCGATAAAAGCAAATATCTGCTCTGTGGTGTTGCAGTGTCCCGCAAAGTGGAGCGCAGGAATGCAGCCAGGGCTGAGATATTCAGAATTGAGGGGCGAATGCTGCGATTTGCGAAAGACCTAGCTGTCTCTTTGCGATTGGATGCAGGATAGTTCTCACTTTGCAGCTTTCATGCTCGTGGTCGCGCACGAACTGCTGGGCCGCCACAATGCAAACGTGTCCAGGCAGGAAGACCCTGAAGCGCCGACGGTGCCGCAGATAAACAGAAAGCCCCACTCACCTGTGGAAGAGGGTTTTCGACGGTCGAATTACTTCGAATGGACGGGAATATCGGTGTAGAAAGGACGACTTCGTCAGGTGTAGTGACTAGAGAGCCGGGCGCGAGGGGAGGTCGAAGAAGGTTGGAAGTAGTGTGAAATGGTTTTGACACTGCTGTCGGGGAGGATGGCGCCGCCGTGTGGAAGTCAGTCGCTCACAGGTCGATCGCTTCTATTTCGTCACACTCGAAGCGGTAAGGCCCATGGCATGCACGTGACCGGCCGTTGCTTGCCCCAGCACGCTGTCACGGCCCCACCTTGGAGCTGCATCTGTTATCGACTCGGCCGCGGGCCACGAAGAAAAATCATGGGCTGAGCCATTGTTGCTATTCGACTGTGGCTCAGCAGCTTTTCTGGCCACTAGTGGAGCTGACATTCATGTTCTCGACCACCTCAATAGTTCACGTAGCGCCCTGCTGGGTCACGCACGCGGTGTTGTTCTGTGCCTTTAGGCCGGTCTAAGGCGCAGCTGTGAACGCGCCTGACGGACCCTTCGTCTCAACGGTGCAGGTACCACTAGATATCCAGAGTCATCCAGCACACTCGCGCATCAATGGGCGCGCCTCAAGTCGTTACATTCCAAAGAAAGCAATTTATTCCAGGAACTAGTATTGCTTCAAGATGTGGAAAACTAATGGTTTCCGCATCTTATTCGCTAGGCCAACGCTGACGTTCATCCAAAGAGAGCCCGCTTTGCAACCGCCGCCGATGAAGAAGTCTGCTTTCTGCCTTTTGTTCCGTGCTCGAAATCCATGAATGATGGGCTCCCTTGCATGTCGATGGATCATACTGTGTCCCTCGAAAAGGACCGGACTCGGTACGTGAATGTCGCCAAGTCGGACACTCCAGATTCCTACAGTCTTGAACACCCCTCAGAGCTACCGAAAGCTCTCCTTCGATGATGTGAAGATTTTGTAGATCCACACTCTGGAGAATCTCTCGGTGAATTTAGAAGAGCTCTACTGAATCTGCTGCACAAGCTCGCATCCTCCGAGGCACAATGCATGCAAGCTTAACAGTACCGTGTGCCTTGCCAACTAGTTGAATCCGTCAGGTAGCATAGATTGGTAGAAATTGGTCGTAGCACTTGAGAACCTTACATCTTATTTGAATACTGAATTTGAAAGCACTCCAGATTGAAAATATTGCTATTAATTCGATAATAGCTGAGACATTACTGTGCTAGGCAATCTCGTCCATTTTCTCTTCGCTCCTATCTAACATAGTTGCCGGGTCCATGAAACTTATTGAAAGCGCATTGAGGTCAGAAATGCATGATGCAAGGGCTTCTATGTTGTCTGCGAAGCTTTAAACTAAGGCGTCGGAAGGAAAAGTATCGTACAATAACGCTGGGTCGGCAGTAAACATATCAAGCTCCTGTTGAATTCTACTTCTGCTTTTGCGAAACTTAGCATTGCGACTGGGAACACGTCGTAAGCTGCCTCAAGTAGAGGAGGCATTTTTCCCAAGTAGAATACACCCCGTGGTTTCAATGGAGGTCTGTTGGCTCCTTGTGTTATCTATATCTGTAGCGAGACAATCTTCAGAGCATGTCGTGTGTTGCACTTGATATGGCTGAAAGCCTTTGTTAGCAGTACGGAACAAGACGCTTGTACAGTACCTATCTCGCCGATCAAGACGCTATTGCTGTAGTAATTCGAGATCGCGCTTCGCTTGTGCTGGTTCATCTGCTATAGCAAGCTTCTCTTGCAACTGTCTTTCGAATAGATTAACAGCAATCTGCAGGAACTCGTTGTCTTTATGCAGGCTTTCTATCTAGCGTTCTACTATGTCTGGGATAGTACATTAGCCTTATCAGAGTAAGATCCTGAAGAGATCAGCCAATATCGCCCTTAGTAACCTGCGCAAAAACGTCAGGTCGTGCGTTGTGAGGCGGACATGTTTTTTTCGGAAGAAGGAGCGAAATGTATCTTAATTTGCTTTGCTGCATGCTTCACGATAGACAGGCGCAAATTGCAAATGCTTTTCATATCAAGTTCCCGCATGATGAACTCGAAAAATCTCTTCAGCGACGTTGTCGAGACTGCCGATTTGTGCAGCCGCACGATCCACTGGAGAATGTGGAAGTTGAGCTTTGAGTTGTGGGTGAGATTTAATCTTGCGGTGCCCTTAATATATCTCTGGGATATGCCGATCTGCGCTTGCTTGGGCCACAATTTCCTTCTGTCGCGACCAATATGGTACTGTCTGTTGCTGTGCCGGAACGCCTGCGCTAATAGCATGCGAAGAAGGACCGTGGGGTTGTCCATGAAATTTAGCGACTGTTTCGCGCCACTGCATGTACAGTGGATGGAGCGAGAGGTGATACCATCAACAAAATGGATATACAGCAGACAAGACAGCGATTTTCGCGCTGTGTGTTTATTTCCCACGTCTGCCTTTCACAAAGCCAACCAAATTCTCAATGACACCCTCCAATGCTTCCTTCTCTTTGATCGCTTCGTCCTTCCTTTGCAGCCAGTATTCTAGCACAGCGCTGGCTTCCTCATTGAGCCTCTGAAGAGTCAAGACATGATCCTTCAAGGCCCCGTCCTCGAAGCCACTCATCGCTTCTTCTGTCGTTCCACATAGTAATGCCGCTGAATTGGCGTCGAAATCGGGTGGGGGCGGCGCTCCCCTAGCAGTTCCTGTCCGTTTGACTCGCTTTGGTTGTCCTGTCTTAGAGTCAAGTGATGTGGTAGAGTCGTTGGCGTCTGCTTGCTTGAGCCGTTCAAGAGCATTGCCTGTCGATGTTGGAGTAAGGTTGATGTTCGGGAGTATCAGGCGCTTCTGTTTCGATGGTGGAAGAATCTCGTCCAGGTCTACCGGTACTCCCAGGGATACAAGGAAAAGCCGCCGTATTCGACTTCGCGTCCAGTTCGGCGGTTGCATTGGTGGTGGTTGAACAAGCTGCTGCCAGAGTGACAACGATCGCTCTGAGAAGAATGCTGTAGCTTTTGAGAAGTCCACTTCAGCTCCTTCAGGGGTTTGCGCAGAAATACCCGAGAAGATGGTGTCGAGATACGTGTTCAATGCTTGTTGGAATTCAGTGTCGTTATAATCATGCGTCGGATCGAAGAATTCCTAGAGCCAAGTTTAGCAAAATGTGATATGCCACATTTCGCGGCGAAAATGACCAACGAGATACATACCAGGTCGTCAGGCAGAGATGATATAGGTTGCGTAGCAGCTGCATCAGACCGAGAAAAAGTGGGGGCATCAGGTGCAGGTTCATCAAAATCACCAAAATCATCATCTCCACCTTCGGCAAAGTCGTCAAAGTCATCGCCAAAATCGTCATCGCCAGCCTCGTCGCCGTTCTCTGCCAATTCAGCAGCCTGATTTTGCTCTCCCTCCCACATCGACCTCAGCCAGGCTTGTTGGTCTTTGGGGTTTTCGCTTACTGCCCTGCGCTCCAGTCTCAGCATTGAACCTCCGCCAGGTAGAATACAACAACTCACCTACCCTGTGAGCTCACTGTGTCGCCACCGCTGGCTGTCCGGACCTCGTCCGGCTCGGCGTCCGCCATTCTTTGTTCTTTGGCCAGTGTCCCTTCAACTTCTCCATAGCTTGGCTTATCATCGACCTTGTCCACAACTGTGCGCGGAATAGGAGAACCCCCAGGCGTCTGTGGGCGACTGCTTCCACTCAACACCGAAGCTGCTCTGCTTCTGCTCTGTGTACCGCTCCTTGACCGCTGACCCTCAGGCACGATCTCGATTTCGTCAGGGACGGCATCGAGTCTGCGCATATCATACGCTCTAGTATTTGGCACTTCGCCATGCGCTGCTATATCATCGACTCGTTCGACCCGCGTGATAGGGACTGGCGAATGTGGAGGCAGATCAGTACTCTGGCGAGCTGTGTCGGAGCCGCCTTCCGATGCGGATGAAAAATGCTCATCTGAAGATTCTAACAGAATTGTCAGTTACATCTGGCGAGAAATTCCTTCAAGTGGCGGTACCTGAGAGGTCCGATGCGCCAGCATCTTGGGTATTGATGACCGGAGCGCGAAGGCCTGCCATCGTGGGATCGAGCTTTTCCGCTGTTTCCCAAGCTCAGGGGTTGCCAGAAATTCTGTAGCACCAGAATGGATCTGGCGCGTTGTCAATGGTCCAGACTATTGCGTAGTGTGTAACCTTGGTGGAGAAGTGCGGTGGACCTACTGAATTGGAAGTGTCTACAGGTGAAGCCTAGGGATCGGCATTTCCAGGGCTTTGACAACGGCTGGCCCCGCAGAGTCTCGGCGGACTAGTTCCAGACGAATGGACTGTACGCAGATCCCCGACATGGTGCAGAATACCTTTTAAGTTATCTCTGAATGGCTTGATGTTTGACAGTGTGTGAAAAGTTGATGGTGGTGCACCGGGTATGCGGCATCCGTCGCTCTCATCCATTCAATGAACAACCTACATGCGAGGGTCTTGAAATATACCAACCTGTGCTAGAAGACGGCCCGTACGAATCAATCGACTGCAATGCATAAAGAGGGAACTCGACCGTTTGTCTTGAGACGGTCTGTTTTTTTTTTTCATCTAAACGGTCTACAGTGATATGAATCGACGCGACATCGTTTGGACAAAATTGTTATGTGCAATAGTGAGGGTTTCAGTGTCGCGTGGCCGGCGCTTGTTCACTGGCTGAGAGCCCTTATGGAGAGCGCGTCATGCATGCCAAGCCATTTGTTTACTGGTTGCTATGGCCCGACTCCAACCATGCCACTCTTCGAACAGCTTGATCTCACCTACGACACAGTCTGCTCTTCAATATCTCATTCACCACTTGCGATACAAACATCTTAAGAAGGCAGACTTACAATTTCGATCCTCAACTTCCAAGCACAGCTCGTCGTCGTTCATTCAGCTTATCACTCCCAGTAATCAACGCCGTCGACCGCCAACAGACAATTTCTTATCTACTCAGCATGGCGAACCGAATGGACGCGATCAACCCTACGATGTCGTCCACTCCCTCCATTGCTCAAGGCACCAAATCTTCCAACGCAAGTCGCTCGGCTAACAATGGAAATGTTGTGAAACGGTATGTGAGACGTCGGCATGGACACACTTGGAAATCGCATCTGACTTCGACCATTTCAGTCTACAATCAGAACTCATGACCCTCATGACGACGCCCACACCCGGTATCAATGCATTTCCCTCCGGAGCTGATATCACCAAATGGAACGCTACCATTGCCGGACCAAGTGGCACGCCATACGAGAACCTTACCTTCAAGCTCACATGCTCTTACCCATCAAACTACCCATTTGCGCCACCCGAAGTACTGTTCAAGACGCCGATTTACCACCCGAACGTGGATATGAGTGGGCGTATCTGCCTGGATATCTTGAAGCCGGCCGGGCCAGGCAAAGAGGGCGCATGGAGTGCGGTGTTGAACACGAGCAGTGTGCTGCTCAGCATCCAAAGTCTCCTTGGGGAGCCCAACAAGTGAGTTCCGCTATATATACTTATTGTGGAACCCTGACTGACCGACAAACAGCGCCTCGCCACTCAATGGAGAAGCCGCAAACCTCTGGGACAACGACCAGGACGAATTCCAGAAGAAGGTTCTGGCCCGACACCAGGAACCTTCCGAACTTGACGAGAAGGATCTGTAACGATTGAACGAAGTACAATTTACCTTTAGCGGGTTGGCATCACATAAAGCATAGCATCGGTGTTCTATCTTTGGAGGGCCTACGGTTGGTACAGGTCACCATCTTGAACTTGTTGAAGTAAAACCTCACTTTCGCACTTCTGTCTCTGTAGCCACGTTAGGGATCTTGGAGAACTTTTGAAGTGGTATTTCCTACATCTCAAGCCTTTGATTTGCGCTGATTGAAGCTGTGATATAACTCTTGGGGTGAATGGCCGCTGTCTTCATAAACGGGGCGATCACTTCCGGCCCGGCATTCATCCAGCAGATGTCACAAAGCGACTCACACCTCTGAAGATACAATATGTAATTTAATGTCTCCAAACTAATTCTCAAACACTATGCATTCATCGTCATTTAGAGTCGTTGCTGTTGCCAGATCCCCATTTACACCGTACTGAATTCTTGGCAGAACAGCTGGCCCAAGCTTTTCGCGCGTCTGCGCGACGGGAATCTGGAAAGCTGCATCCTACGCGCCTGCACAAATCTGACCTCTCATCAGCAAGCGTCGCATCAGCGTGCCGTGTGTTGTCACCCTCGCCTGCATCTTGTCTCACCTCCACTGGGCTGTCCCGCAGCCGCAATGGCGGAAAACAAACCTACCTTCTCTTTCGGAAGCTCAACTTTTGGTGCTGGCAACTCATCCACGCCCTCACTCTTTGGCAAACCTGCTTCGACTACGGCCGGCAGTAGCGCGAGCACATCTGCATTCAGCTTCGGAAATCTTGGAAACACTTCATCGGCCGGTGCAAACACTTCGACAACTCCAACTAGCGGCGCCGGAATGTTTGGCTCCAGCGCATTCACTCCTGCGGCAAACAAGACGGCGGGCGCCGGCAGCTCAACAACGCCGTCTGGTGAACCCAAAGCGCCTGCGGCACCTTTGTTCGGTGCCAGTAGTGCGACACCCTCGGCCCCTCTCTTCGGCTCATCGAGCGCGGCGAAGCCTCTGTTTGGAGAGATGAAAAGCACCACTTCGTCAACGCCAGGCACTTCCAACCCAGCGGCGCCGTCACTTTTCTCAACCGTAGGTCAGCAGAAAGAGCAGGCTTCACAGGCACCATCGCTGTTCGGTAACCAGAGCAGCGCAGCGCCGGCATCGACAGGCACGCCACTTGGTGGGTCAAGCGCTCCAAGCTTGTTCGGAAAGAGCGGTGGAACGAGTCTTTTTGGAGGTGCGGCCACAGCAGCCTCAAGTGGTGCTTCTGCCGCGTCGCCAGCTACTACCGCGCCTCCATCGGGTGGTCTTTTCGGCGGTGCGAGTTCGAGCACGCCCCAAAGCACCAGCGGTGGCCTGTTCGGAAATATCAACAAGACGGCAACGCCCAGCGCTCCGTCTCCCGCGTCCGGGCCCAGTCTTTTCGGTGCCAAAGCTCCTGAGTCGAACGCCGCGTCGGCGACGCCAGCAGCCTCAACCGGAAGCAGCCTCTTCAAGACCACGACGACTCCTGCGGTTGCACAATCGACCACTCCAGCCGCTCCAGCAGGCAACGCGTTTGGATCTTCGATGTTTGGTGCTCCGAAGCCGGCATCCACGTCGACACCGCCGCAGCCCACGGCTGCGACGGCAGCTCCAAGCTCGGGCACAGCAGGTGGTCTCTTTGGCGCGAAGCCGGCCGCGACACCATCGACACAGCCTACTACCTCGAGTACCGCGCCGGCATCCGGAAATCTGTTCGGCTCCCTGCAGACCTCTGCCGCGCCCGCTGGTTCGGCAGCACCGAGCATCGGTAGCTTATTCTCGAAACCAGCAACCCCAGCCACACAACCTGCAGGCTCTACCGCGGCGACCTCCGCTGGCACTACTAGCAGTCTCTTTGGTGGCGTTGCACCAGCAAGCTCAGCTCAGCCTACAGCATCTACTACATCATCTACACCTACCATTGGTGGAGGCCTCTTCGGTGCAGCGAAACCAGCTACAACCACACAACCCGCCGGCACAGCTGCGAACACCGCTTCTGCAACGAGTGGTGGCTTATTCGGCGCTACTGCATCGACTGCCGCCCCGGCAGCATCCAACACGGCAGCCCCATCGAACTCCGCCACCGCAGCACCGGCTACTGGGGCCAATGCCAGCACCGCAGGACCTGCGCCGCGAAATGGGTCAAGAATGGCACAGAAGACACTTGACGAGGTTTTGACGACCTGGTCAACTTCGCTCACGACGCATCAAAAATCATTCCAGGATCTCGCTCAGCGAGTAAGCGCCTGGGATCGGCAGCTGGTGGAGAACAGCATGAAGATCACTGCCCTCTACGGACGATGTTTCCAAGCAGAGCGCGACTGTAGCGAAGTCGAGCGTCAGTTGACAAATGTCGAGCACACACAAAACGATATTGCAGCTTTCTTGGACAAGTATGAAGCTGAAGTCGACCAAATGATGTCTGTGTCTGGGGTCGACGCTGATGGAATCGGTGGCGTGGATGCCGAGCGCGATAACACATACAAGCTCGCCGAGCAATGCTCATCGCGGCTTGTGGACATGTCTCGTTCCCTCAATGACATGGTCGGCGAGATCAACTCCGCTTCGAACAAACTGAACAACGCAACCTCTTCGTCCGAGCAGAAGCCCGATTCAGATCCACTCAAGCAGATCGTTCGGACGCTCAACACGCACCTTGTCCAGCTTCAGACGATCGGCGATGGCGCTCAAGCCTTGCAGGATCAAGTTGCTGCTGCTCAGCGTGAAGCTCGCACCCTTGGTGCAAATGGTATCAACGGTGGTGGATCCTGGGTGGATGATTTCGGTCGGTCTTATCTTGGTCGCCGGTAATGGTGAGAAGCCGTCGCTATGGAGTTGATGAGGCGTTCTTGTTGTTTGGCCCCATGGTTTGAATACTGTATGCTCGAAGCACAAAACAACGGTTCGTGAGAAGCTCAATACTAGCCTGGAGGGAAAGGCATGTACGATAATACAGAAGCACGTTATGTAATACGTGCTAGACGAAATTGCAATCATGGCTGCACATCATGGCTCTGCAACCTGAGTTCGCCCATGAAATGAGCATCAACTTGTCAGGATTCGTGCGTTGACATTACTTGTCTTTCAAAAATCGAATACCCAGCTTCTATACGACTCATTCCTTACTATCCTCTTCCCGCTTCAATTTGATATCCTCTGTCCCTTCGTCCTCGATCGATGCAGGATCGGCCAGGACCTCCGCTGCTCTCCTCTGTGCCACCCACTCTCCAAACGGCCTCCAGATCGCCTCCTTCTCATGAGGTCGTGTGCTTGCCGACAACCCGCTCGTGGACGTCGTAACAAACACAGGCGCTCCTTCCCAGTCGTCACCTTTCCCCATGCGCTGCTCATCATCCTGCCAGCCATACCGGAACTCGTCTTTCCGGATCTCTCGTCCGTGACGCCACCGCCAGACCGCGTCCCAGATGCCCTTGCCGACGATGCAGACCGCCTGTGGTCGGAGTGTGGCTACCTTGGCCTCGAGGATCGGCGTCCCGGCGGCCATCTCCTTCTTGCTCAGTTCCGCCGCATCCTTGGTCGGTCGCGCGACGATGTTCGTGTTGCCCAGCCGGTACAGCCGGGGCAAGTCGACGTCCTGCGCTGGCCGTAGCCGCTCCGTCGTGCAGCCGCTACTGTGCAGGAGTTTCCAGAAGAGATTCGATGGGTGGGCGTAGGCGTGTCCGGCTGTGGCAGTCCGTACACCAGGATTCGTACCAACAAAGATGGCGATCAGGTTCGGCTCCAGGATATCCGTGAGCTCGGGCAGATGGGCGTATTTGGATGGTGGCGCATATTTACTCGGGGGCCGGCGCCGTTTCAAAGGTGAAGCTGAAGGACGATCGTGTGTCTTCCTTGATGACTCCGCTTCATCGCCCGCGCGGCGCTTCATTGAACTTCTCGCGGTGGGTGCCATTATTGTGCCTGTCTCTGCTGGTGTCATGAAGTTGAACCTTGCGAGGTCGCTTTTGAACGCTGCAAGACGCGATGACTCATTTGCTGGTTGGCCGCCATCGAAATCTTCATCGGCATGTTGGTTCTTTGAGTCTATTTTAGTACCTTCCATTATAGAACCTCACCCTTTACTATATGCTCAAGGATGAATGTGGCAATATCACCGTGTTGGAGCTTAGGGTTACGTTGCATAACCCTAGGACCTGCTTGATATCAACTTATCCATGGTTTGTTGATACAGTATTTGGGCTGGACGTCACGACAATGGATTTATCAATGTTTCATAAAATTATCCAGTGTAATAGTTGCTTCATGGTACTTATTACCGGCAATTCTACCCTTCACGCAGATTGTCGCGTCGATACTGTAAGTTTTCTGCAATTACACAACACCCGGACTCATTCCCACTACGATACCTTTCAGTACGCCAACGCTTGACTGTATTGTCGTTACCATTCCTGCATCAGCAATGATATAGTTCCCAGCTTATTCTATCTCAGATGAAGATGAAATGTACCACGATATTCTATCGCATGGCACTCACCGCGGTCAAAAATTCCGCCGCGGGGAAAGAGTCCACGATAGGCGCTCGTGATTTGATGAGCTGCGCTGGAGTTCAGACCCAGTGATATGGCACTGTACGAAGTGTACGAGGCAACATCTGGAGAAGCAGCGAAAGCCCACCTATGTGCTTCCAATCTGGGATGACATCCTCGCATGCTAACATCAATGGTCCACGTTTCTTCGCGCCCAGAAACGTTACCTGGGACAGCAACGACCTTCACGTGCCGCTAGCTTCGACACGCAAGCATTACCTCCACGGTTGTTACGACCATGAAGTTCTAATGAAGGTAAGTTACCCTCAAGGCGGAGGCGGGGAGGTCCCCTGATTGGCATTGAGCTCCAGCCAGATGTACAAATCTACTAGCTTTCAAGAATTCTTGGAGGGCCTTTCACCAAATACAATGAAGAAGCGCAGTTAGTATGGAGGTGTCTCTAACCTGACGCTGAAGAACGACAAAGGGCGCGTGATTCGAGGAGTGCGTCAAGAGAACGGCACTCTCTTTTGGCACATGTCGTAGTTCGGAGCAAGGCCCTTTTGCAGATCACGCTTGATACTATATTCCGGAGGACGGTCTCAATGAGCTTACCCAAGTCCCCCAAGACTCCACTTGTGGCTCGGCAAAACAGCGGCGACACATGGTCGCTAGTCATGGAATTGACGACACCGTCGTGAATCTCCCGTGGGGGTTGAACGTCACGGCGTTGTTTGATGTTAGGCATGTACGTTCAAATTTCTCGAAAGAGCCTGGCACTCACAAAATCAACGGTTGTGGCACGATTCGTTCATGTCAGTAGCAGCGCTATCAGTCAATAAGCTTTCGATCTCCGCCTCTTCAAGACATCGTGCTTGCGCGATCAGACAATATTGGATCTGGCTGGAGGACCTAAATCGGATCAAGTAAAACAAGTGCACGAGCAAATACTTCCGTGATGTTTACGACCACATAGAGATCGAAATGGCGCACGTGCGCCGTTGATCTCACGCTGGAGTCAACGGATAGACGCGAGACATCTGAGACATTCACGACTCCCGTGTGAGACAGGCCTTGCTGTGAGCTCACTGGAACTGTGGCCCTGTTGATCTCACTGCTATGCTCTGTCGAAATACCACATGGCTCGCATGCGATCAGGTACGATGGCGTGGATGGCCAGAACAATCGAACCCGACGATCATACCTCGTTGTGGGCGATTGTCTTGATGGACCCGCAATCTTATCTTCAATCTCAGTGCCGACGATAGCAGCCACATCCTTACCCCAATACCATCTTTGGATAGTATTCAGCCTATAGCGCTCGCTTCAGCCTCTGCCTAGAAGATGTTCCAGAGATAGACAAAGCCACTATAGTATCGCTCCAGTAACTACCGCAGATCCTATAGGGCCTTCTCAAGAAACGACGATTAAGGTTCGACAACAGACCTCTCAACGATTACTGAGGCTTCGCGATGGCTCTGGCCGACTCTCGAGATGTTGATGGACTTGGTGTTATCACAAACTCGACGTAATCTGGACGCCACCGATTCACAAGAGCCATGATAGCTTGAGCCACACACAGTAGCGAACAGGCCCGCAGACTATCGCCAAGATGCCACAGAGCTTTGGCGAAGTTCACTCAAGTGAAAGAACATCACTGAGATGATGGAAAGAATCGCTATGGAGAGTTCGTCTATATAAGGGTCGATCGCGGCCCATCAATTGAACTCATCATCACAACAAGCAATCCGACAATCCAACAGGCAATCGACCTCTCAATCAACCACCATCACAACAATTTTTTCTCTTTCAAACCCCAAGCTACCACCATCAGAATGTTCTGCTCCGCCCTCATCGCCCTCCTGTCCGTCGCGACCGTCATGGGCCAGCCCGTCGAGCAGCAGCTCGAGGAGCGCCAGATCACCATCCCGGGAGTCAACCTCGCCGGCACCACGGTGACCTTGCCTGCACTCACCATTCCCGGCCTGGGCGTGCCCGGTGCCACCATCCCGACTGTCTACACCATCCCGGCCATCTCGACCAAGATTCCGCTGGTGGCATGCCCGACGGCCGTGGAAGTCGACATCCCGGCTGCCACCCTCACCATCCCGGTCTCCACCATCTCCAAGGTCTTCACCGTCACCGTCACCGCGAAGGCTCCTTGTACGTCCGTCCATCACATGTCCTGCTTTACTGGGCACTGGCACTGACAGTAATTTGAACAGGAGCACAAAGAAGGCTTGAATAGCTGAACAGCTCAATCGAACGGAATCGAAACGGTAGTCACGATTGGGAGAAATGCGCAGAATGAATGTTGATACGAGTCTACGGCCCACAGTCTTTACATCACGATTGATATGCTTTATTGGAATTGCAGTGGCTTCAGAGCTAGAGACTGGGAGCGCTAAATGATCAATACTTCGACGATTGAGGGGTTTTGCACGGGTAGCTCCAGCTAGCGAAGAGGACGGTATGAAATAATATATCCTTTGAAACCTGATCATTGGTATTTCCATATCATTTGTCTTGATTGCCATGCAGATATCTATCAGCAGATATCTATCAGCAAGTGGCAGAACCTTGGAAATACTCCATAGGATCTGCTTCGTATACGTCTCCGTTGATAAGATACGCAGATTCATCAACTCATCTGCTCTATCCATGCAGCTAGCTGGTCATGTAAGCCTAATGGTCATTATCTCCTGAGACCTGCTCGTTCAATCGTCAAGCTTTGAACATTAGACCAAGGCATCATTCGAGAGATCGAGGCGAACCACAATGTACCTCGAAGGCATCGTATCATTTGGTAGTCTCGGGTGACTTATCGGCTGAGATCACCCAAGCAATGAGCCGCGAAATCTTGTCGCTCACCGCCGAAGTCCACGGGATATCATGGCCGCCACCGTGATCATACACCTGCCGTCGATCGGCGCGACAGAGCCGCGCGAGTTGGATGCCGGATAGTTTCCGCGGGTCCTTTGTGCCGCAAACGTGCACTGTCGGGATCTGGATGAGGTGTTCTGAGGGAATTTGGCGGAAGTCGAGTCCGCCGATGTTGTCCGCGGAGGCGACCTCGTCCAGCGGCAGCGACGCGAGGCTCGCGAGCGAAGGGTCGGCGCCCGCGTCGCCTTTCCATCGATCCCGTCCGTGCTCGAGTAGTGCTGAGAATGAGGCTTGCGATGCGAGAGCTAGGCCGGTTCGCGTGTCGTTCTCCTTGGCGACGTCCGGGACCTCGTAGCCTTGGCCTTCCAGAAACGTTAACGGGACACCGCCGCAGATCAAGATCGCGAACTTGAAGGGTAGTCTGACTGCGCTGGGTTCTCCTGAGCTTTGCTCGGCGATTTTGCGCTGAAGGCTAAGCAGGAAGGTGCCACTGAGGGCACAGCCCTGCGAGAAGCCGATCACACCATCGTATGGGCCGCGATCCTTGATCAATTGCGACAGCCACTCGTGCGCATCTACGAGGTCTTGCGGAGCAAAGGTTGGGTAGTGGGAGTAGTATGGACCTTCGAAGAAGCCATCTATGCCAGGAGCTGGATCAGATGGGAACTTGCCATTCACGAAGTCGAACTCCACGGGAGTGTTGGGCAGAACTTCCTTCAATCGTCGTCGCAACGGAGCTGTTATGAGGTGTCAGTGCATGTCCATGGACGTTGAATATCGCAGGGGCCAGTAAGGGTAGGACAAGCCAACGTAACATTGACGCCAACATGTCGGGGTTTGCTCATCCTGCACGTTTTATGGTAGACTTGCCGGTCTGTGTCTCAAAGATTTTGGCACTCGTGCCTTTGCCGTGAAGTCCCAGAATCCTCATATTAAATGCGAAATGGATAATATTCGGTCGTAACAAGCTATGGTAAGGTCGATCTCTCAAGAGGGTTTCAAGGAACGTTGAGACGTGTCACAAATTATCAGGCATGTGTAGGTCAGCCGCATTGGTGGGGCGATAGCTTCCTATTTTATGCTATCAAATGTTCTCGGGCCACCTAACGACTTTTCATCGTCGAGGTCGATTAAGTTGGATTTTCACTGAGGCTCGGGTGATACAGAACCATCAAACCCCGACCATCGGTATTCCGTCAGCCACGTTCGGGGTTTCGTGTTCGTCATCAAATGCAAACCCGCGGCTAGGAGGCTGATGCAGTTGGCATCAGCCGCAGGAACCTTGTCGCAGTTGTTCTCCTTTCTGAAACCTGAACTTCATTAACGAGATTGATGTCCTGGAAGACTTGTATCACGGAGAGATACAACCACATTGTGGAGTCAAAGACGAAAAGGTCCAAATGGGATTCCCAAGTACCAGTGCGGACTAACCGCCGGCTCAGGAAGCACTTGGCACTCTAGCGTGAACATGAACGACGACTCAGCGATCCGATGACCTGGAGATGTCCCGCTGTCGAATGGAAGAAACATCATCCAAATACTCTATCATTTCGTTCGAATATCAACCCGCAAGCCCTTATGTGGGATAGCTGACACGGCATCTCATTGTCAAGAGTCGACACTCACCAACTCTGTCGAGCTTCGTGCAATCTTCACCCAGCCAAGTCTGTGCTAGACATGCCAGTGGCGCGCCACTGCCGGACTCCGCTAATGCGTCTGATGATGCGAACATGCACTGCAAAGAAAAACATAATACATCATGCATACATCATGAATATCCTTCTCTGAAAGCAAGAAAGAGGCAATTTGCAAGTATCGACTCTGCGCATCATTCACAGCATCATTTGAGACATCAATATGGTTAGGTGTTTATCGAAGATCTATCGAAAACGCCCAGTCTTCCTCAAGGTTCGCAGCTCCAGCAGATTCATCATCGTAGTAGTATGCACAGCCATCTTCACAGGTTGGTCTTTCGCCCACTTAACCGAACCGGAACGAGATTTACATCCGCATAGATATCTTCATCTACGGACTTGTTGTGCCAGTACTGCCGTTCGCTTTGACCTCTCGAGCTGGCGTCTCCGAAGATGAAGTCCAGAAGTGGATTTCGATTCTCTTGGCCGTGTATGGAGCAGCATTGCTGGTCAGCTCGCCTATCCTTGGCTGGTTGGCAGATCGGGTAGAGTCTCGGCAATGGCCATTGCTTTTGGGTCTACTGGCCCTAGGAGGTTCCACAATCATGCTGTGCCTGGGAGACAGCATCGCACTTCTGGCAGCCGGCCGCGCATTGCAGGGCGTCAGTGCTGCAGTCGTCTGGGTTGTGAGCCTCGCCTTGTTAGTCGATACATTGGGACCTCAGGAGCTTGGTCTTGCAATGGGTTACGTCGGCCTTTCCCTATCATTGGCGCTTCTGGTCTCTCCGCTGCTCGGAGGCGTCGTCTTCGCCTCATCGGGCTATTACTCTGTCTTTGCAATGGCTTTTGGTCTCATCATCCTTGATGTCTGTCTCCGGGTTGTCATGGTGGAGAAGAAGTTTGCCAAACGCTGGTTGCCAGAAGTGGCGGATCGCAGCATAACCACGGAGGAGCCGAACGTTACAGATGCAGTCGCGCAGGATGGGTTGGGACCGGACAGAGGTGGGGCGCTAAGTCAATGCCCAATCGATCAGACCATCAAATCACCGACTACGAAGCTGGAGGATGATTCCGCGAACCTGAAACCTGAAGGCATTGAATCTCATCAGTCGCGAGTTCTCGAGAAGAAGCGATTCGTCGATCGTCTGCCAGCCGTCATATACCTGTTCAGCTCCCGTCGACTGCTCAGTGGACTTTGGCTGTCATTAATCCAGGCGTCTCTGCTCTGTGCCTTCGACGCCACGCTCCCGCTGTTCGTTCGCAACACCTTCTCCTGGAATTCCATCGGCGCTGGTTTGGTCTTCCTGCCGCTCGTCATCGGCTCCTTTGCCGGACCTTTCATCGGCTGGGCCAGTGATAAATACAACGCGGCGCGCTGGTTCGCTTCCGCTGGATTCCTCCTCTCCTGTCCTGTGATCATCCTGCTGCGACTGGTCGATCATGATTCGTCGCAGCAGAAGGTCCTGCTGTGTGCGCTCCTCTGCTTCACCGGACTCGGCCTCACGATGGCGCTGACCCCCGTACTCGCGGAGATTGCGTACGCGGTCGATGCCAAGGCACGCAATCGCCCAGAGGGATATTTTGGCAAGAATGGCGCATATGCTCAGGCCTATAGCTTGTTCAATATGGCTTGGGCCGGTGGTGCGATGTGTGGTCCGTTGTTGGGCGGGCTCGTGAATGAATCCCGTGGTTGGAATACTACCACGCTGATTTTAGGATGCATCAGCGCTTTCACTGCCATACCTGCGGCCATATGGACGGGAGGTAGTTTATTGAAGACTCGAAGAAGGCGTGAACAGATGTCACCTGCAGTGTGAGGTGCTTCCTTTAGTGTAAATATAGATCTTAGCGAAGCAGTAGACTTTGACATGGTCATGCCACATCTACAAATAGCTTGATTACTGAAATATTCAGGACAGGAATGAAATGTTTGCAAGCCTAAATATACACAATGATCGCACCCAAGCAGACTACCTAGTTTCTCTACGCAGATAGTACAGTGGAGGAGGACGACGTCAACGGCTCAAGTCTATACCATAACACTTGCGGAACCTGTCAAGCTTTCGGCCTTTCTTTTTCTCCCGCATTCCGCACACCATGACTGCGCGCTTTCGACATATTGCTGACAGATCACGAAACTTATGACAGGTTTCGGCTCATGTCGTTTCGGATACGTGCGTAATCGAGCAGACCCTCGATCTGACCGACAGCCGATATGGCAATGTCACGATCCCACAGCTTGCGCTGTGCGAAGCTCATGACATCAGCAGCGGTGATGCTGCCGACGACACGCTCGACCTCCTCAGGCGACAACCGGCGGCCGGTAGTGATGATCTGGCGGCCGATGTCCTCGGCAGCGGCGGTGGTGCCGTCGAGCGACAACAGGATGCTGGCCTTCAATTGCTGCTTGGCACGCTCGGTCTCGGCCTCGGAGACGTTGTACGACAGGCGGGACCATTCACGGAGGGTGAAGTGGACAAGGTCATCGATGCGGGTGATGGCATCGGTGACGAGGTAGATACCCCAGAGACCGGTGTCCGAGTACGAGGTCGAGAAGGACATGAACGAGTTGGCGAGCTTGTGGTCGTGGATGAATGTAGACAGCTTGGAGCCGAGGTAGGGGGAGTTGCCCATGGAGCGGTCCCAGTTGCCAACGATGGCCTGGGTGACGAGAGCAGTGAAGTAGTCGTCGTCCTTCCAGCTCACACCCTCGACAGCAATGGCAATGTTGGCGGTCGGCATGGTGTCATCGCGTATCCGGACCTCCGAACCGACGAAGTCAGGCTTGGTTTCGATACCGCGGGCAGATGCGTTGTTCTGGGCGTTCGGGTTGTACGCAGGCAGATCGGAGAAGTACTTCTCGGCGAGGTCGACCAGCTGGCTGTGCGGGACACCGCCGGCACCAACGAGCACCATACGGTCAGCAGTGTAGTTGGTCTTGATGTAGTCGACCAGGTCATTGCGCGAGATGGACTGGATGTTCTCCTTGGGCCCCAAGATCGTGCGGCCGAGGGCCTGGCCCTGGAAAGCAGTAGCGTGAAGGTGGTCGAAGACGACCTCCTCCAGCTGCTTATCCACCTCTTCCTGCTCACGAAGGATGACATCTCGCTCGCGCTCGATGGCCGAAGGCTCCAGCTTGCTGTTCTGAAGGATGTCGGCAAGGATGTCGACCGTCGCGGGAACGTCCGAGTTGAAGCTCTTGGCGTAGTAGACGGTGTTCTCGCGGGAGGTATAGGCGTTGAGGTGACCTCCCATATTCTCAATCTCGAGCTCGAGCTGGCTCTGGCTACGCTTTTGCGTACCCTTAAACGCCAGGTGCTCCAGGAAGTGGGCGGTACCGTTGGTGCGGTCGGTCTCTGCGCGAGAGCCGGCATCAATCCAGACTCCGACGGTGCTCGTCTGGGCGTAAGGCGAGTGCTCAGTGGCAATCTGTGTGTCGAATTCTATTAGTTCCGGATAGCAGTAAGACCCAATGGCAGCATACCGTGAAGCCATTGCTCAGAGTGGTGCTCTCCGTGGTGGTGCCATGGCTAACAGGAGTTGCCAGAGCGCGTCGGGTGATGCTGGGCTTGATGGCATTGATCGCGCGCTGGGCGCGGAGACCCTGATGCAGGCTCTGCGCGAGCCTTCTCGATGCCATTGACATGGTCAGAGAGAGATATGAACGTGAAAGAAAGGACCGGGTGGGATGCTGGCGAAAGCGTTCTCTTCGTCGTTGGTATACAATGCAGCTCGCTCGCCGACAAAGAATTCCGGAAGCTATCACGTGATTTGAACAAGTATCCAATCACAGCATGGCTTATTCCGGACGCTGCCGAGGTCATCACGGAGAATGGAACTCCACCCTGGGGCTAGAGAGAGTTCGCGAATTGCACGTATATTCTGCATCCATTGACACTTTGACGTCGCACATCACCAACGTCGCGACAATGGCATCTACTCTCCGCTCCTCGATTCTCCGCCAGTGCCTGGCCGCCTCCAACCAGCGCGTTGCTGGCACTGCGGTCCCCGCTTTCAGATCGCAACAATGGGCTCTGCAACGAGCGGCCTTCCAAACCTCCGCACGCATGGCCATTCTGCCACCTCTGCCGCAGCGAATTGAGGGCACCGTCAACGATCCGGTCAAGGTTCCTCACGCGCACCCGTCCCATGGAAGCTACCACTGGACTGCCGAGCGTCTCGTTTCCGTCGGCCTCATCCCCATGACCATTCTCCCGTTCGCCGTGGGCTCACTCAACCCTCTCCTTGACGGCACCCTCATCAGCCTGATCCTCGTCCACTCCTTCATCGGTTTCCAGTATGTCCGATTCTGTGGGAGACTTGAGCTACGTTGAAGTGTGAATACTGACACATTGCACGCAGAGCCTGTATCACCGACTACCTGCCCGCCTGGCGCGTGCCGATCGCGCGCAAGGTCTTCGACTGGGCCAACGTTCTCGCGCTTTTTGTTGTCGGATGGGGTTACTACGAGTTCGAGACCAACGATGTTGGTGTCACGGAGGCTATCAAGCGGGTGTGGAAGGCGAAACCGGCCACTCAGTAAACAGTGTACACATGGATAACCGGATGCCAAGCCATCCTGCATGGGGGAAGTCATATGCCGGTATGGTCATACTAAGATAAGAGCCTTAGGGGTCGTTTTCCCATTTGTACAGCTACCATATACGATCAATTGTTCCAAAAGCTACTGCGCCGCATCCTTCAAATTTTGACAAACGCCAAAGGGTAAGGTGCACTGTGCCTCACGATATGTTTCATGCCACAGCCACTATTCCACATACGTCGCACACACGATCAAGAAGCGCCTCTTGATACAACTTTTGTCGCGAGAAAGACGTCACTGTGAAGAGCAGCAAAGAGGTCGCATCGCTCCAGTGGTCTCGTGGTGAATCAAGTCTCTTCACGAGCGCCAGCCGACACAATCCTTGTTTTGCTTTCATGTCATTCCAAGGCAACAAGGAGGATCTCGAAGAGCGCCGTCTCAAGCTTTCAAATCATGGCTCGTGATAGTGTGCATGAAGAGATGCGCACCGGAATGCATCTTCAAAATGTACCGATGTCCCCTGCTCCCACTTTCCTCGCCACATCCAGCGCTGCAATATCCACATTTTGTACACCCAAGTGACCATTTTACTACCTACTACAGGTTCGAATAACATTCCCAAAGACGAAGAAATTTCTGCCAGCAATCTAAAGAATGAACAACAACACAAGACCACATGGCCAACCTCCCGAGCTCACGCGATATCAGTCGGTTCGATCGATGGCCCGGCAGCTTCGCCGCCATTCCTCGAGCTGTGGCTCTTCAACGACCAATCGTTCCCGATCTGATTCTCGGACCAAATTCCTCGGACGACAACGTGCAGCTTCTTCAGTGTACGGTGTTCCGGAAGGGCTCGACATCCCGCTCATAAGTAACCAAAGCGCGCTGGAGTCATCGTATCAGCTACCACTCGTCTATGGCCTGGATTCAAATCCATTCAAGGGCAGAAGCGCATCCTCATCCATCTCCGAAGCTTGTCCGCAACTTTCACTCGATCTCACTGTCCCTCGCGGATTTCAGAGCTGGGAGGAAAGTTTCTTCGCGCATTATGATAGCGGAACGATCAATGAAGAAGATGATACCGTGGTCGAGCAGCCGGAGCAACCACTGACGCGGTCCAATCTCGAGAAACTCGAGGTGGTCCACGATGAAGCGAAAACCGACACGGAAAGTTCAGGGCTCTCGCTCAGTTCAGATCCGGTCACGCCGATGGACCCCGTGTGGATGCCACCACAAGGCGACAAGGGTCTGGTCATCGAGGCTTCACCGGATCCATTGCTCGAAGATCCGTCTAATCCCTATGGCAACCATCCTTATGGTGAAATGAACGCCAAATCGTATTTCGATCTTTCTGATGATTCGCTCCCTCACAGCCAGCGATCGAAGGAAAGCAAGAAGAAAGAGTCAAAGACTTCCAAGTTCAGGAGGAGATTCTCGGTCAAACACACAAATGGCAGACCCAACGTCAAAGATCTGTCGACCCCCAACATCGAGAGCACGCGCATGGATTCTGCAGTGGAGCAGAATCCCTTCGACATTCCCGAACGCAAGCTGATACCAGTCGAGGTCGCCGCCGAAAAGGAAAGACAGCGTCGCGGTGCCGAACAGGCGAAGAAATCCAAAGCTGGCTTGTTCACACGAATTGGGACTATTCTACAACGAGACAAAAAGCCGGAGGATTTGAGCTTGGTTGATGAACCGGAAAGTATTGAAAAGCCCAATCCACAGCGGGCTACTTTGATCAATGTGCTTAAGGACCCATCCGCCGTGGCTGGTCCCATCTCAACAACGACAGACTTCAGGCCGAGTATGGATGTCAAGCCGGAAGCCCGACCAGAAACCAGGGGAACCAAAAGTTGTGATGAGCCTCGAGAAGCAAGACGCGCAAGGGACATGAAGGAGAAGAAACACTCGTCGGATGGCAGACAACAGAAACGCGATCTTCGACGAGGCATCGAACGCGACCCGCGCGCTGTGAAGCACCCTCGAGCTGCGACATATCCACAACCCACATCGCACGACGCTCGCAAGAAGCGCGCGGATGAACGATCTAGATCGAAACAACCACCCAAGCTTGACGTCAACAAAGAACTCCCGCCCTCCCCAGGCATGGGATCTGCTCGTCGCAAGACCCAGCGTCCGGCATACGGCTTCGACGAGCGACCTATGCGACCTCCAGCGGATTGCCCTGCTGTACCTGCGGTGAGAGATGATCTATGGAAGGCACAGAAGCCACGAGAAAAGGCCCGGAAGCGGAGCCAAACGACGGGAGAAGCACCGGCGGGCAAGGTGATGCCCAAGACTTCTGGCAAAATCGATGCGCGTGAGAAGGAACCATTGCTTCGGCCGGAGGGTGACGGAGCCAGGAGGCAGCACCGACAGCACGCTGCGACTCAAGGAAGGTCACCACGTCCCGATGAGCATACCGAAGCCTGGGTGAAGAAGTACGAAGCACAGGAGCCAATCTCGGATTGGAATTTTGGACCGGCTGCGCAATCCAGCGAATGGATCTAATAGAATCGGCCGGAGACTTTGGTCGCTTCTTTGTATTCTACAGACAGCATATAGCAGAATGTTCCGTATGTGCGTAATTCACTTCCAGCAGGTTTGAGCGCGTCCTTGACAGGCGAGTTCTCCTTGCAATTGTCGATTTGCGTGACCATGCGTCGAAGATAAGGCAATGATTCTTCTTCTAACATGGCGTGCCGCGCAAGATAAGCATGCGCGTGGAAGGCGGGCTATATCTTTTATCGTTGTCGCCTTTATGTATTTACGCATCTGAGCCCGATGTTCTCATTTCCTGGCGTGATGTAAGGTTATTACGGAGAGACAGTTAGGAGAGGATGATCTGACGGCGAGAGCTAGAGCTCGAAAGGCACAAGCTCTGGCTTGAATGAGGGTAAGGGAGCTCGGCAGCTCAAACCGGCGAACCAGGGTCTACCTATCGCTCGACAAGGGTCGGGTGTGGGTGTGAAGCTCTGGGCGTTAAAGATGCTGTAACTTAGGACCCTGCTCGGTATGGATCGAGACAGCAGTGTAGCCAACGCAAATCTGCCCGCAATATCAATTGTCATTCTTGATTGCGTGTTCGGGCAGCCGCGCCCCTTGCATACCGACCTCTTACCTTCCCACGACGCGCGATGCCAGGTATTGCTGACATGCCGTCTTACAGCTCCAGCGTTGAGCGACATTAAGAAGGTCACTCTCCACTGTCTGCTTTCACTCGTTTGCACCGGGAGACAAAAACCGGCTTTCGGGACCACAGTGTCTCCACTCAGTCACTCGATCACTTTACCCTACTGTCGCACAGGACCATAGCGTCACTCGGACAACCGACAGTACCATCTTGAATGCAAGCAGTACTTGCAAGGATAAACCCAGCTCGAATTCTAGAATCTCAACATGGCGACGGGATCCATGCGGCTGTATGTCAAGATTTGGGCACTGTTTCTGATCCAGTTTCCGTTCACGCACGCCTTCTATATTCCTGGATGGTCAGTCAAGTCCTATCGTGATGGTCAGCCCATCCCTTTGTTCGTCAACAAGATCTACAGCGACAATACGCAGCTTCAGTATGCGTATTCGGAGCTACCCTTTGTATGTTCACCATCCGGCAGACTCCGACCCGGGCTCGGCCTCATCTCAGGCTCCAATGTCGCCCTCAACCTTGGTGAGGTTCTACGAGGGGATCGGATAATGGTTTCGGGCTATGAACTGGAAATGGGCAAGGATGAAGAGCTTCGATATCTGTGTAGCCGGAAAGTCAACAAGGCAGGGTTGAAGAAGGCTATTGAGTATGTCAAGGAGGGATACGTTGCAGAATGGATCGTGGATAACCTGCCTGGTGCAACCAGCTTCGTGACGGCCGACAAGAGTCGCAAGTACTACGCCTCTGGGTTTAAGATTGGTTCAGAAGAGCTATCTGTCGTTGATGACGAACCGCGATACTATATCAACAATCATGTCACCTTAGTACTACGGTATCGAGCTGCTCCTGGCCGGGCTGGAGAATCCGGGAAGAAGGTCATTGTTGGGTTTGAGGTCTATGCCAAGTCAATCGAGGCTGAGAATCGAGGCCCCGAAGGACTGCCTATCGATATTCATGGCGCTCACAACAAGCTGGAGCTCGCCTTCACTCGGAACTTAACTAATTCGACAGCCGAAGATAGCTCTGACTCGTTTTATGATATAGATGACATCGATGACAATGCTACCATTACTATTCCGTACACGTACAGTGTGTACTTTCGCGAGGACGAAAGCATCGAATGGGCCAAGCGGTGGGATTTGTACTTCGTCAACCAAGAGGATGGTAATCAAGTCCACTGGCTCGCTATCATCAACTCCCTGGTGATAGCGGGTCTGCTCACAGCGGTCGTGGCCGTCATCTTTGCAAGGACTGTTCATGGCGACCTCAGAGGATATGGCGACCGCGGGTTCGAAGAAGGCAAGATCGGTCTAGGCAAGCGCAGCAAAAGTAGAACAACCAACACATCGTCTCCAGGAAGTACGGGTGGCCTTCTGGAACAGGCAGGCGGCCATGCAAAAGAGGCCGACTTCGTTGCCGACGAAGAGATTCCGGAAGAAATCACTGGATGGAAACTCGTGCATGGAGACGTCTTTCGTCCACCACCATTTGCGCTTCTGTTCGCACCACTCGTCGGCTCAGGGTCCCAGCTTGTCTTCATGGCCGTCGGCCTCATCTTACTTTCGTGCTGTGGCATTCTAAACCCTTCTTTCCGTGGTGGCTTCATCTCGTTCGGATTTGCGCTCTTTATTCTTGCCGGCTCCCTGTCCGGTTACTTCTCAGCGAGGATTTATTCAACCTTTGGCGGCTCGAATTGGCGCTTCAATGCAATTGTGACGGCGACTTTGTTTCCCGGCCTGATATTCGCGACGATTTTCATCCTAAACCTTTTCGTCTGGGCCCAAGCCTCATCGACAGCCATACCGTTGACAACCCTTGTCGGACTTCTCGCTCTGTGGCTCTGCATTCAACTTCCTCTCGTATATTTCGGAAGCTGGTACGGCTTCGTTCGCGCCGGTGCATACTCGCACCCTATCAAGGCTACTGCGGTCCCAAGACAGATTCCTCTTCAAGTATGGTACAGTCGGTCATTCCAAGCAATTCTTGCTGCTGGACTTCTCCCTTTCACAGTCGTTTTCATTGAACTTCTCTATGTGTTCCGCAGCCTCTGGCAGGACAGAAGCGGATATTATAATGTCTTTGGTTTCTTGGCCGTGGTGTCCATTATTCTAATTCTTGCTATCATGGAGACTACCATCATCGCGGTCTACGTCCAGCTTTGCTCGGAGGTAAGGCCATTCTCTCTCCAGACTACACATGTCATTGATGGTTTGCTGATATTCTTCAGAACTACCACTGGTGGTGGCAATCCTTCTTCATTGGCGGCGCGTCCTCCATCTGGATTTTCGCCTACTCGATCTACTACTATGCATATCACTTGCACATCTCCGGGTTCACAAGCAGCTTTCTTTTCTTCACCTACAGCTTTTTGGTCTGCTTGGTGTATGGCCTCCTCACCGGCACCATCGGATTCCTGACTGCCTATGCCTTTGTTCGCCGCATTTTCGCTGCGATCAAGGTGGACTAATTCAACATGCTGAAGATCAAGTCAATCAAAGATATCGACGCATACGCGCACTGTTGCTTCATTCACGACATAATGATAGTACGATCTAGTTGTTTTATTTCACGATTAATCCAATTCACATGGTACCATCATGAAGGACTTCTGCAGGAAATCTGAGCGGTTCAGCCGTCGAAGGGTTAAGTATCTTTGCACGTCCCATCTAATGACTCGCCCACCTTTCTATGTGCGACTGATCTATCAAGCGCTTTCATCAACCCGTAGAGAAGCTCCAATCGCGGGACCGATACCCCTATCTTCTTTGCGACGCGCACCGGGTTCCCGAGTATTACCTCTACCTCGGTGCGCCGGGACCAGAGCACGTCTACCAACATACTGGGCTCGATACCCTTTGTTCCCCCGCGGTCGATAGCACGGGTCAACTGTGCTGTCACCATCTCATCCGTGATGGAGTGATACCCCAGCCCCCGCGCGATCGACCGCACCTCGTTCATTACATCCCGCACGAGCTCCTTCGAGACGTCGGAGGACTCGAGGTACGCCACGTCCCGACAGAGCGTCAGCGCGCAGATGGGGTTCCAGGAGGCATTCAGCAGAAGTTTATACCATCGCTTCTCCTGGATATCGTCGTGCCAGCGAGGGTTACCGCCGCCGGCCTTGAGGAATGCGATGAGCGTCTCGCCGGCGGCCCGGCAGGCTGCGCGCGTGGATCGCGGCGCTGGAAAGGGGCCCAACTCGAGCCATTCGATGTCGCCCATTTCAATGTATCCCGGTTTGACTTGAGTAGCGGGCAAGTAGACGACGCAGCTCAAGATTGGGTTTTCCGGGAACCGCGTCGCGTATTCCTCCTCGATGGAGACGCCATTTTGAATCAGCACGATCGTCGTGTGGCCTGGCGTGACGGCAGGGGCGATCGTTTCGCTGATCTTTGCCTTTGGAAGTGCTTTCGCCGTTACGAGAACATAATCGTATGGACCAGATGTGGCTGCTTCGCTGGGTGTCTTGACAACCTTAGGATGAATGTGAATTCCATTACCATAAAGTAGTGAGTCAAGGTGGAAGCCATCTGCTTTTGCGGCTTCGTAATTGGATCTACAAACGGCCGTCACATCACAGCCCGCAGTGAGCAATTGGTAGACGTATATTGTTCCGACTGCGCCAGCGCCGTGGAGGAGGATTTTGGGAGCCATTACTGGCTCGGTTTATGTCGGGTTGAAGATTGTGTTTGTATTGATCAGTTCAGGTGCGACGCCGCACATTGACTGCGTGGGCAAAAGTCTGCGCGATGGTCCTTCAAACATGAATTATTTCGTCCCTAGGAAGAAGCTTCGCATCAACCGACGTACATTCTGTCATGAGCATGGCGTCGATGCAATGACGTGAACACACACAAAGTCAGACACTCGACAGTGGTAATCCTTTAGTATTGGAGTCATGAATAGGCGGGCAGCACTGCCCTCTGTGATCACTGCGAATTCATTGACCCGTCGCAAACCGAGGCAACAATGGTGGCTACCAACTTATATTCTTGACCATCCCAACGACAAATCCAGGATATCCGTTGTGTTTTGATCGTGTCACCGGAACACCAATGAACACAAACACATTTCTCTACGGTCAAGTTCCATCTTTCATAAAGCAGCTGGTCCGTCGTTCATGGTTGTTGGCTTATGTAGACCCTTGCGGCGAATTCATTGTCACACAATGGTGGGGTGCGTCGCCATCATTGATAGTGGGGCGTTATCGCGCCCTCGATGTTACAAAGCATCTTACAGGACAGCAAGATTGTCGTAGAGCGACGAGTGAACGAACGATAAACGGCCCCAGTCTGGTCTGCATCGATAATATCGTCGGAATAGACAACCGTCGATCGGCACAAATAGTGACTACCTGTGAACAAATCAAAATCATGGCGAAAGCCGTCGCGAACGACATCTTTCAATACTCCTTGCACTCGGCATACAAAGCGGGTCTCAAAGACGGTGGTCCGCCAGTAGCGTTCATCGCAAATCATGGAAATCATGGTCTCGGAGTCTTCGAAGACGAAGAGAGCGATATGGTGCAGATCGACGGCGTCACCTACACGATTGACAAGGACGGCGACGCCGAGCCGGCGGAAAAGGACGATCAGCTGCCGTTCGTCATGGTGACCGTCTTCCAGCCCACACAGCGAGTCAAACCGCCGCCGAGCACGACGAGCAAGAAGCTGAAGGAAGTCTTCGAAGCGGGAAAGAATACGACCATGCCTTTCCGCATCCGGGGAGCCTTCAAGTATATCAACACCAAGCAACAGACGTTCTGGGATGCCAAGGGGACGATCTTCGGGTTCTGCATACCCAAGTGGCAATCCGCTGTCAGCGGCGAGGGCCTTCAGTGTTGCTTCCTGAGCGAAGATACGGAGAATGGTGGCCGAGTGGAGGACTTCGAGACGGGCGAGGGCGCGTTACTGGAGTGGTCCAAATGCGGCCGTCTCCATCTTGGCTTTCCACAAGACGAAGAGTTTGACGAGCTCCGACTGTGATGTGACGCCCATTTGCAGAATCTGGATGCACTGCAATACGATGTGGTCTACGTCCGACAGATGGAGAAAGGGGGCGCTCGTGGGAATGACGGTGCATACCAAGTCAAGCATGTTGAAGAGCAGAAAGTGATACTGCGGAGGACCTCACGATGACCAGAAGGTTGATTGAATCGGTTATTTGGAAATGCGATTGGAACAAAGTGGCAGTGAAAACGTAAGCAATTTAGGGAGTTTAATACCAAGAACAGTTGGACGACCAGCAGCATCTCTGGTTATGATTCACAGGATGGACCGAAGGGGCGATTCTTTACTTGCCCTCTCTAGACCACAATCGAATACACTCTTGTGAAAATCAAAGCGTATCTATTCCAGAAATCATGCTGTAAGATGATAGAAAGTGTGGGAACGAACGTGCCGCCGTTGGTATTGCTCATGGCCGCCCGTTGTAGCACGCTAGTGACATTTAGGGAAGTTATCAATGCGACTGACGTCGAAGCTTCAACCTCGACCACCTGATGAACTCGCAAGCATGGTGAAAGCTTTAACTTTCAAGGGCGACAAGAAGCCTAAGAAGCGAAAGCGCACTCACACTGAGGATGACGGTGGTGGTGATGAGGCCTCGTCTTCAAAGCAGCTGGCTCTCTCCGGCAACGCGGCGCCCGACGATGAAGACAGCTGGGTGTCGGCGGATGCCGTCGACGACATCGCTGGACCCGTGATCCTCGTTTTGCCGTCGGAACCACCGCATTGTTTGGCGGTTGATCAATTTGGAAAGGTATTCACGAGTAAGATTGAGAATATGGTCGAGAATGAGCCGGGAAGCGCAGAGCCGCATGATGTGAGGCAGGTCTGGGTCGCGCAGAGGATTGTGGGCATGGAGAACAGCTTCACGTTCAAGGGTCACCACGGAAGGTAGGAATATCTGGGAGGCGACGAATTTTCCATGCCTTGGAGGACCGCGCTGACGACGCTTCTAGGTATCTTGGTTGCGACAAATACGGCATCCTTTCATCCACGCGCGAAGCCGTCTCACCCGAAGAAACTTTCTTCTGCATACCCTCCGTCAACAATCCGGGCCAATTCGATTTGCAGACGACGAGGTCAACGTTCATATCTATTGACGGCGACAAGGTCCCCGTCGAAGCGCGAGGCGACGCAGAGAGCTCGGGCGAGACCACCAACATTCGCATTCGCATGCAGGCGCGGTTCAAACCCAAACACAAAGTGGAAAAGGCAGAGAAGATTCGGGCAAAGATCAGTCGGAAAGAGCTTGAGGAGGCCGCTGGACGGAGACTCGAGGACGACGAGGTAAAGATGCTGAAAAAAGCTCGCAAGGAAGGGAATTACCACGAGGCGATGCTGGACGTCAAGGTGAAGGGGAAGCATGACAAGTTCGCCTGATCTCAGTGCCAACTACATTGCGGTTTGAAAACAAGCACATCCATGGCATGAATCACGAGAAGCCATGAAAGAGTTATATGAAACAAGCCTGCTTGGTTGTGATTTCGACTCATGCTTTTTGCACGGGCCACAACGAATTATGATACAGCAAAGCCCTCAGGACTTCCAAGGGCATCGTGAAGTTCACCAACCCTTATTGCTCGATCTTGCTAATCTCGAGCACCGCCTTGCCGAAGTTCTTTCCCTGGAGCATACCGATCAAGCCATCGGCGGCATTATCGATGCCCTCTGTCACGCTCATCCGAGCCTTGAACGAGCCATCGTGTATCCACTTCTGGATGTTCTCCTGGTGCTCCTTGTAGTAGACAGGGCCCATATTCGCATCGCCGACAATGAAGCCTTGCATCTTGATCCGCTTGACGATGAACTGCATGAGGTTCTTGATGCCATAGGGCTCCGTCGCGTTGTACTGGCTGATCATACCGCAAACGATGATGCGGCCAAATTCCTTCATGGACGCAAGCGCCGCCTCCAGCTGCTCGCCGCCGACGCTACATAGTGTTAGCATTTCATCGAGATGTCTCGTATTGGTACTGGGGGAATAACTTACTTCTCATAGTAAATGTCAATTCCATCCGGTGCGAGTCGCTGGAGAGCTTCGAGTGGCTTCTCCTTCTTGTAGTTGAAACCGCCGTCAAAGCCCAACTCTTCGGTGATGAACTTGAGTTTGGCGTCGTCGCCAACACTTCCGATGACCTTCAGTCCCTCATGCTTGGCCAGCTGGCCGACCAATTGACCCACAGCGCCCGACGCCGCCGAGATGAAGATCGTCTCGCCCTTCTTGGGCTCACCGATGGCATAGAAGGAGCTGTAGGCAGTCAAACCGGGCATGCCCAACGCGCCAATGAACAGCCTGGGGTCAAGCTTGTACGGATTTTCGAGTACTCGCGCGCGTTCGATTTGCGCGGCTGACAACGCACTGTACTCCTCGATGTTGTTCTGCGGGACGAAGACGAGATCGCCAGATTTAAAGCGGCTGTCGTCGCTTTTGATCACGGTGACGATGGCGCTGTTGGTGATCGGCTGGCCGAGTTCATACGGCGGCGAGTAGCTCTTCTTCTCCGGCGCCCGCATGCGCCCGCGCTGGTAGGGATCGAGTGATGCATAGTGGACCTTGACTGTGATTCCGTCCTTGGGAGGAGCCTGGTCGACGTCGAATTCGCGACTCTCAATCTTGAGGTCCTTGCCGCTTTGTGGGAAGCCCACGGGGATCTCTGCGAAGATCAATGCTTTGTTCTGAACCATGGTGACAATTAAATGAACAGGTAAGGTGTAATGAGAAACTGAAAAGGGTGTTGTTGTGAATGTGGAGGTCTATCACGACACAAATAGAGCAGCTACATATATTTACATTGATCCAATCCACCTCGGATCGTCTCAAACAGCCGATGCTTAGGAAGCTGTGATTACAAAACAATGTCCCATTGACCATGACGTTTGTGATCAGAAATGTGTGGCCACTTCGATCGGTTGCCTTGTACACGGCGTATGTGCGGAGCATCTCCTCTCTTGGAAAGGTAGGCCGGTCGATGCTGGACGCGAGCATCGGATAACTTACTAGTGCAGATTTCGTCGGCGGGGCTTCTTTATGCAGCAATGGGCCGATGACGCCAGGGCTTTGCCGGCGTTTGCACATTGGAAGTCTTCAACTTGACACACGGAGTCTGGCCCGGAGGGCGATCAACGGCGCGGGCCGAGAATGAGCCTTGTAGCACAATACGACAGCATGGAGACAGTATCGTTTTTTCTTTACAAAGCAACATCGAGTCGTTCATGAGGAGGATGGAATAGTGTTTGGCCGTCTTAACTCTCGAATCAAACGCAGACATGACGCTCCAACGCAAAATCGACCAAGTCACGCCATCCGTACTACTTCACCGATGGGCGAAACAGATATCGGATCCTGTCGAGAAGCTGCATGAAGCTGGTTTTATATAGGGAGATGCCAAGGCGGACAATATCCTCGTGGATGATGAAGACAATGTCTGGGTCATTGATTTTGGAGGTGGCTACACGGACTGCTGGGTGGACAGGAACTTGACAGGAACTTTGGAGAGTGATAAGCAAGGGACAGATAATATCCTGCGATTCATCAATCGTTTCCTCAACCTTCTTTATGGGATTTCGCATCACATCAAGGTCCTTAGAAGCATAAGATAGAAGGTGTACATGCCCATTGGCTGCAGCGGCGACCAGATATTGCAGACTTCCAGTAAGAGGAGTCGTCTGCAGCTTCACAACTGCTGCTTCAACGATTGTCGGCGAAACTCGTCACTTAAAGGTGTGCACGATAAGGGCGTTAGATGGCGACGCCAAATAGACGGACAAAAAATTGTCAGGTGGTTTAAAGGCCCGAAGAACAACCTTGAAGTTTTGAAGTCGGGGATTTACAACAAATGCTCCGCGGCACGTTGACCCAGATTCTCCTTGAGATGACTTCCAAAAACGGTGCGATGACGTTTGGCGTTGGTCGCTTCCCCAGAACTTCATGCATCTAGATGTACATATGCCGAACCGTGATCTGCTTCCACGACAGGCACCCTGCACTCCGCCGTACAAGTGAGATCAAATAAAACCACCCCTTGGACCCGTACTGGGCACAGTCAAATTCACAGCGTCACCTTTTCGAGATTCCCACCGCCTTACCGTACCTACTCTCAGCCCACCATGACCCGCCGCATCGTGTACGGCATCTCCCTTTGGGTCTTCCTCGGCGCGGCCGCCTGCACGATCGCGGCCATCGCGCTGCCGAACTGGATCACCTACCACGCGCCCATCGACGCGGCCGGCGTCTCGGTGTCCTATGGCCTACACAAACGCTGCAGCTCGCTGACGGGCCAGTGCCAGCCGTTCCCGGCGCAGCAGGACTGCATCGGTAAAGAGCGCCGCTTCTTTTGCTCCATGTGGCGCAGCACAGGCTTCTTTATGAACTTCACCGTCGTGCTGCAGCTGGCCTGCTTGATCGCGTACCTCACCATCCTCGTCGGCGGCCGCATCACGCGCGAGGCCGGCTGGAAGCTGTTGGCGGGGCTGCTGAGCATTGTTGCGGCGGGACAGCTGATTGCGATGGCACTTGTGGTAGGTGTTCTGATTTTTTTTCAGCATCGCGAAAGAAGAGGAGAAGGGAAGGTCACTCGATGGGCAGCATAGGAAAGGTGATCTCTGACATAAGTGACTCCTAGGCGTACCTCTTCAACCACGACAAGCGATTCTTCGACGGCTGGTTCTTGGACAAATCATGGGTGCTGTGCACCGTCAGCTGGATCACACTTGTCTTGAATGCCCTCAGCATCGTCGGAGCTGGAATCTTCTTGCCGAAGGATGATGACTATGAGCCGATTCCGAATTGATGGGCCTTTCGACCAAACCGCGAACAGTGATATCGAATGGGAGCCAAATGATCTTTGATGAATAAATATTGATGGAGTTCAAGAGTATGATAACGGTCGGTTGCAGCAATTAAGATGCATAATATACATGCTACACGGAGCACGAGTTGATTTATTGGAAGAGGAGGGGTTGCACCACGAAATACCCTTGCAATGGCATTTTGGGCGAATATGAGATATGGTCGACATATCAGCCGTATCATGTTTGAGAGACATACAGATTGCTCAAGTGCGACGTCTGACTATACTTGCATAAACAATCGTGCTGATTGAAGTTGCACGCGTGAACAATAACAAACGCATGTAGCTTTATCATCTACATATCTCATATACTGACTAGAGTCTTTCCCATATCCAGTTCTCGAGATGATGAGACTTGAGGACCGCCTGAACGCCGCGCTGAAGAATCACGTTGAGTGACAAATACATGTTAAGTGCGGCCACAGCCGGCAATGCCAATGAACCGTTTTTGAGAAACCATGGTGGCCCACGACCAGCCATTTCCGTAGTGTGACAAACCCCTCCTCCGACCGTGATGAATCGGCCGGCCAGCCTGCAAGAACGCCGTCGCGAGAAGATTTTGAATTGCCAAATCTAGAAGAGACCGTCGATCTCACCCGTCTCGCCGTTGATCTCAACGTTGAGGTATCCAGGTGCCGTGGGCAGGCCGGGAATGGTCTGGATATCTGCCGCCAGGGCATACAGGTAGCCGGCACCGGCGGCCATGCGGACGTCTCGGATGGGCACCTCGAAGCCGGTGGGTGCGCCCTTGAGCGCCGGATCGTGCGAGAGCGAGTACTGCGTCTTGGCGATGCAGATGGGCAGGTTGCCGAAGCCCTGCTTGGTGTAGGTGTCGACCTTCTTCTGTGCGACCTCCGAGAAGGAGACGGTGTCGGCGCCGTACATCTTCTGTGCGATGGCCTCGATGCGCTCGCGCACGGAGCCGCCCTCGGTTTGGTAGAGCAGGTGGAAGTTCTCCGGCTGAGACTTGTTGGCCGCAGCGATGACACCCTTGGCGAGGTCGACGGCACCCAGGCCACCCTCGGCCCAGTGGTTGGCGGCGATGGCATCCTCAGCACCGGCAGCGATGGCCTCCTCACGAATGACCTGCACTTCGGCCTCGGTGTCGGTCTCAAACTTGTTGATCGCGACGACGACGTTGACGCCGTATGACTTGGCATTGGCGATATGCTTCGCCAGGTTGACACAACCCTTACGCAGGATGTCGACATTCTCGGTGCGGTAGATCTCGTGGAGCTGGCTACCGGGAGTGATCTCGGGACCACCTCCGTGCACCTTCAGCGCACGGACAGTGGCAACGATGACAACAACGTCAGGAACCAGGCCAGAAGCACGGCACTTGATGTTCATGAATCGCTCACCGCCCATGGTGAAGTCGAAGCCAGCTTCAGTGACGACGTAGCCGACCTTCTCGTCGCGCTCGGCATCCTCCTCGGGCTCAGTACCGGCAAGCTTGAGCGCAACGCGATCCGCAATGATGGAGCTGTTTCCAATACTGATGTTTGCGAAAGGACCAGCGTGGACGAACACAGGTGTGCCCTCCAGAGTCTGCATCATGTTCGGCTTGACTGCATCCTTCATGAGGGTGGCGAGAGCACCGCCAACACCCAGGTCTTCGACAGTGACTGGGTCACCAGCGTGGGAGGAAGCTACGACCATACGGCCAAGACGCGCTCGCATGTCCGCGAGATCAGTGGAGAGGGCAAGTACAGCCATACATTCGGAAGCCACGGAGATATCGAAGCCAGTCTCACGCGGAGTCACCTTGTTCTCCGTAGGCGCTTGGCCAATAGTGATGCCGCGAAGGTGTCGGTCGTTGACGTCCAACACTCTTCGCCACGTGATGGTTTCAGGGTCGATGTCGAGACGTGCGAATTTAGTGTACTCTTCTTCGGTCAAATCATCCGGATTGGTCTTGTCAATGCCGAGCTTCTTCAATCGCTGGAGCATAGAGGGCAGGAATGTGCGCTTGCCCTTCTTGGCCGGCACCAGTCGTCGGTAGAGCGGGCCATCCTTTTGTGTCGCCTCGTGGTACATTCTGGTATCAATCGCGGCGGCGAGCAGGTTGTTCGCAGCAGTAATGGCGTGGATATCGCCAGTCAAGTGAAGATTGAACTCCTCCATGGGAATGACTTGACTGTAGCCACCACCAGCGGCACCTCCCTTGATACCGAAAGTCGGGCCTTGTGATGGCTGGCGCACGTTAGCGAAGGCAATGCGGCCTAGCCGACCAGCCAATGCCTGTGTGAGACCGATAGTGGTTGTGCTCTTGCCCTCTCCGAGTGGAGTAGGGGTGATACCCGCGACGAGGATGTACTTGCCGTCTCGTCGATGCTGGAGACGGGACAGAACATCGAGCGAGACCTTGGCTTTGTATGCTCCGTATGGCTCGAGCTCATGCGTGGCGATACCGATCTCCTGGGCTAACTTCGTGATTTGCTTGGGTCGTTGAGCACGCGACACGGCGATATCTGACGGCACTGGTTGGAGGAGCTTGAGGTGCAGAGGCCGGATATTCCGCGCCTTCTGTTGAGTGAGCGAGGCATCTGCAGCAGCAACGGTGTTCGAGAGAAGCATCGCCACGGTCATTGGTCCAACCCCACCTGGTACAGGAGTGATCTGGCTGGCGACTTCGACCGCCGACTCGAACTCAACGTCACCAACAAGTCGCGAGCCCGACTTCTTGGTGTCATCGGGAATGGAGTTTGTGCCGACGTCGATAACGACCGCGCCAGGCTTCAACCAGTCTCCCTTCACGAAGCCTGGCTTTCCAATGGCAGCCACCACAATATCGCCTTGCTTGACGATCTCAGGCAGACCTTGTGTCTTGGAATGGCAGACCGTCACGGTGGCATCTGCATTGCGTAGCAGGTAGCTCACCGGGGCACCAACGATATCTGATCTTCCAATGACGACCGCATTCTTACCCGCCGGGTTCACGCCAGCCTTCTCGAGGAGGACCATCACACCCTTGGGCGTGCAGGGGAGGAACAACGGCTTGCCGCCCTTCTTGGCCAGCTCGCCGATGTTGCTCGCACCGAATCCGTCCACATCTTTCTCGTCAGCCACGGCACTCGTGATGGTGTACTCGTCGATGTGAGAAGGCAATGGGAGCTGAACAAGCATGCCGTGGACGCTGCTGTCCCAGTTGAACTGTTCGATCTTCTGCAACAACTCTTGCTCCGAGATCGACTCGTCGTACTTCTCGACCTTGCATAGGATGTTGGCCTCCTCGGCGGCCTTGAGCTTCATGCGGACATAAGTCGAACTGTCGCTGCGGTCGCCAACTTGGAGAATGACCAAGCTGGGCTTGTAGCGAGGATTCTTCGCCTGCTTGTCAGCAATGTCCTTGGCGATCCGCTCGCGGATCTCCTTGGCAATGGCCGTGCCATCGATCTTGGTGGCGGTCATGTTAATGGAGGTGGAGGTGAAATCACGAACGAAGAGGCGTCCGTTCGTGACAGGAGTGAGGGATGTAGGACGGGAGGGCAGGAGGGTCCAAGAGGATGTCGACTGGGGCCAGACTTTAAGTGGAGCAGACCCACGAGCGAGTCCTACAGCAGCCGACCAGCTACAATTGGCAATGTAGGCCCGTTGCGGACGAATTCGGGGCGTCGAAGTAGTCGCAGTAGCAACAGGCAAACTGTGATGGCTGCTGGCGGACCTGGTACCCCGCGGCGTCACTGCGCAGATCTTAGGTGGGAGGCCAGCTGCAGGGCGCATTGCTGGCAGCTGCCTAGAGCAGCGGAGAGCAATTAAAATTGGTGACAAGCGAAAGCACAATGCGGAAAAAGTCGCACCGAATCCCAATGGCTGTGGGACAAAGACGAAGGGATAGAAAATGTGCAATGACACGTGCTCTGTCAACTTTTCCGAGCACAAAGGGTATCAACGAGCATTTGATCACCTGTCTGGCGCCGTGCGATCAACCGGATGAGTTGACTTTTCGCCGAACCGTGATGGAAACGCAATTTTTCTCCGTTAGTTTGATGAAATGACCGTACCAGACATCCGCTAGGTAGACCTCAACTGTGGCGGGAGGGTGCGTGCGTTGTCGCGGATTTCACTGCGACGCTGGTGGAGAATACTAATGATACACAGTGATGACTGCATGCTCAATATTGGGGAGATCACATCTTCGGTGGTATTGACCATGATGATACTGAATGATGAGAAGATAAGTTTCGTAGCACAATGGAGGTAAAGTGCCAAAATTAGATGCAATTGGTTGTCTGCGAGTTGTTGGTCCTGGATTTCTATGTCTCCAAACACGTCAACGCGGGGCAAATTCATGTGTGGTCTGACTCATCGAGCACTGCGCTGCCCGGCCGGGCACACGGTTGCAGTGGGCCACTTTCGTCGCCAAGATTTTTGGAGACGCCAGCGGGCACCCAAAGGTGGGCTGCATTACGCTTCGTGAGGAACGAGCGCGATCTTCTGGTGATTTGCTGCCAACACCACCACAATCATGAGACCCATTCTATTGTCCGGCCACGAGCGTGCGCTCACTCAGGTCAAGTTGGTTCTCAGTACTTCCAGTCTTGCGAAATTCAACCCACTAACCAGCGCGACAGATTTTCGAAGGAAGGCGATTTGATCTTTTCTGTCAGCAAAGATCACATCGTTTGCGCATGGTATAGCGCCAACGGCGAACGATTCGGAACGTACAAAGGTCACCAGGGTGCGCTATGGACTGTTGATGTCGACCCGAGTACCACTCTTCTGGCCACTGGCGGCGCCGACAATACTCTGCGGTTATGGGAGGTCAAGACCGGAAAACTCTTGAAGACGTGGGAGTTCATGACATCGATCAAGCGATGTGAGTTCTCAGAGGATGGACGACAACTGCTCGGTGTGACGGAGAAGCGGTCGGGTCAACTCAGCACCATTTACGTGTATGATATCAACCCGGACCCGGAGGCCGAGCAGGCCAATGAGGAGTCGCTGCGCATCGTCGTTGATGACATTCCCAAAGTCACCGTGGCAGGCTTCTCCTATCTCAACAAATTCATCATCGCGGGCCACGAGGATGGTAGCGTGACGCAGTACGATGCCAAGACTGGCGAGGAGATTCATCACACATTCCCGCACGAGGAGAACCAACCCGTGACCGATCTGCAATGGAGTTCCGATCGCCTGTACTTCATCACGGCCTCTAAGGACAAGTCAGCCAAGCTGCAGGACAGCAAGACCCTCGAGGTGCTGAAGACCTACGTTGCGGACACCCCGCTCAATAGCGCAGCCATCACTCCGGATCCGACTTGCTATGTTATCCTTGGTGGTGGTCAGGCGGCCATGGATGTCACCACAACCTCTGCTCGCCAGGGTAAATTCGAGGCGCGTTTCTACCACAAGATCTTCGAGGAGGAGATTGGTCGTGTGCGAGGTCACTTCGGTCCGCTGAACTACGTCGCTGTTGATCCCACTGGCAAGTGCTACTGCAGTGGTGGTGAGGACGGTTACGTCCGTGTACACCACTTCGATCCCCCGTACTTCGACTTCAAGTTCGAGGTCGAGCGGGAACGGGAGAGGCAGTGAAGTGTTTGATGAGCTTGAAGTTGGCAAGACCAAAGAGGGCTTCTTGAACCTATGGTTGACGATGCAAATGATCAACGGGTCAGGATGGGTGGCATGGCATGGCGTTCCGGGGCGCTGTATACAACGCGAGCAAGTCGACCTTCGGCGCTTGCACAGCAACAGAGAAAGCGGGACTGTTTCCGATATGGCGATGTTATATCTAGTCTCACGCTTCGTTATCCGTCATTTTACCACGAATGGAGATAAGCCAGATCCATCCGTCTTTTCGAGCATGTACGTTATCAGTGTTACATGTTGGTCCATGTCTGCTCCGTGAAGTGAGCTGCGTGCTGCATATAAGGACTTCGATCGTACGCAAAAGGCTTGGCCTCTGTCGAGGTCAATCGACGGATGGGGCGCCCTGATACCATCGTTGCTATACCAGTCAGATATGAATCCAACATATTGATCTCATAGCGAGGAGAACAGAGCGTGTCAATGAATATGTCGTCCATCGCCACATTGATACTAGGTGGAGCCATCGAGTCTCGCATATCAATTCTGTATCAGAGTCGTTCGTAGGCTAGATCATGTAACATGGAGGTGCGAGCTTGCGAATACACTGGCTGCAGCTTCGTACTCGGCGACCTTGATTGCCCCAGCAGACCAAATCATGGTGGCCTGGATGACGGGAGGCCTATATCGAGACGCGGGGCGACTCCTGCGGTGAGCGTTCCCTCCATCAACAGAAGGCAGCGAGCGCCGAGATCGAGAGGTTTTCCGCACATCACCAACGATGTTGATCCAGGAGCCTACAGCGACCAAGTCGTGCGAAAGCGTGGGTAAGATAGTGCTGACGTCGGCGTACACTGCTTGTTGTTGGCTCGCCGGATACCGCGATTTCAGTACCAGACGCGCGCGAGATGTTTGATACTCATGGACACTATACCAATCAGCATTCGTCTTGTTCATCCAATGCGCAATAGAACAAAAGGCTGCTCACCATCCTAGAACGCGTATCTTTGTGCCGACTTCGTGCTCGTGAACCTGGTCCAGCAGGACTAGCTTCGCAGGAACTGGTCTCCGACAATTTGGGTCATAAGATGGAAGCGATTCCATATTGGAACTCGTCCGGGTCTGTCATCTCTGGATCAAATCATCATATTGTATTTTCTATGAAATCGTTGCGAATCACATGGAAGGATAAACAGATCAGCACATGGGCGAGGGCCGCTAGCCTGGACCGGGCAAGTGGGATGAAGCCATGCCACAACGTCACGGGCCTCTGACGACCAGACCAGTGATATGGGTAGGCAGCGAACTAATCTCCTCCTCCTCACATTCACCCACCACAACCACAATCTCAAGAGTGCACGCATCCGATCCATGAATAAAGGCTGCCTCATCTGGTCCACCTTCGATCGACGCCGTCAGCGCACCCTGGAGCTATTTGGTTTACCGTAACAGCGCACAGCGAAAACTGGCCGCCATCGCGCACAGCAGTCCACGCTGATCGGAGCCTTTGCCACCTGTCCTGGGACCTCGACCACGATCTGAGGGCCGATTAAGATAGTTTGATTGGAGTGCGTACACGGAAGAGCAGCATGTCGGGCTGGGGCTTCCAAAGCTTCTTCGGAGGCGGGGCTGCGGCGAAGAAGGATGCCCCGAAGAATGCGATCTTGCGGTTGCGGTCCACGCTGGATATGCTGGCCAAGCGAGAGAAGCATTTGCAGAATCAGATAGAAGAGCAGGACGCGATCGCGCGGAAGAATGTTGCTACAAACAAAGCCAGTAAGTGTTACGCGATGCTGTCGGCTCTTATACTTGGGCTGCCGTTTTGTAATGCTATAATATGATGAACAAGGATAACACTGACCGGAATGCTTTTACACTGTAGTCGCTAAGACCGCACTGCGACGCAAGAAGACTCTCGAGGTCTCACTCGAGCAAACGAGCGCACAGATGATGACCGTGGAACGGGAAATCTCATCGATCGAGACGGCCAACATCAACAAGGAGACGCTAGACGCCATGAAGGGCGCATCGGCGGCGATGAAGACGATCCATGGCGACCTGTCGATTGACAAGGTGGACCAGACGATGGAGACACTGCGCGACCAGCACGCGATCAGCCAGGAGATCGCCGAAGCGCTCTCACAGGGCAACGGACTAGGCGTAGACGAGGACGAGCTCGACGAGGAGTTGGCGGAATTACAACAGGAGGCGCTAGACAAGGAGCTGCTGAAGACGGGCAGCGTGCCAGTGTCAGATCACATACACTCGCTGCCGAACGCGGCGAGGGGAGAACGTGAGTCTTCCGAGCGCGCAGAGTTACCCGGCTCTTGCGCCTTCTACTGCAACGCTCTACGAGTATTATGGGAACTAACATGATTTTGCAGTCACTTTTGCCGGGAAAGGAAAACAACAAATCGAAGAGGACGACGAAGAGGCGGAGCTACGGAAGCTCCAAGCAGAGATGGCTATGTAATGCAGGTACCCTTGGATTTCGTGCTCGGAGGACGGTGGAGCACACTTTAATGGGCGTTATCAGTTTTAGCAGCAAGACTTCTCAGATGCAAGTGGCATGTAGAACAGGATTTTCGGGTCAAATCTTCAGTGCGCAAGCTTCCAGTCGCAATCCTGATAGTCGGGTCCTGTTTGCTCGTGTTCGTGTTTGTGGTTGGACAGAATATAATCATGGACTTTACACAATTTAACAAATCCAGGCGACTGCATTCAGGCAGACATGGATGAACCTGTTGACAGAGTTCATGAGAGGCTCACCGCTTGATGGTCGAGCTATTCAGTCCGGTATATGTTCCATCTTCTCTATTTTAGAAGCCAATGCGGCACGAACGATTTGGTAGGATTTGGCCGGTTTATTACGCATTTGAACCTCAACACTTCTAAGTTGCATACACCTGCACGGACTCCCGTTATTGGCAGGCAACAATGAATATGATCGGCGGAGCCGCACGTCGAAGCCACAGAGCGGTGAAGTCTCACCATAATGACGCGAATATGTAACGCAAAATAACAAGCAACGTGCAATCAAATAAGTTACATGCCGATCACGCCTCGGCCCGAGAATGCAGCCTGCAGCAGTGACTCGATCCCGGCCGTGATCGCATCACGTCGCAATCGATAAGCCCTGGCACATTTCCCAGGCCCTGTGGCCCGCGCGTTCCACCATGCGCCTGGGCGAGACCCGAAGCTGCGGTGGCGAAGTGCGCACGAGTAGTGGTCCGCCCTGACGTGGTCTGAGAATCATTCCGATGACTGCCATGCTGTTAGGTAAGAGTACCGGGAAAACTGGATTCAACGCTCCGTCATCTCGTGGCAATTGTTGCAGAACCTCGGCCGGCGTCCGGCGTTCGGGAGGAGGCGGGAGTGCGCTTAGGGTTCCATTGAAACATCGCTCGGGCCGTGGATGTTCTCATATTTCGTATGATGCTGAAGCGCGGGGATCTTGGAGGCTGGGATGGTAATTAAACATGCAAATCATCGCTAATCCGAAGGTAAATGCAGCAGGTCATTATTGTAAGTTACGGGGAGGCAAACAATTGTCGGGATTGGCGTTCACGGGATGAACCAGAGCCGCGCTTGGACAATATCAATAGACCTTCGATGCAAGTTATAATTCCATCCACGGAGGCTCAAGAGCAGATCCTAACGATCTCGTCCAATGTCGAGCACGGTCGAGGTGCGAGCCAACAGGTAGTTCACGTGCTAAGTTTAGCAGAGGACGAATCACGAACGGCACTGATGTGATGATCCATGTCGACGCTTGTGTTCGGAACAAACGTTGAGCAGTTCGTTGAACCGAAGGAGCCGTTCTGTACTTGGGCGCCTGGCTAGGACATGGTTCTGTGTTGCCCCAGGTTTCGAGACATTAATGTTTAGTGTGGTGATACGAAACATATCCGGAGTGTGGCCGGCAGTTGAAGCGACTCACGCGGCCTTCTAAAGATGGAAACAGCTCGGATCCGCCAGGAAGTCTTGGATAACTTATCACGAATCATACGGTGAATCGGCCGCTGCCGAGCGATTGTAATCGAAACCACACTGGTCACGAAGGGTGAGCACGGTGCCTCCCAAAGGATCATGTTGATGTGATCGTTTTTATTGTGCGATTGCTAGCAGTCGGAGATCACCCAGACTCCACTGAACGATTTCAGTAGCGGCGGACGGACCCGTAGACGACGCTCGCTGCAGGGGAAATTCGAACGGGAAAGGGCACAGCAACCCGAATTCAAGTCCCGTCATGGGCCCGCCAAGGGTGAAGTGAGAGTCCAGCTGGAATAAGATTTCGCCAGGCACATGCTATCGAGTAAGGACATGGACCGCGAGGCAGACCGGCGGCCGAGGGGTGAAGCCGTCACCAAATAGAATCTGAGCCCCACCACGTAATTTGGGCTGCTGCGATTGGCTGGCGATAAGCAACCGCACGCTCTCGAACGCGCCGTGTAACTAAAAGCTCAGGGAGACTGCATCAAAAGGAAGTGTGGCGGTGCGCGAGGAAGTTTCAAGACTTTGTGACCAACCGAATTCTGTCTCCCGGGCCTTTTCATTCCGCTCGAGCGTTTTGGGGGTTCGTCTAGTGGGGATCTTTCTCCGGTGTCGCTCTGGGATTCGGAGCGGTCGCGTGTCGCATGATCGTGCACCCCGCCCGTCATATTCATCGAGGGATTTGCGGCTTTTTTTGTCCCATGTGGCATCTGTGCACCTCCAGATGGGATTGTGCGGCACGCCATGAGTGGGAGTTGTGTACGTTGTGCCGCGTGGAGATGTCGTGGGAGGTACGATAAGAGGAAGAGGTTCCTGCAGGAGGACAGTGCTCAAGGCCGAACGACGAGGTCTTCATTGGGCGTGTCCGACATGGAGAACGGCGCCGCAGCCGCTCGCAGTGGGTAGCTATCAGTGCCCGCCGAGCGGAGTCGGCTGGCTGCGATCTGGTCCGCAGGGCTGCGGCTAAATGACCCACGGCGGTCCAGGTAAGTTAATTATCAAATGGACGATATGACGTGGGCTTGGAACATGCGAGCTGCATGGCAGCATCGTTGCCAGGCCGATAGCAATGCGCCAATCCCTCGGAGGTCCAGTAGTCACGAACATGCGTTCGACAGAGATAACATGTCCACCAACATTGTACCGCCGTGCGTTCTAGAAGCCATGACGACGGCCGCGTGGGCCGATATCAAGAGCTCAAATGTGGCATGCATGTTGGACGTGCGGCGCATCCTTCACGACCTTGCCAATGCAGGGTGTGATGACCCTCACCTCTCTGTGTTATCACCCGACGATAGCCATGGACAGAAGGAATTCCTGCCCATTCACCGTGCACGATCGTGGGAGGAAGTATCTTGTTTCCCGCCGCGCGGGCGGAGGCGATTGAGAGGGGTTTCGAGATCCGAGCCGCCCACCTCCCTCGACTGTTGACCACGGGCAACGTAAACGAAGATTATTGTGGGAGTATCGCGCAGGCTCATAGATTATTGCTTTTAGACACAAAGGCTGCATGACCGTGTAAATCCCGTCGGCGGGATGCATGCGAGCCTATGGGGAGGCTTGAGTAAGAGCAATGGAAAGTTTCGGCGGAGTGAGCCCGTAGACCCATCGAAAAGGCCCCAGATCATAGGCGGGCGCGATGGGCCCCGGCACCATGACCAATTTTGGTCCCTTTCGAACCCCAGACACAAGACACGAGCCACACGCGCAGCCGAGCCGGCGAAAGTGACGCTGCTCTAGCGGCTCCAAACACTACGTTCTCTTCCGTAGTCGGTACCTGGGGGCCACAAGAAATGTTTCCTGCTGCCACTGTTGCTGCCGAAATAAAAGTCCTCGCGCGCCCACACGTCCACCGCCTCGTCTTCTCCTCCTATCCTCAACTTCTTCCTCAGTTGAAGCTGCTTGGCCGTTTGTGCTTGCAACAGAAATCCAATCGCTCAGGGTCGTGAATTCGCAGCAATCGCACCCCACCCCCACTAGACGTTTCCAACCCTCAAAACCAACCACTCTCTCCAAATCTGCGCCAGCAGTCATAATCAAGATGGTGAGTGTTGCGCGGACTTCGGCGATTCCTGTCGCAAACGAATGTGCTTACTGACTCCATCACAGGCCGTCAACCCCTACATCTCCAACACCGCCAACGTACGCCAGCTTGGTAGCGTGACCTTCCTGCGCGCGCAGGCGCTGACAATGAACAGCTCCAAAAATACCTTTCCCTCCCCCAGAAGGGCAAGATCATTGCCGAGTACATCTGGATTGATGCCGCCGGTGGTACTCGTTCAAAGTCAAGGGTGAGTCGTCTTTACGCCTAATGATTCTCCCGTGCAGCTGGCCGTCCAAAGAGTTGGTCGCCTCAGTCCGCAGGTTTGCGGCGCTGACGGCCGATTTTTGGCGCGGCTTGTCCTCGCCACCCACACGGCAATTGAGGTGCTATACCGCGACTTGCCGCGTGGTAGTGATTCCAAAACTGCCAATACTGCTATGAGATTGCCTGGCTCGAGCTGCTGTGCAATCGCTTGATAATCATTCGATCCAACAACGTCCGATCACGTTGACTAATGGCTATCTCTTGTTCAGACTCTCCCAAAGAGCCCTTCGTCCGTGAAGGACCTCCCAGAATGGAACTTTGACGGTTCCTCAACTGCCCAGGCCCCCGGCGACAACTCTGATGTCTACCTCCGCCCCGTCGCATACTACCCGGATCCTTTCCGTCTTGGCGACAACATCCTTGTTCTGTGCGAGACCTGGATGTCCGATGGCAAGCCGAACGCCTTCAACTTCCGCCACGACGCCGCCGTCCTGATGGAGAAGAACGCCAGCCACGAGTTCTGGTTCGGCCTCGAGCAAGAATACACCCTCCTCGACGTTGAGGGCTGGCCGTACGGATGGCCCAAGAACGGTTTCCCGGCTCCTCAAGGTCCTTACTACTGCGGTAACGGTGCCGGCCGCGTCTTCTGCCGTGACATCGTCGAGGCCCACTACAAGGCCTGCCTGTACGCAGGCATTAACATCTCCGGTACCAACGCTGAGGTCATGCCTGCCCAGTGGGAATACCAGGTCGGACCCTGCACCGGCATTGAGCGTAAGTCAATCCGTGTCGCTTCATACCTCCTCTCTATCGAGCGCTAACCATTCTACAGTCGGTGACCAACTGTGGGTCTCGCGTTTCCTCCTTCACCGCGTCGCCGAGGAGTTCGGCGTCAAGATCACCTTTGCCCCCAAGCCCATTCCCGGTGACTGGAACGGTGCCGGTCTTCACAGCAACGTCAGCACGAAGGAGATGCGTGAGGACGGCGGCATGAAGCACATCGAGGAGGCCATGAAGAAGCTGGAGGCCCGCCACAAGGAGCACATGGCCGTCTACGGCGAGGGTAACGAGGCTCGCATGACCGGCGCGCACGAGACCGCCTCCTACGACAAGTTCACCTGGGGCATTGCCAACCGTGGCTCGTCCGTCCGTGTCAATCGCGCCTGCGCTGAGGAGGGTAAGGGATACTTCGAGGACCGCCGGCCGGCCTCCAACGCCGACCCGTACCAGATCACGGGCATGATCGTCGAAACTGTAAGTCACCCAGATCTTCCTGCATTGTCGACCTCATACTAATCCTGTTCCAGCTCTGCGGAAAGGTCGAGGGTCACGATCTCTACGGCAAGGTCGCCAGCACTGAGGCGCAAGTCACCGACACTGAAGTCACCATCAGCAAGCCGTAGGCATTTGCTTGTTTGCTTGCTTGCTCGAATTATAAACACCATCAATGATCTAGAAAAAAAAGGTTGCTGAACATGTGAGACATGTTTGTGGGAACGTGATGATACCTCAAGTGTACGCGGTGCGGGTCAGCAATGGATGGACTAATATATATGGTTACGATGCGATGCTTCGTCTTTTCGAACCTCTGCCATAGTCCTCAATGATCACATCAATTTCTCTATTATCAATCATCGCCATTTTCATGAAGGATTATGGTAGATCTGGCAATAATCTGTGTAAGGTATCTTTGCGTTTATGATCTTCGTGTGCGATCACGTGAATTCGCGTTCACAGCCGTGATGCTGGAGCTTCATAATTTACTTCCGGAGCTCCAGCGACTTAATAAGCTTCACTTCCCTCGTGAATCGACGTCACCATCAATAGCTCCCAATTCTGGGAGTCTGGGCACATGATGTCCACCCCAACATCAGCGTCGAAGAAGCCGGGCGGTCATGCCACCACGCCCTCATATCTGGGGCTCTCATCGCCCGCTCCGCGCAGCATCGCCTCTCCGACCGCAACGCGCCGCGACCAGGCCGGCAAGACTCCAACCGCCCATGGCACTGTCGGCGTTGGGGGCAGTAAGATCCCTGGTGCCGGCGGCACCCCGATGGTGCGCAACCTAAGCCAACAGGGCGCGGGTTCGTCGCCGGGCCTGGCCGGCGTCAGCTTTGGGACCCCTCTCGCTGGGCTCGGCTTGGATCTGGCGGGCACGCCGGGTCAGCTGAACATGCCGACGCCGCTCGGCGCTGGTCCATTGAGCGGGGGTGCCGGTGCGATTGGGGCTGCGATGCTGCCAAGTCTCAGTGGCCTCAGCGGCTTGGACTTGCCCTTGAGCGGACACGGTCAGCACATGAAGCGCAATGAGGACGAAGAGCGGCGCGCGAAGATGCGGCGCGTGCTTAAGACCATCGGTCGGTCGAGGGCGCGGGTTAGCGAGGAGAGCATTGCGCGTTGTGCGCGCCGACTAGGTCTTCAAACGGACATTGATCAGGAGAAGCTGACCGCAGAGGAGAAAGAGCGCAGAGTTGGAAATCGCTCCTTTGCGATCGCGGGTAAGATGATGGTCGTGGAGGTCGAATTGAAGGATCATGTCGCTCAGAATGTCGCGGTCATGTTCGGAGAGTCTCCGGTGCTCGAAGAGTCGGGCGTCGCCGTTGGCGACATTCTTCTCCGGGGTCTGGCAGTGCGAGATAAAGAGCTTTTGCAAACGCCGCTCGACTCGTTCACGAGACATCTTAGCTGTCTTGCTCGTATGGATCGGCTTTCAGAGAAGGTCAACTGCTTTGAGGCTATACACGGGCTTTACACCAGTCTGCGGAGATTGTATGAAGTGGAGTTTAAAGCAGCACAGGAAGCACTGGCAGAACAAGGATCTACCTCTAAGCGGCGACGGACAAATAATGATTTAGCGGAGAAAGAAGTTATCTGTTCAAGAAGTGGGAAACCAACGATGCATGAACGCGGCCAAATTGGCATGACCGTTGATTACTGGACATCAGGGTTTTCTGCTTCCTCTGCGAAAGCTGAGGATACCGCCATGGACATCGATGAATCCGGCAAGAACGATGGCCAACCACCTTTGTTCGACCACGTTTATTCCCTGCGCGTCGATGTTGAGGCTTCCCTTGCAGATCTTTACCCGTCGCTCCGGATCTCAGATAGCTGGCTGCCCGAATCCTTCGATATGCCGTCCAATGGTTCTCTAGATGGCTTACCATGGCAAGAGCCACCTCCGACGTATATTGGAGCAGACACCGGTCCCCAATCGAGCGATGGAATGAACCTTGATGGCTCGCAAAAGCTTCCCGATCTGCGATTCGTTGCCAAATTTGATCCTCCAATTGTCGTTCCGTATTCAGTCGCTGCAACGATCCTGACTGCTATGGGCACGACACAACCAGCACCCTTTCATATCTCGGCCTACCAGTATCTTCTACTAGGCATTCCCACGCCGACTGGTCTGGCGCCCGAAGTCTCTGCTACCAAGGCGGTCCTCACGTTGCAGGATGGAGAAGAGATTGATTTTAAGCACCAGTATAGCCTCGATGTCCCCAAGCCTGAGATCGCATTTAAGCTTGAAGAAGTCCCATTCTCGCATCCGAGACAACTCATCGAATTACTGCCCACACTCCGACAGTGGGCTTGCTTCGGAAGCCTCCTTCGTGGCGCATTCGAGCAATCGGCAACTCAGCCCTCACAGCATGGGGGATCGATCGGCACAAACTCGCTTGTGGTGCCCATGAATGGCGGTGACGAGACTAATGACCACGCTGAGGGCCCCGACGTATCTCGCATCTCCCTCAGCGATATCCTAGCAGCTAGAAAGCAGAATGGAGATCATTCATCTGGGGCGAACAAGCAGATCCAGCCCGTTGAAATTGTCATGCAGACGTCGCCGTCACCAACACTCTGTCTCAATTTGGCAGACAAGCAATTCAAAAACGCAAGTTGGAGTGCAGATGTTCAAATCGGTCTCAATGCACATATAGTTGCCTCTCTAGATGGCCAGGCTGCACAGGAACATGAGATTGACGCAGACAGAAACCTCGCCGTTGCAAGCGGGATCGATGCGCATGCCATGCGAGTCGCAAAGGCACTTTCCGTGTGCGGAGACTTAGGCGTTTGGCTTGAGTGGTTGCGGAAAGAGCGATCAGGATGATCTGGACCCGCGGATCGTCCGCGCAGGACCGAACGAAAGGTTAAACGGTAGAAAGTTGTCAAAGTCATGCATCTTTCTCAACCTGATGGGACCAGACATCTTCAGTCCGACTGCAGGCATTCCTTTGCGACTTTTGCAGCACAGCAAACATATCTGGCGACGTCATCCACATCACAGAGATCAATATCAAATGTATCGGAAGGTCGTGATAACTTTGATATTCCAGCTCGCATACACGCTCTATATGCTCGGCGACTGGATTCATCTGGCAACTAAGTATGATACGGGCCTACTTCTTCATCCCAACTTCATGTTCTGGATGGTCATGACGATTCTCATCCTCTTTGAACTCGGAGTTCCTGTCAGATCATCCGCACCGCATCCATTTCTCGTCATCGGCGAGGCACTCAAAGCCTGCTTCGTTCTGGTTTACCTGCTCGAAGCGATTTCAGCCGCTCAGGACGCCGAAGAAGTGCTCGAACCATGGCATGCCCGATCCGGAATCGGAGAACAAAGCAGATACCCGAATGGATGGCACCTGTGCACATTCATTATGCTTATGTTGCCAGTTGTCGTCCCAAGCGCGCTGCTGGTGTTCTGGATCTGAGCTTGGGTATTGCTCAATCTCCCATCACCGAGTCAAGCTTACGATCCATCGTCACCCTCCAACGAGGCCCAAACCGCTTCATCGACCAAATCGTGCCCGCGCCGACTGTGAGACATATGACACCCAGACCGGTGAAAAGCCAGCCGTTGCCGATGGCCTGAATCAGAGGTTCTGCGACGAGCGTGCCGATGCAGGCGAAGATCATTCGGAGGAAGTTGTTGAGGGCGACACCATTACTTGACTTGCGCGGCATATATTCGGTCAGCATGGTGGTGACGATGGCGAAGACGATCATGCCGCCAATGCCGAAGAAGAAATTGGCGATCATCGGTCCCGCGATGCTGACCTTGTACTCCGCACACCATCCATAGGTTATCAACGCCACCGGGTACATGATGGCTCCAAGCCACGCATTCTCCTTCATGCGGTCTTCCGGCCGGAATTGCAGTCGTCCCTTCTCATCGTATCGCCCCGCCTTGCGCGCTTCCCGGTGCATGATGTAGTCCACCCAGCGACCGGCGAAGACCGATGCCACAAAGTACCCAACGCTGTTGGGTAGGTAGAGCAAGCCGACGATGATCGTGCTGTAATTGTATGGCGCGCTGGAGAATGCCTCCGTGATGGAGATGTTCAGGACGTAGAGTGAACCTAGTGTGACAGAGGCGTAGATGACCGAGAGTGCCACCGAGGGAAATTGCAAGTACAGGACGATCCGCAGCGGGTCGATGAAGGCTCGTCGTAACATGATGAGGTATTTGCGGCTGCGCTGTTTCACAGACACTGCCGTGGCACTCCGCCACAACGCAGGTGGTCCGGCCTCGCCTTTCTCACTACCAGCGTCCTCCGCTGCAGCTGCTTCTCCCGCCGCCACAGCAGCAAGCGAAGTGCGTCGTTTGAGTGTCTCCGGCAGACCCAAGGCAATGATGACGCAGAGCACCGCTCCAAAGATTGTCATGAACCACTGCGCCGACCGCCAGCCCAAAGTCTGCGACAATATTCCACCTAGGATCGGCGATAGCAGCGGTCCACACAGTGGGCCGAGGTAGAAGATGCCCATAGCCCGGCCGCGCTCCTTGACCTCCCAGATATCCGCGATCGTGCCGGCGCCGACGGCCTGCACACTCGCCGCCGCGCCACCCGCGAACACGCGCATCGCGATGAACATGCCGATGTTGACGCTGACGGCCGAGAGCGCATTAAAGACGACGGACATGGCGAAAGAGGTCAGGTAGATGGTACGGCGGCCGAGCGTCTCGGAGAAGCTGCTCCACCACAGCGGGAAGATACTCATGGCGAGCATGTACATGGCGATGCTCAAGTTCACGACGGTCAGCGTGCTGTCGAAGTCGCGCGCGATGTCTGGCAGCGCCGGCAGCACGATCGCCGTGCCCATCGGCGACGCCATGCCCGCCAGTGCCGCGATCGAGGTGATGATCCATTTCGTCCGCCGCGGGTAGTCCTTCGGCTCGGTAATTTCGGGGAGTAGGGCCCAGCGGGCGAGTAGACCTCGCCGCTCGGACCGAGGGACGATTTCCGGGTCGCGGCCGAGTTCTGAGCGCACAGCGGATTGTGCACGGCTGCGACTCCGGGCATTGAGGCTTTGCGTGCGGCTCACGCTGTGGCCAATCTCGGGGTCATGGATATCCGAGGCAGTCCGTTGGGACGAGGAAGAGGTTTCTTGACTGGAATGAGAGTGGTGGCGCTCGTGGGGAAATGGTTTGTCGGGCTCCTCGTGGTCCTCGGCAAAGGTCGATCCCTTTGTGTGAGCTGCCGGGGGAAATTCCAGAGGAGACAATCTGCCGGTATTGGTAGATCCGGAAGTTTTCAGGTCAATCTTCTCGTTTTCCTTCTTGTCAGGATTTTTGGAACCTGAAGAAGTGCCACGATCCATGTTGACGCTGTAGGTGGTCAAAAGTCTTCTGCGAACATTTCACGATAATAGGTTAAGAGACCATTCCTCCTCCGATCCGCGAGAATAGTTTCTAACCCGACAAGGATCAAACAGAACAGCAGGTCTTCTCACCAAGCTTTGACATAAGGGGATCCACGTAACAGTGAGGAGGAGCAGATTGATAGAAAGGGAACATTGGAGAAGAAGTGTACTGCTACCTTGATCGGTGCCATGCGTCGACTGTGATCGTCATATACTTACCTGCGCCTATGAGTGCGGCAACGATACCATCAGCCGCGAAGGTTATGCCCAATCGACTCTGCCGAACCGTGTCGCCGCCGGGTAAAGCGACGATCCCAAATGCCTTGCATCTGAGGCAAAGATAGCGTGCATTGGATGGTCCGGTGGGCACGACAGCGATGCCGGAGAGCCGTCGAGCTCTACTTAGACAAGCCACCAACCAACGAGAGCAACCAAGGGAGCGGTGTCACACGCCTGCTGACTTCTGAGCTATTTGACTGGCCGAGCACACGAGGTGCAGTACGGAAAGCAAGAAAAATCGCACCGCTTTAGTACTTTTTCCGCCGGACTGCGATGCAACGCTGCAGGGAAAGTTTTGCGGAGAAATTTGGGCGGGCGGAAACCCAATTGATTGGGCGCGCCGCCTGCCCCCAGCGGACCTGGATTCCGCGCTCTGCTGTCCAACATTACGTTCATGACCCGCACTTTTCGATTTTAGAGCCGCGCCTTTTGCCCAAGCGGGACGAAGAGGCGGGCACTTTCTCGATGGCGGCGTTACATTGAGACAATTCAGGATCGAGCTGGTACAGCATTATCGGGTAATCGGCGCCGCTTCGGATACCTTTGGTGTCACATCGCTCCTTACCCGAGCATCACCTTGCTGTTGAAGGTCAGCAACCCTAGTCGTCGATCTCTTCGCTCGCCGTTCGGGGGCGTGATAAGGTTGTCGAAATCCGTCCGTGCCGTCTATGCAGCTGCATTCACGCCTGACCTTGCGACGAAATTGCCGTTTCGTGCTAGCCTCTCGGCAACACTATCACCCGCAACGACGAACTCGACCCATTCCCGTGATCGAGTTGTCATCCGACATGGCCAACAACGGGACCGAGGCCGTTGCGGCCGTTTCGGCGGACACCCGTGCGCTTCTGAGGACCCAATTTCAGGATCAGCCGGCCACCAAGCACCCGGAACGCTGGGATGACCTCTGGCAGCGGAACTTGACCCCGTGGGACCGCAACGGGCCGAGCGAGGCATTGCGGGATGCCATCACAACCAAGCACCCGGCGTCGTTCGGGTCGTCCATCGAGAACGAGCGCAAGCGTGCCTTGGTTCCAGGCTGTGGCCGCGGCTACGACGTGCTCCTGCTTGCCGCGCTCGGCTACGATGCATACGGCTTGGATGCCTCCACGACCGCCATCGCTGCCGCAGAGCAGTACCGCACCGCGTCCGGTGGAGACCCGCTCTATGCCGCACAGGACCAGGCTGTCGGCCGCGGTCAGGCGAAATTCCTCTATGGCGACTTCTTCGACGACAGCTGGCTCGCGCAGACGGGCGGCGGGGAGTTCGATGTCATCTTCGACTACACATTTCTCTGTGCGTTGCCACCGGAGCTACGGCCGCGGTGGGCGGCCCGTCAGAGTGGCTTGCTAGCGCCGCAGGGACGGCTTGTGTGCTTGGAGTGGCCACTGGGCAAGCCGTCGAGCGAGGGAGGCCCACCGCACGGCTTGACGTCGGACTTATACGTCGAACTCTTCCGTCAACCCGGTGAGGAGGTGCGGTATGATGATGCCGGAAAGGTCGTTACTGGTGAGGGTACGGCTAGTGCTACTGCCCTAGTTCGGGAGGCTCATTATCCGCCAGAAAGGACGCATGCTGCGGGCAAAGACAAGGACTTTGTGTCGATTTGGAAGCACGCATAGGAGGTCTCCCGACATGAACTATGCACTACGCACAAATTGTGGTCGTAGCACTTTACAGTACTCAACTCTGCGACGTTCACTCACTCACGACCTGGAATCAGCTCTCCATCGTCATTAAATTCGTGGGCACATTATACCTTATCTAGACCAAATAAGAGATGCCACCCATAAATGCCGAGCATATGCAAAAAGCTTCGCAAATGCAACTCCTGAACGCCTTACTTGAAGCAGACCGCAAACTCAATCTGAAAACTTCCCAGCGCCGAAACCTCAAGCGACGGCCTGTATATTCCGTACATCCTTCCCATTCTCGCCCGTTGCACGCATTCTCCCTTCAACTCAACTTCTCCGACTTCTCCGACTCCCTCCGCTCGAGCTCCTGCTGCCTTTCAGCAGCGAAGTCCTTCTTCTCAGCTTGATCGGCGAATATCTCCTCCGCAACCTCTGTCATCGCCGCGCCGGTGGCCATGCCTGCACCTGCCTCCACATCCGCCTGGACACGCTCGAGCGCGCGCTTCTCCGCTTTGAGCTGGCGCGCATCGGCTCGCCGCTTGTCCTCCTGCATCGAGCGGATCAGCGCAGAGCGCTCGCGGATCTTGTGGCCGTAGTAGTAGAAAACGAATGGTATCGGAATGCAAAGGGCCTCGAGCAGACCGAGCAAGGTGCCGGCCCAGTTGGCGCCCAAAGTGCTATAGAGCGCCGGTCCGGCCAGTGGGATGGTGGCGCCCATGATGGAGCGCAGCACAGCGCTCCCTGCGAGCGCAGACGCGGCATAGATGTTATAGCTCTGCACAAGGTAATTCGTGGCGTAGATGAACACGCCCGCATTGCCCATGCCGAATGGCACGCCCGCCAGGATCGGCCAGATCCAGTGCACGTTGGGCGTGCACGTCCACGCGAAGATGATCTCGCCCGTGGGGATCAGAAGCGCCGACACGCACACCACGCTGACCATCGCCTCTGGGTAGGGTTTGCCGGTCTCCGGATCGTGCTTGTGCGCGTTGATCACGCGCCGAATTAGCGGCTCGAGCGCGATGGTGACGAGGCCGCCGACGCCGATGCCGCAGAAGGCGAGGCCGGTCAGGCTGGGGGACCAGCCGCGGATGTCGGAGAAGACGATCGGGTATGCGACGAAGCAGAGCTGCAGAAAGGTGTGTCAGTGATTGCATGGATCTACTGTGATGGTTGACCAAACTTACATATAAGATGCCGTACACGAGCGCGATGTAAAGATCCCAAAAGATGCTGCGAGGACACCGTTAGTATGATGCAACAGCCAACATTCAGCGATGATTCCGACTCACCAAATCGGTTCCGTCACCACCAACACAAACGGACGGGAAAGGTTCATTTTGAGCGATGACATAAACTCTTGCTTCTCATCATATCGACACCAGTATCGATCATCGCCGGTCTCTTTTTGACGCCGCCTGACGCGGGCGCGCAGGATTTGCGGACCGTAGGTTTCAGGCACGAAAAGCTGCATACCAAGAGCGGCGGCAGCAACGATGACGACAATCCAGTTGGTCCATCTATGAAATACAATAGTCAGTTACGCAGTCTTGATCAACCTGCGCCAAGTCATCCTTACCGCCAGCCCATGTATTGATACACGAAACCACCAATGATAGGTCCAAGAACTATAGTATGCATTGTCAGTCGTCCTGGAATTCCTGGCGAACAGATGATAATGTTCCGACATACCTGGTCCGTTCATAGGTCCGATAGACCATACGCTGAACGCCAGCGCCCGGTAATCCTCGTCCACAATGTCGTTCACCGAGCCAGGGGCATTGCTGATCAATGCCGCTGCGCAGAAAGCGCCGAAATACCGAATGGTGAGAATCGTCGCAATGTTTTGCGCCTCGGCACACGCGACGACAAACACCAGGAACAGCACCAGCGTAACCAGATAAATCGGCCGGCGGCCATACATCTCCGACAGCGGCGCCAGCACGACCGCGCCCGTCGCCATGCCGAACAGGTAGGTCGTGACGCCGAGGATGCCGGTATTGGTGGAGATGCCCCATTCGAGCTGCATTCCCGGGATCGAAGAGGTGTAGGAGGTCGAGTAGAGCACTACAGCCGTCGTGCTATAGCTCATCATCGCGATCACGAGCACCTTGTACCCAAGGCTCCAGTTCTGCGGGTTGCCCCGGTCGTCGGGCGCAAAGTCAACCTCGAACTCCGGGTCCCGCGTTGTGCCGGTCGTCGTGGCGCTGCGTCGGCTGATGGTCGGCATGAGTCGGTTCGGCACCACACCACCAACAGCGCCGGTTGAGGAAGTCTGCGAGATGTGCCTTGACAGAGCCAGTTGGTGGTTGTTGTGGCGATCGAAGGCCGCATTGTGAATGGAATCGCTGTCTTCGGATCTGGTGGTTATGGGTGACAGGGGATCTTCTATCGACATATGTGAAGGCCGTCGGGTCAACACGGTCGGGTTCTTGTCAACCATGCTTTCCGATGCACTGTCCGCCATGCTTGAGGGTTTCAGTTGTCCACGATACGGGAGATTGTCTTAATGCCGCAAACAGATTCGTCGTACGAAGTCGTTGGCGGCCATGCGGCAATAGGACGATGTTCGCAATCCGACGGTGCTCCTGACGGCAGAAGAAAGGCGGCCCAAATTGTTGTAAACGCAAGGATCTGAGTCGAAGCATAAATACAGAAAACTCGAAGAGTCACGTCCCATCACTGTGCCATGCCACACGTCGGCATTTGAACCGAACGTAGACGAGCTGGGGGGAGCTACCACAAGTCAATGGGCCCTGGGCGGCGCCATTGGCTCGCGACGACACAGGAGCCTCCGATGGGGCTACCCTGCGGGCCATCATGAGCCTATGAGGCACTAAGGCCTAGCCGATCGCATAAAGACAAGCTTTCGCACTCGTACAACGACGCTACACACACAGGCGGTGGGAGCAATTGCCGATCTGTCCGGTCGACGCCTCACAATGAGAAGAGAGGCGGACCCCGGAAAGCCAATGGGTTAGAAATGCACATAACTTACAAAGGGCGCGGGGATGGCTGCAAGTACTGTAGTAACTGTACCACGGCGAAGGGGAAGCTATCGCTGTAGCGTGCGGCAGAAGCAAACTATCACACCGTGGATAGCGCAGATCGACTGGAATTGTTGTTTCTGATGCTGCACTGGTGCAAGTTGAGTTGCCGCAGCGGAAACGGTGCGCGCCCAGGGGGTGTAGCCCTGTGCGAGTGCGAGTCATGGAGGCAAAATTCGAACCGCAAGCTGGGCTGGCACGGCTGGTATCCGCGGGACTTCGGCCCAGTATGTCGCTAGCTAGGTAGCTGTTGCCGCCGGATGAATGACCGTCAGTCACATCACGTTGCTCTACGTGGTGGGTTGGTCTTGAGAATGCTCTTTTGTCTTGCTGCCGAAGCACAACAGCGACCGCTTGAATGCTTCAAAAAAGAAATGGGGCACGCGCACGCGCATAAGATCGGTTCATGTTGGCCGTGGGTTTCCAACGGCCCGGAAGGGAATTTCTCCTCCATCCTGGTGGCGTTGCCGTCAAAATCCTGGCTAATAACGTGGGCCTGGGTGGTCCACTTTGGCTGAGGGCGGGATCAAAGCCGCACACGCCAAGACCGATCTACCCGAACCGTTGCATCGGAGGAAAGCAAATTCCGTTGGTATGCCGGTCTGACATCGGCAGGGCCTTCCTTCCTGCATCGCATCGCACGGTGCATGAAGCACCGAGTACTGTAGGCCCGGCGAGAAGCCTTCAAAAACGTTGGCGAAATGCTCGCCACGGAGTTCAGTCTATCAAAGTAAGGATAAAGCTTCGCGACATATTGGGACGCAGGAGGTCCCATAGCCAGGAAGGGTGGCAGAGCAACAAGCTCTCCACCGTGCGGGAAAGAAGCATTGCTTGCCGGCAGTGCTGCCCAAGCATGCTCACGACGCTTGAGTTGGTGGATGAATGAGCTTGCTCCTCTGATGAAGATGCAGCGCCATTCAGATAGACCACTCGACATGACCGCCGGAAACATATCCGAGCCCTACTGTAGAGCTCCACCTTAACTCCAACCCCAACCTTAATGCATGACTGACCCTTTGTCCGCGGTGCATCCCTTGCTTTGTTAGCTGCTGCCCCGGTCATTGAGCGACGCTTGAGATCTCTCAAAAGGGTAATTTCATTGAGACAGGCCAGAGCTTAGTCCGACGGCAGAGGCTTGAGCCTCGTGTATTCGCAGATCCGTATCTTAAGAGGACACTTCATTCGCTCCTGGTGTGTACGGGCACACGAGAAGCTGCATTGCAGAGATACTTGGGGCCGTGAGAGAAATGGAAGAGGTCAACTTGTTGTACAAAGGAAACTTATTCTGTCTCGAGAGAGCGACTATGCCTGTGAATCCATGAGCATCTCACGATGCGTCTTGCCCGATCGCATTGTACACCTGCCATCGTACAACGTCAATCCATCAATCCGACCCAATCCTATCTTATTATCAGTGTACGGGGTAAGGAACCCCACGTCTGGAGGCGGTCAGCCTCTCCGGTTTGCCGAGCCTGCCCTAAAGAGATCTCGTGCCATCAACCATTGTTCCTTCGCGTCATCCTTCCAATCCCTCGCGTTTGACTTCTCATCCTCTTCACTCCAACGCGAAGTCATCGGAGATCGCAAAGTCCTGCATCGCCATCAGCTCCTGGTTCGTCTGCGGCGGGAGCCGACAGGTGCGTGGAGCGGTCTTTGGCCCTGTACCAGTGGATGGGGAGAAAGATTCCACGACGCTGTCATGGCGCGAGCGCGTCGTGCCGCGAGCATGTGCACTCGATGAGGACGACGAGGAGCGACTCGGCACCGATGATGTCGCTGAGGAGGCAAGCGGTGCGATTGCAGATGTGCCGTCGTTATTGGCGGAGCGTGCCGCAGTGCCAGGCGCATTCATTGGGCTGCTGCTCGGTTCAAATTGCTGCCCAGCTTCAACGGCGGACGACGAGCTTGGATCCAAGTCGGCAGCACCGTGGTTCATGCCATGCAATGCAGCTCCGTATGGGCGGGTTTGGAGGGACGGTGAGGTGCGACGGTGCGTCGACGGTGCATCGTTCGCATGGCTTAGTGCATTGCGCGAGGACCTGTTGGGTTGCAAGACCGTGTTAGCAATCATATATGTTTATCTCGGACGCATCGCCCGTCCGACACGTGCAAATATATCCGTCCTTGAGTCACAAGCTCCAGCTCTCTTCTCCGACATTATCTATCGTTGCAAGAGTACGAGTTCAGTGGAAGGCTACGACAATAACGATATACTCACTCTCCATCAGTGGTTGGTCCACGCGCGGTGTTGCTGGTGGTCCGACCAGTCTGACCAACGTCGTCCTCGCTGTCGGTGGATGGCTTCGCATCATATGTATAGTTACCCATCGCTCGGAAGTGGCACAGCGAGATATTGAATGTTGATTGAGACGACTGTTATTTCAGGCTTCAGATAGCTTCGAGGTTTTCAAGAATAGTAAGAATATGGTTGTTGCGGAAAGTAGACAAGTATTAATACACCACTTGCGCACGTCGGGGAGAAGTGTGAAAGTCGACATACGACGCTTCAGGCAAAATCAAGGCGAGAGCAGCACCACCACCATCCAGACAAGTGGCCGCGGCCGCCCACTCACGAACCCGGCCACGACCGCTCCGACCATCCACATGGCAGGGACAAGAAGAACCGCAGTGGCTCGCCCTTGACAGCGTGAAACGAAGGGCAGAAGAATCACTCGCCCTTCAGAGAAAACGGAGTGACGCCCGAAACCCACGAACTGAACGATTAGGATTTGGTGCCCCAAAATTCATGGCTGCCCCCGCCAACAGTCGACGAGCTGCGGGCCGATTCAATAGCGACACAGCGCTTTCTGAATAAGTTGCGAGGGCGCCCGTGAGTGACCAGTGCCCTGCAGTCACCGAGGACTCGATCATTCTCACGCTCGCCCCCGCCTTGCCGCGAAAATGGTCGCGAAGGCCAGGCTACCATGTGGAACGCGATCCTCCTGCTGCGCGATCGAATCCCACTCGCACACGATAACCCCCGAGGGGCTCGTTCTCGTCCTGCCGACACCGAGTCGCAAGAGAACGATTGACCAATGTTAAGCGCCGGTTGATCCGACCGGTGAAGCATTCGTACACCCTTCCCAGACAGTACGCGCCGTTCAGGAGGGGATGTTGGACACATCCTCGGCCGTTCAGACTGAAACAGCAGCAGCACGAGCGCGCCAGCGAGCACGTTCGAGAACCCCAGGAATCGATCTTCGGAGTTTATCATCAGCCATGTGCGAGCGGCTCTACTTGCGTTAGGTAGTTTACCCAGTCGTGTCGGTACCTCCACTCTTCTCACATCCTCAAGAGCCGCACCGAGGCTCCATCTTGGGGGGCGCCATGAGCAGCGCTCGCGCACTGCGCACACCTACACAACCCAGACGAAGGGCCCATGTGGAGGCCGACTCGCACTTCCCTCCGACCGTAGATCCGTAGATTAAAACAATGGGAGGTTGTAATAACACAGTCCGATTCCTTCCGAATCATCAGCGCTGATGCCGGTTTTGTGCTTCCAATGTACAACAGTTTCCAGGCGTCTGAACAAGGCACATGGTGCTCCAGGCAGCAACCCTCCAGCGGCCTGCCGGAAGCACGCTCCCCGCTTCAATCAGAGAATCCCATTACCCTTGCGGCGACATGCTCTCTGCAGGCGGGTGTCACTCATCAGCTGTCAAATCTGAGGTTACACAAGATTCTTTTGAAGGCGACGAGATTAAGGCCATGCGGAATGCACGCTATCCCCAGGCGTAAGAGATCGTCGGTTCTTCAATTTTCCGACCCTCGTGGTGTCTCACATGATATGATCGGTTGTCCAAAGTCTCCACAATGGGTTTGAATATTGGTGAGAAATCTGTACTTTTATCCAAAATACCAGATGACTTTTCGACCTTGTGCACTTGAAGCTTCACTCGCATTTCCATTCAGCATAATTTAAGGCTTACAGAGCATTCTCGCATGTAACGGATTTGTGTGATGCCGAGGCAAAACTAGGACAAGGAGTACGGTTTGGACACTCGTATGTAATAAAGCTACTGCGTCAAACAAACAAAGAACAGCATAACCAGGTGAGCTTGCATGACATCGTTGAACTCCAATCCTCCGTAACAATTAACACTCATTGCGCCGTAAGCGCCCCCAAAAATAAGCATGCTGTTTGAGAACACCAAAACAATCATTACAGCCGTGTGAAAGACAAAGCGGTCCAACCAAATTCATGGCGAACGACTCAGCTGAGCCACTGAATTAGCTGATCCGCGTACGAGCTCGAAAGGAAGGCCACTGTTCCGACCATCCCAAGCACTGCACCAGCAGCCATATGTGTAGCTGAAGCTGCGAACTTCTTCACAACCTTTTGCCGGCTGCTGCGATTGCGGCGTACGGAAAGTAATGGTAGTCGCACAATGACCCGATTTGCCGCACTATCCTGTGCCAGAACGACCTTCTTCGCAACGGACTCGGCTTGAACCGCACCACCAGTGATCTCGCTGGCCTTACGCTTGTTGCTATTGATCTGTGTATCCGTAAGACCAGGATTAGATGCTTCGGTCGGTATCTCGAGTGACTCTCCCACTTGTGTCGTGTTATCAACGATATCCGTAATCGAGATCCTAGTCTTCATCTCGCTTGGCTTCGGAGGGTTAACGTGCGTGTTCGAGCTTGACGAGTCCGGCATCAGCGAGCAAGTGTAATAATCCATCGGTAGAGAGTATGGCAATGCTGAAGGAGCCGGATCAGTGACTGGAGGGTTGAAGTAGTAGGCGTTATCCGCCTGCCACGAACACGCCGTGTAGTCTGGAGCAGCGGACCAGGACGGCTCTTCAATCTGAGAATTTCTGACAGGATCATAGCGTGACCGTGATGGAGCATGGTTGGCCAAGGGCTCCTTCGCAGCATCTTGTGTCGAAGTCACATGCATAGTCTCCTGCAGCTTTTGGGCCATATGTGTATTCAGCGGTGCCTCGGTGGCATTATTACATTCGGGCGACGGCTCCCTCTCTTGTTGAGGCTCGCTATCATGATGAGGCTCGCTCTCATCGTCGTCTTCCGAGTCGCTGATCATATTAACCTCTGAGGGCTCTTCGACGGAGGCCGAATCGTTGTGATCGTCGGACAGAAGCTCATCGTCCTCGACATCCTGCGACCAGGCTTCTTCCAGAAGGAACCTCGAAGTCAAAGGCTTCTTGATGAAAACGACGGCGTCATCTGCCATTGAAGTGAAAGGTTGCTCGTTTCCGTCTAGGTCGATAGGGCGTGATTGAGACCCTGGTACGGCTTTGATCTGTTCGGGTGTGGTGTATGCTGAGGAGCTGGCCTGCGCAATCTCACTTGAGTCTGATCCGGCATCATCATCATCAACGTCCGAAGAATAAGCGTATGCTCCAGCCTCGTGCGTAGCCGGCTTCAGGTCAGCGAAATCAGAGAGTCTCTGGAATTCCATGAATAAAGCCTGATGAGTCTCTGCAGTCATGACTTTAGTATCTCTTGAATTGCGACACAGGTCGTCTCGGGACTTACCTTCTCCACGTTGAACTTCTGTACCAAGTCTTATGACATCGCCGTGATGCAACTCCATCTTATCAAGCGCCACCAACTCTTTGCCATTGACCGCAGTACCATGTAGACTCCCACAGTCGGCGATGGCGATGCTAGTTCCATCGAAGTCGATCACAGCATGTTTTCGGGAGACCACCGGGCAGTTGAATCGAGCGTTTGTGAGCGACGGCTGAAGGCTCACGTCGTGGATGGACTTCGAAGCACGACCGAGGATGACGGTCTCGCCGGCCTTCAGGATGATGTCTCGCTCATCGTTCCGGTCCCCGAAGGTACGGAGGGTAAATCTTGCATCTGCAATGAAGTTAGCAGGTGTCGTGATGATGTTCGCGGACGACCCAAGCTCACTCAGCGTCGCCATGTCGATTGGCCGAGGCGCGAGAAGTGGAATTCGTGATAGTTCGATGACTGCGTGCTTTGGAAATATTGTGTTGCGAGGCGTGCAAATAGTCACACGACAACAAGAACACGGAGGTCGTCGTCGTTGTAAGCAGCACAATCAGACCAAGCTGTGCTGCCAGGTTCGCGAAAACAGTGGAAACGCTGGCATCGATAAGGTGGATGAACGAAAGAGAACTCCACTGCACTGGGCGATGTGGAAGTTCGATAGAGAACGGAGATCGGGTGTCACGGGTCTGTGAAAGGCGAGCTCGAAGTAGCGGGGTGAGGAAGCTGGGTGACTGGTGTAGCTTGCGGGACCGGTGGCAGCCTGAGAGTGGGAGGATCCCGTGACGATGACTCAATACATAGGAACGTGAAGTAAGTTTACTCGGTGAGTGGAGCTCACAACCAGATCTCGTCCTCTCGATGCCTGTGGTGGTTGTACAGCAGAAGCACCGTCTGGTATGCGTCGAGCTGGTAGGAGGTTATCACGGCATCGGGAGGTCGATGTCGTTAGGCTCCAAAGCCCGAGGGCGCATGGCGCTTCCTGAGATAAGACGCGGAGTTAACGCGATTCACGTGACGATAACGTGTCCCATCGGCGCTTATCGGCCCTGTTATCTGTTATCGCTTGCCCCTCTACCAACGCGAGCACTGTCCTCCGACTGTCTAGTGGACTTCAAGTGTGAGTGAACGAAGGTCGGCGCGGTGTGGAGACAAGTCGCTTGCTCATTTGTGAACTGGAATGACTCTGCTGTCTCATATCACATCAACACGCTTTAGTGATGAGGGGATACAACACAGACCTCATATCCCCAAATGGTGAACATCACTTACATAACCGAATGTGAGGGTCTACAGTAATAACACACTGAGAGGATGGCTTACCATTACAATTTAAGCTGCTGATGACCGAAGAGAAGACCTCCAACGAGACACAGTCTGACGCAGCCCCTTTCATGTTGTCTGTTGGTAACATACATGTAGCTTTTGGGTATAAAATTAGCATTTCAACAAACACATTCAGCTGGCGTATCACCAACCACCTCCGATTTTGCTTTTGCCCGCTAACCTCAATTATGCTCCAACTCCGTTCGTTTGCTGTGATCCATGCGCCATACGCCGCTGCCGCAGTCGCTCCTTTCGTGCAATCAAACTCAGCTGCCGGATCTCCGTCGTGAAATCGATCGGACTGGCGCATTCATTCTCCACACCGCCGATGTTCAGCGGCCGAACGACGGTCATGGCACCGGTGCCGATACCCATGCTCTGACCCATAATAATACACTCGCTAACACCTTCGATGTCGTCCTTCTTCATCTTCGCCGCCGCCTCAAATAGATGGTCCGGTGTTTTCTCAAAACTGGCAAGCTGGAGCACGGAGTCGCGCATCTTAGCCAGGCCGAAGCGCGTGATGCCCAAGACCTCGCCTTTGTACGTCATGACATCAGCCAGGAGCTGCATGTGTCGAGGGTCGATGTCCATGCCGCCCATGACGGATGAAATCTCGTCAATAATCGTCTTTCGTGCTGCCTCGACGCCTAGAACTTCCCGACACTCCATAACGCTGTTGGTCTTGGTGTGGTAACCATTGACACCCTCAGTTGTCATGCACTGGCGGAGACCGTAACCTTCCACCAGGACACTGATGGGTTCACGACCGGTTGCATCAACTTTGTCGTCCTTTTTGATGATGGCACGTTGTGCGTCTGGATATCCTTTGACGACGACCTCAGGCAGCTTTCGTTTCAGATGGTGAATCTGGGTGAAAAGCACATCCGAGCCGTCGCTCTCGGCGCCTTTCCACTTGCTCGTGGTGGTCTTGCGTCTGGATTTTGCGGAGTCATCCTCACCCGAGACCATGACCCGAAGATGATGTGATCCGGATGATCTGACGGTGACCCCCAAGGCTTTGAAACCCTTAGTCCGCTGAATGGCGTCTTCCAGTTGCCACAAATCAATCCGCAATCCAAGGTTGCTAACCTGCTGCCAATTGATTCGCATATTGATGTAGCATCCTCGGTCATACCAGACATCTTCGATGTAATCAACAATGTCGCCGAGGTAAGTCTTCTCGATCAGTGCCTTCGCAAATCGACCTGCCATCTCTTCGTACTTTGAGTCAAGTGCACAAGTGATAACAGGCGTGCTGATCGTCTTGCTGGCATTGATGATTTCCTTGATCCGCGGCACACCCTGTGTGATAGACATACCTGCTACACCAGCAAAATGGAAAGTCTTCAGCGTCATTTGAGTTCCGGGCTCACCAATGGATTGTGCTCCCACAGCGCCGACGGCATGACCAGCTTCGACTTTGGACTTCTCAAATTTTCTTAGACACAGTTCCAAAAATTTGTCCAGAGCAGATCGGGTGAGCTTGAAAACGCCATCGCTGTTAGCGAAGCGCGATTGTGAGCCAACCATCCCTTTGACCTTGCCGAAGACATAATCAGTGACATCATTAAGGAATTGTCGACTATACTCCTTCTGATCCGTGGCAATGGGTGTCTGATCATCGTACGGCAGGGGCTTTCCGTCGTCGGTCCATCGTGTCAGCTTGCCACGTTCTATGTCGAGCCTTTCGTTGACGATCGTTTCGATCTCTTCCTGGGTCAATCCTCGCTCGCTGTTGTCCCAAGTGATGCTCACGGCATGCATCCAGGTTCTATTAAAATTCACAGGCTTTGCAGAGCCTTCCATATCGACTGGATCGAGACCGTCATCACCAAACTTCATCTGTACAACACCAGATGAAGAGTTCCGCACAGTCAAATCATACTGTGCACTGAGATCCTCCAAACTCTTCATGAGCCGACGAGACATGTAACCAGTCTCTGCGGTCTTCACGGCTGTGTCAACCAGACCTTCTCTGCCAGACATGGCGTGGAAGATGAACTCCGTTGGCGTCAATCCGCTGAAGAAGCTGTCTACGACGAAGCCCTTGGCGAGTGGATCAAGACTTGCCTTCGGGAAGTGAGGCAGCGTTCGATCCTGGAAGCCGTCAAGAACGCGCTTGCCACCGATAATTTGCTGTCCTACAGCAGCAACCATCTGCGAGACGTTGATGTTGGAGCCCTTGGAACCACACTTGGCCATGGTAAGCGGGGCATTGAGGCGGCTCAGCTCCGCGAAACAGGCATCACCACATTGTTGTCGGACCTTCGACAGAATACCAGAGAGTTTGATTTCCATCGTTTGTTCCTCGTCACAGCCAGCGCTTCGCTCTAGCTTTCCTTTGGTGAAGAGATCGATGACCTCGTCACACTCTTTGTAGGCCGCGTCCACAAGCGCCTGCTTCCGAGCATTTAGCTTGTCACTAGGGTAAACGTCGCTGATACCGATGGAGAAGCCTCGCTCGCCCAACCACCGGGCCGAGAGCTTCGCGAGCCGTGTCATTGCCGCCGCAGCATAATCTGGACCAAAATCTCGCATGATGACGTAAAACACGCTGTCCTTCTTGCCGTCACCAATGGTTGCCTTGTCATAGGCTCCGCACATGGTTTCGCTGTTCCTGATCACGAGATACGAATCGCTTTCGACCAAGTCTGGGATGGCTCCCTCCCGTTTGGGAGGGGCGTACTGCTTGAGCTTGGCTTCCAGATTGACATTCACAGGGTAGTCTGGATGTGGCTTCATCAGCATGTTCCACACCTGCTTTCCTGTCCACAAGGTCTGTGGTTTCCAGACTGCTGGCGGCGGAATCCGGATCGAGTACTCTTTGAATGTCACGGGATCTTTGACCTGCATGCCGACATACATGAAGTTCACCACCTGAGTGAATTGGCGTCTTGTAAGAAAAAGGTCTTTCTGGCTGATTAGATAAGCACCAGTAATAAAGTCCTGGATGGCCGCGATGATTGGAGTTCCGTTCTTTGGAGTTGCAAGATTATGTTTGACACCCATAAGCTCAATGGCCTCCGTCCGCGCCTCTTCCGTTTGTGGTACATGCAAATTCATCTCGTCACCATCGAAATCGGCATTGTAGGGATTGCAGACACACTCGTTCAATCGGAACGTCCTCCATGGTCGGACCTTGACTCTGTGGGAAAGAATCGAGAGCTTGTGCAATGACGGCTGCCGGTTGAAGAGCACGATATCGCCGTCCTCGAGGTGTCGTTCGACGACGTCGCCTAATTCGAGCTGATCGGCCATCTTCTTGAGATCACCCTTCTGAGTGACAGCCCGAAGGACGATGCGACGGCCCGTCCGTCCTTTGATGACGTAGTTTGCACCTGGATGTACCTTATCGCCACGCCGGATGCATGCCTTCAATTTCTCAAGGTTGTGCTTTGTGACTTTTTCGGGATAGGTCATGTTGACCGCAACGCGAGAAGGTACTGCAACCTCATCGATGGCGAGGTTGGGGTCGGGAGAGATGACTGTTCGGCCCGAGAAGTCTACACGCTTTCCGGACAGATTGCCACGAAATCGACCTTGCTTGCCCTTCAGCCGCTGGCAGAAGCCTCGCATAGGCTTACCATACGAGGGATCCCGCGAAAGACCGGGGATGTTGCCATCGATGTACATGGCCAGCTGTATCTGCACGAAATCCCACATTTCCATGATCTTGGAAAGCGATTGCCCAGCGCGCAAGGCGGCGATCATGAGGTTGTTGATCTGAATGATGTCGCCAAGCTTATTGGTGATATCATCCTCGGTACTCGCAGTTTCCTGCGCGACAGACGGACGAATGGCCACCGGCGGAGCTGGCACGTGAGTCCAGATCATGTACTCTGGTCGGCCACCTTTATCTGGATCGATTCCGATCAGTTCCACCTCAGCATTGGGGATGTTCTTGAGGATATTCAAAACTCTGAGTGGTGTTAAATCATCGAAGACACGCTTCATATGCCTATCGATCTCCGGGTTCATCTTTTTGGCTTCGTCGAACGATTTTTCAAAGTCCTCCAATTCTTTCGGCGGGACCTTGCTCTTGGCATTGGAGTTGTTGTATGCCGCATATTTGTTGTGGAACATCTTCACCGGGTTGGCCGGGACCTTCCGTACTGGACCATTCCAGGCGAAACAGTGAGGGCATTTCTTCACCTTCCTGCAGTCGGCGACAATGCGCTTCAGGATCGCATCTTTCCGCAGACCGTCCAAACCTGGCCTTCGCAACTGTTTCAAGCACGCCCGCTTCTCCATTTCCGGTAGTAAGACCCTGCTACATTCCTTGCAAACGCAATTGAGCGCCTCAATGATCCGTTTGAGGTATCCATAGTGAAAGCACGGCAGCGCCAGCTTCACATGGCCAAAATGGCCGTTGCATTCCTTCAATCCTTGCCCGCATGTCGCGCAGATGCCATTTTTCGACGAGGTTCCCAGGCGTTGATCTAGCGGACCTCGCCGCGTGAGTGTCCTCGGCGCGCCGACGGTGGTGCTAATGTCGTAGAGATTTCGGTCCGAGACTTGGACGACGGATTGCGAGACAACATCCGGCGGGCTCAGCAATCCGAAGCGCAGAGATTTGATGCGTTTCGGGACCTGGTCAATCACCTGCTCCTTGGATATGAAGTCGTCTGCGGTCTCCATCGCGAAGGAGGGCGTGGTGTCGCGATCGCATGGAGAGCATGCGCTCTTGCACAAGCTTGCGAATTCTTTTGATCCGAGTCACGCTATGTGAAACTAGAATTGAGCCGCGTTCATTGCGGGCAATGTGCGGGCAAGCGGACACGGCGGGCTAACTGGGTCACACCTTGATTATGGAACCCTAACATGATTGATTAGGGTTATACATACCGTCACCCCTGTTCGCCCCGTTCTACAGCATGTTCCACCATTACTCCATCTCTATGGTTGATTAAACATGACAGTACAGCCAAATTTTAATATAATTGGAGACACAATCTTTTCATATATGGTTACGAGTATCAATACGATTGTCCACGGCTCACCTACATCATCTCTGCCTACTGAGGAACATTGACGAGATGAGAACGCATTTCATGGAGGTATTTGCTCGCTTTATTGTGTGATAAAGTATGAGCAGCGCTGGCCGAGAATCCAAAGAAACCACCGCAGATCAGTACAACACAATCTCTCGTTCATCGCCCCGCCCTTCCCAAGCATCACGCGGAAAGTGTTGCATCATCCCAATCCGCCGAAAACAGTCCGGATCACCGCCCACCACCGGGGTGAGCACCAGAGCGCGCTCGAATCCACGACTCGTCCTCCGATCATTGATATCAGTGCTCCACCACAGACAAGCTATCGTGGATTTTGCCAGTGCTTGAATCTCAGGCACACAGTCGGCGACAAACGATGCTGAAGCCTTGTCGTTCCTGGCCCAAGCGCGGTCGGTGTCCTTGTTGTCCTCATTGGTCTTGAGGGTGCACCAGATCAGCGATCCACGGAGTCGGATATGCCCACTCTTGACCTGCCCGAAAGGAGACGAGACGACGGAAACCTCGCTGACCGCTTCTACGATCGTGATGCGATGTTCAAACCCGAGTCTTGCCGGTAGCCAGTCGACCGCTCTTTGGACCGATGCCCAGCTCCACGACGGAGCGACCCACCCTTGTGGACGAGCAACATCCTGAGCGTCAACGCAAAACCAAAGGAGCTCATGTTCGAGATCATTCCTCCACAAACCGGCGACATAACCGGACTTCTTGAATTGATGGTGATGAGTTATGGTTGCGAGTCCAGCGATCGCGGGCAAAGCATCGGTAGCCATTGTCAGATTTCTCCTTGAATACTGGCTTACCAGATCCCGCCAAGACTCGGTGCGTTCCTCTTCCGAGCCATCCAGATGGTGCGATCCGAGGACTGCTGCGATATAAGCGGGATCGTTCCGCTGTAACGTCGTAGTCCCTCTCGGTATATAGCCAATTCCCAAAGTCCGCAGCCTTGTCGCGGCTTCTCGAGCTCTCCCCACTTTACCGCACCGGATCTCTATGTCCGAGGGCAGGCCTGCTGCATGCCGACGTTCAGCGAGCACTCGATTCCAGGCGAACTCACTGAGCGTCCCGCACTCGCACGAAATGCCACCTAAGCACTCCCAGATGACTTCCTCCCGGGCGAAGTGGAGGATTCGTCGACTGAGAAGACGTTCCTGAAAACACCAACCGCGCGTGAATAGAGGATAATTCTCTCGAAGAGATCGCCATCCGCTTGGCATGTTTCGAGTCGTAGGGGAGGCGGGATCGTGAAAGCCCCAGTCGAAAGGCCCATGATCGAGTTTCTGGCGGACCCAGATCGATGACGAGTGGCCATGGATGTCAGTCATGGAGATTTTGTGGGTGGGGTTTCTTGAAGCGAAGATACTATTTGCAGCGTCGTCGCTCCCGGTCACCGCAATGGTCAGATAGGCGTTCGCATAGATGGATGCCATATTGGCGATCTCGTCGTTCTTGTCGTCGACGTCATCTTGGATGATGCACAACGCATCCACCCACAGATAGTACACACCTAGCTTTCTCGCAACTGCAATCGCGTCGCGATGAACCGCCAAAAGATCTCGCACCAGGATTGACGAGTGGAGCTGCGGTGAATTCGCCTTGGTGAGTCGTAAACCGACGGTTCGGCCCCAACAATAGCTCAATGCGACGTAAGGGAATGCGACACGCCGCGTCTCTCGTATTTGTACTGTTTCGTTATCTTCACCGATATATATCAACCGTTTTGGAAGGATGCGAGAAAGTGACGCTCGCCCGTCAATCTGGAAGTCGGGTCTGCAATATGGATGCTCAACCTCACAGCGTGCTGTCCAGCCGTGCACCATATCCACCAGCTTGGGCTCCAGTATATCGACATCGACCACAGACGCTGATCCCCCGATCAATACTTGTTGATTTGTTGAAGGCTCGGTTTCGAAGATCTCATTGCCGATACTTGGCCACGGACAGACTTCATCTGTTAAGACGATTAACTTCACACGAGTCGCACTCTCAAAGAGGAAGCTTCATTGTAGCTCCCTTCGCAGGCACATTCCAACGAAAACTCGATGCTCAATACTACACTTACCTTTCAGTGTGAAGACCTCAAGCTCAAGAGAACCTTGGTCTGGCTCTGCTTTCTTTAGCCAAATCGTCATCGCCGCACCATCGGTGAACTTGACTGTAAGGATACGGTGTGAAGCAGGGTCGAAGACACCCTGACAGGCCGCTTCGGCACAGGCTTGGAGCACCATACACGAACTACAGCCTTCGCGTGCCGCTTCGGCGACGTCCCGCATGGTTGCGTCGCTCTGAACGGCACGGTGGGTGCTATCGAGCATCAAGCTTACAGGATGCTCCGTATCGTCATCGAGTAGCATACCTGATCGCACCAGGTGGAATTCGAGCGCACATTCATAGTCGAAGTTGAGGCAGACGTTGCAGAAGGCTGGGTGGTCGCGGAGGCCATGTCGGAGGCCTTTACCGTCAGCCCGTGCCTCGCGGGTGAAGGTGAGATGGGTAGATTCTGCCATTTGGTGGAATTTGACACTGAAACAAGCGCGTGGATGGTTATACTGCCATGGCCAGGTCCTTGTTACAAAGCTGTTCCGGCGTTCATGCAGGCTGGTGGGGTCAGGCTGAGGCGGACTACGCCAGGATCACTTGCGTTTCAGCCATGGCCGTGATTGTGTAGCAGGATCGCGGAATTTCACATCCTTGCAGACGTCGACAATGTATTTGCGAATGAGTAGGAGCCTCTCTTCTTGATGCTGTGAACGGCCGAGTGTTCGTGCAGTCATACATACAGTCAATCGATGGAGTCATTTTTAAGCAAGAAATCGTTGCAGGAACGAGCTGTGCCAATCTACTGTACCAGATCGGTAGCAGAGATGTTGCCCTGCGAATGCATCCGCGTCACATGAGTTCTGGATGTAGGCAGGTCATGTGATGATCTTCATGGTCGCCGTCTGGCTCGGAAACAGATCGCAAAGTTCATTTAGCTGGATCTGGGTCAGATCTAGGAGTGATTGACGTCGCGACAACCGGTCCGACCGACTGCCGGGCCGCTGCAATGCGACGCTGCAGGTGGACATCGGCATCGTGAACCTGACTAAAGGATCGTTGCGGTCGCATCGTGTAACCCGGCATCTGTATTGCTGACACGACATGGAAGTGTCTTTGTTAAGCAAAGCAATACGCCACGCGCTCGTATTAGGAGCGACAGTCGTGGCAGTGCACTTCATGCTGCCACCGCACCTTCAAATTTTTTGGAAATTCTATACGAGGACGTGACGTAGCGTGCGCACATAATCTAGGTGTACCAGCGATTGGCGGCTCCCGCCAGACCGCTACGAGAAAGGGTTTGCGTTAAAAATAGGAGCACCAGAACGATTCTGGTCAAATCGGCCGCAGTAGGCGAATATAGGGTCTCGTGCAATAGGACAACACAGGAATTTTTGTGTGGCACAGGCAGTCGTGGCAGTGTTCATATGCTGAAGGTAACATGGCAAGGTCACGCGTGCGCACAATCCACATGTACGGAGAAGTCATCGTACTCGTGAGAGATCAGCGGCCTTATGCGCATCCTCATCTCAGGGAGCCTTGGGCGGTTTGGTGTGGAAAATTGCTTCGAAGGCGCAACGCTGCCACCTGCCACTGGATCCCTGGAATTGCGCCTCCGCTTGTCGATCTTCGACGGTCGCGGGCACGCGGGAGTGGTGGCCAGCGTTGTCTGCTGCACGCCCGAAACACTAGCTCAGGAGGTGCCGCCATCCACGAATCCCAGTGCACCACATTCGCTGCTGCGTACTGCGCCGCGTCAGAGCATCCACGCGACCGGCTTGCCTCAACCGTGCTCAACCTCCTGCGCGCTCTTGGACGCGCACTGCGGTTTGGTGTATGCGGGCCCTGGTGTACTGTGCGCAAAGGGAACGGCATGGCCGAGCCAGCGCGCGATCTGCATCCCAAAGGCACATGCCAGCTTTGGTGGAGTAAGATCTGTGTTCTCTGCTTCATGCCAGATGCCATGAGACCGGAACACGTACGTCCCTGGTATATCCCCTGGTATCGTGGTATATCCCGTGCTTCTGCTGGCATAGGCCATGGCGTCGGATCCTTCATCGTGGGCGTGGCAGGCATGAAAAGGCCACTCACTGACTGGCGGCGACAAAGCAAAGGTCCCTCGCCAAGAGCCGCGCCTCTTTCCGCCGCCGTTGGATGGTTTCAGGGCGCTACGGCGGGCGTGTCCGCGGCTGACACCCCTCTGAAGGTGTCAAGTTTGCCTCCCCGTTTCCTGACTGGTGCTACGGCTCCCGGTGCTACTGCAACACTGCGACAAGTATTGCTTCCGTCCGCTGCAAGTGCTCGCGCGCGTCTCGGTGCGCCAGCTTTCCCCAGGCCCTCATTGACCCAGCGCTCAGGGTGCGCCAGTGAAAGTAAAAGTCTCCGTGCTCCCATTTTCCCGTGTCCCTGTTCACCCGCGATTCTGCCCAGCCCTGGAGCATCATCTTTCTCAGAAAGACGTTGGCCGACCAAGCTTCTTCTCCATCGTTTTGTTGTGCTCTTATCTCACTGTACAACATTCTGCCCTCCCTGGCAACAGCCTCGAGCTCGAAACCAATCACCGACTGGCTTTGGGTGCTCCCGTCGCTGCATTCATCCATACCGACGACCCATTGTTTCGTCAACTTCCATCTGTACAAATACATCATCGGCGCCATCCCTCCTGGTTGAGGCCAACGCTGCGAAACACTAATCACGCTCTGCGCTCTAACCTCTCCTTGTTCCCATTGACTGGGCTCGGAGCCGGAGAGCTGCCATCGCCTTTCCTACTTTCGCCCACGCATCGCTAATAGCACACCATGGCCTACAACAACCAAGGCATGGGAGGAGGCTACGGCCACAATGTTCCCATGCAGGATGTCGTACGTCGTTCATGCCGCAGTCGGTACAAAGAGATGCGATCAATTGCTAATACGTAGACAGCATGGACAGCACCCCTCGCAACAGGGACCATACCGACAGCCCCACGACAGCGACGAGGAGCAGGAGCGGTCTCTGCTCCACTCCAACCCGAACGGTCCATTTCACGGCCCCTTCGATGAGCCACACAGCCGCTCTGGCACTCCTGGCGGCCACGACCCGCGCGGTTACAACCTTGACGAGTCGTATGTGGGTGCTGGTGGGCAACATGGACAGGACTACCACAATGACTACCAGCAACAGTACACGGGCACAACTCTCCACGACCCTGGCTTTGGTCCGCCTGACCGCGCTCCGAGCCCGTATGCTCGTAGCGAGACTGGCAGCACCGAGGCCTGGGCTCAGCGACAACAGCCTGGTGGCCCTGCGGCCAAGAAGGGCGGTCTTCAGCGCAACGCGACGAGAAAGCTCAAGCTTGTACAGGGCGCCGTGTTGAGTGCCGATTACCCCGTTCCCTCAGCTATCCAGAACGCCGTGCAGGCTAAGTACCGCAACGATCTCGAGAGCGGCAGCGAAGAGTTCACTCACCTGCGATATACCGCCGCTACTTGCGACCCGAATGACTTCACGCTGAAGAATGGCTACAATCTTCGGCCGGCCATGTACAATCGCCACACCGAGCTTCTGATTGCCATCACCTACTACAACGAAGACAAAACGCTCACCTCGCGTACGCTGCATGGTGTGATGCAGAACATCCGCGATATCGTGAACATCAAGAAGACGGAGTTCTGGAACAAGGGTGGCCCGGCGTGGCAGAAGATCGTCGTGTGTCTCGTCTTCGATGGTATCGACCCCTGCGACAAGGGCACGCTGGATGTGCTCGCCACCATCGGTATCTACCAGGACGGTATCATGAAAAAGGACATTGACGGAAAAGAGACGGTAGCGCACATTTTCGAGTACACCACACAATTGTCGGTCACTGCCAACCAGCAGCTGATCCGTCCGCTGGACGATGGCCCTTCGACTTTGCCTCCTGTGCAGATGATTTTCTGTCTGAAGCAGAAGAACAGCAAGAAGATCAACTCACATCGTTGGCTGTTCACGGCCTTCGGCCGCATTTTGAACCCCGAGGTTTGCATTTTGCTCGACGCGGGTACTAAGCCTGGCCACAAGGCCCTGCTCTCTCTCTGGGAGGCCTTCTACAACGACAAAGATCTTGGTGGTGCTTGCGGTGAGATTCACGCATTACTTGGAAAAGGTAAATAACGCCCCTTCCCTGTCATGGTTCTCAGTTGTTGAGTTTTGGGAGACTGACTCGAAGATCATAGGCTGGAAGAACCTGCTCAACCCGCTTGTCGCCATTCAGAACTTCGAGTACAAGATCTCTAACATTCTCGACAAGCCGCTGGAATCGTCTTTCGGTTATGTGTCTGTGTTGCCTGGTGCCTTCTCGGCCTACCGTTTCCGCGCCATCATGGGTCGCCCGCTCGAGCAGTACTTCCACGGTGATCACACGCTCTCTAAGCAGCTTGGTCCCAAGGGTATCGAAGGCATGAACATCTTCAAGAAGAACATGTTCTTGGCCGAAGATCGTATCCTCTGTTTCGAGCTGGTCGCCAAGGCCGGCAGCAAGTGGCATTTGACTTACGTCAAGGCGTCCAAGGGTGAGACCGATGTGCCCGAGGGAGCGCCCGAGTTCATCGGTCAGCGTCGTCGTTGGCTGAACGGTTCTTTTGCTGCCACGCTATACTCGCTCATGCACTTCGGCCGCATGTACCGTTCCGGACACAACCTGCTGCGCATGTTCTTCTTCCACATCCAGCTGATCTACAACATTCTGACCGTCACACTCTCTTGGTTCTCGCTTGGTGAGTTTCGAAACAATTTCGAGGTGTGTGATTACTCCTACTGACCAGCAACAGCCTCTTACTACTTGACTACTGCCATCATCATCGACCTCGTGGGAACGCCGAATGCGGGTAACAACCAAACCGCTTTCCCATTTGGCCGCGATGCGACACCAATCATCAACACCATCGTCAAGTACTTCTATCTCGCCTTCCTTGGTCTTCAATTCATCCTGGCCTTGGGTAATCGACCGAAGGGTAGTAAATGGTCGTACATCTCGTCCTTCGTCGTTTTTGCCATCATCCAGCTCTACGTCATTGTCGACAGTTTCTACCTGGTGATCCGCGCCTTTACTAGTCCTAACGGCACCGGTCTCGATGTAGACGGAACGGCAGGGGACTTTATTCAGTCGTTCGTCAGCTCAACCGGTTCCGGTATCATCATCATTGCACTGGCGGCTACTTTCGGTCTTTACTTCATCGGCAGTTTCCTCTACCTCGATCCGTGGCACATGTTCACGTCATTCCCGCAGTATTTGCTGATGATGACGAGCTACATCAACATCCTCATGGTTTACGCTTTCTCCAACTGGCACGATGTGTCCTGGGGTACCAAGGGATCCGACAAGGCCGAAGCGCTGCCCTCTGCCCAGACGCAGAAAGCCGACGACGGTAAAACGACGGTCATCGAAGAAGTTGACCTGCCGCAGTCCAGCATTGATAGTCAATTCGAGCAGACCGTCAAGCGTGCCCTGACACCCTATGTCGCGCCGAAGGAAACCACCCAGAAGACGCTCGAGGATTCGTACAAGAGCTTCCGAACGCGGATTGTCACGCTCTGGATCTTCACCAACGCCGTCCTCGCCATTGCCATCACGAGCTCGTCGGTCGACGACTTCGGCTTCTCGTCGGGCGCGAGCGTCCGGACGGCGAATTTCTTCCGCGCGCTGCTGTGGGTCACGGCCTGTTTGTCGTTCGTCCGCTTCCTCGGCTGTCTGTACTTCCTCATCAAGACGGGAGCCCTGGCATGCTGCAAGCGACACTAGTTCACTTTTGCGCGCCCTTGATGAGTAAAAAAACACTTGTGGAAATGGAACGCAAGGATTGATTTGGGCGAGTGATGTTGGTTCACCATTGTTGATTTGCAACACAAGAAAGTGGAGTTTGTCCTCCATGACGGATTTTGTGGTGTTGCGATTTTGAACGGGCCTGGCTGCGATACAGCCGGCAGAAATTATGCCTTTGATTTTGTTCTCTAGCTTTTAATATCAACTTGAATGCTCGCATGATACTTGATACGGTTCATCTCTCACCGACTGTACATCTGCGTCTTCCGTCGTGCCGCTACGTCTCATTAATTCTGTTGCCTTGTTCGACGAACATTCCACGCGTATGCGCTAGCCCTGAAGGGCAACTTTTCCATTGAGGAGCCTTGCCGCGAAGGACAGGCGAATGGCAGATTGCGACAGCTTTCAGGCATCAGCTTTAGCGTCCGAAGCACATATACTTCGTAGCCATGGAGCCGTTGTATCATGGTGATTGTGAGAATTGTACATAAAGTGAAGTTGTGACAATCCCTACCTTCAATCGCACAACATCGATTTGCGAGGCCTGCGACAATACACAGCCCTGTTGCCTCCACTTCCATTCACTACTCCCACACGGACGGCTGAACTTGACAGCCAAAGATCAACAAACATGGATACTCCAAGAAAGCCCGTACCCTCCTCCTCCAAGAAAGACGACGACCTCGACCGCGACGACATGTCCCGCGCGAGCTCCCGGCGAGCCTCCGTCGAGACCCTTCCTGAGCGCGACCAGAAGCCGGACAGCAAAGAGGGCTCCTCAGTCTCCGGAGCTCCGGCATCATCTTCATATCAACAGCAACAACCGCTGCTGCAACAATTCGTACCACCGCCCTCGCCGCCGCCGGAGGGCGAGCTGCCGACGTACGAATATGCCACGACGGTCGGCTCACAGGTTGGCTCGGCACGAGGACCGCCGTCCTCCATCGCGCCCTCCGAATCCGCGTCTGCCGCTGCCTACAGGGACGAGAAGCAACCTTTACCTCCGCCGTTCGAGCCCGCGGAAAGCAGCAGCAGCAACAACAGCGCCCGCGGCACCGCCCCTCCGCTGCCGCCGAAACAAAAGGCCAAGGTGCACGCAGGGAAGATGAGCATCCACTCCTCCGAGACGATCATCGGTCCCTTGCTCATCACGGGCGACCTCTCGATCCACGGCCGCGCACGCTTCATCGGCGCCGTTGAGATCGAAGGCAAGCTCTCGGTGCACGGAAATGCGACGTTCGACGGAGAATTCGTTCTTCACGGCAAGCTGTCCAACCACGGCTCCACGCGGGTCGCGGAGTCTGCAGACCTGAGAGGTGCGATCAGCAATTATGGGCAGCTGGAGGTCGTCGGTGCTACTACCCTGCGGCCGACGGCGGTTTCGAATTATGGCACGTTGAAGTTCCAAAGGTCTGTTGACTTTGCAGGCTCGACGTGTAGTAATTATGGACTCATCGATGCTGCAACGGGAGTCGACAATCTGGGTCAAGTGAAGAATTATGGCAAGCTGAAGGGTCTCAGCATCATCTAGTTTCGATGCAGGCATTGATACGAGATAAGCGTGTTGGATTGTGTATCAGCGACATCTATTTCATATTTTGACGACGGCGTTGTGCAAAGCAATAAGGAAGGACGTGGCCTTGATGATTTGTGTTAGGCACATTCAACCAATTTTTTATGATGACTTTTGCATTAATATGAAGTGATGAGGGCATCTGCCTCAAAATCAGACTTCAGTATTCGACTGTACTATTGTCCAAGAGCAATCGCATTTTCGTTGCAGATGTTCGATGATACTCGTGTCTGCCAGTTCCACTTTATCGGGCCAGTTGCGTCGTCCTGAGTCAGCAATTCTCGTGAGCTGATTTTCGCCTCGTTATCGATAAACGACGACGATTTCGAACCTTCCAAGCTCGAATTATTCCGTGTCCTCGCATTGACCTACCCTCTCACCGATTTCTGGACCCGGTTGCGTCACGCACAGATCCAGCTATGGCGATCACAATCCTGTCACCTGCTGCGGCAGCACCACCACCTCGGACCGCATCAAAAGATCCTTACAACCTCGATACCTACTCGGATGAGAGCGACGATGATCGCGGCGACGATGCTATGGACATCGACGACCTCGTGCCGGGATCTTCTTCGCGCGGCAGCGCCGCCAATGTTGTCACACCAGGACAATTGGTGACTTCGGACCCGCAATGGATGCGCGGCCATGGCACCTTCTCAGCACCCACCACCAATCTTCTTCCTACCACCGCTATCCGCTCAACACTCGTCGGTACGCTGCAAAAGACGAACAAGCTTCTCTCGGTCGTGCCGCTGCGCGCGCGGTATACACCCGAGATCGGCGACTTGGTGGTCGGGCGCATCGTGGAGGTGCAGAGCCGGCGATGGAAGGTGGACGTGGCGGGCGCGCTGCTGGCGAACTTGCCGCTGAGCAGCATCAACTTGCCGGGCGGCATCCTGCGCAAGCGTACCAGTGTGGACGAGTTGAATATCCGCGCCTTCTTCGGCGAAGGCGAGCTGCTGGTCGCGGAAGTCCAGAGTCTCTTTCAAGACGGCAGCGCCAGTCTGCACACGCGAAGCTTGAAATACGGCAAGCTTCGGAATGGATACTTCATGGCCGTCAGTGGTATGGGAGGCGGTGCAGGCGTCGTGCGCAGCAAGCGCCAGATCTTCAGCATGCCAACGGCCGAGCGCGGCGCCGGCGAGGTCGAGCTCGTGCTCGGCGTGAACGGGTACATCTGGATCTCAGCGAAGAAGGCGGAGGCGGAGGGCACGAGCAGTGATGTCGGACTGAACCGCCTCGAGGAGGTCGCCAGCACGACGATGTACGCCAGCCAGAACGATCCCATCGCGCCGCCGATGCGTCGCGCCATTGCGCGCATTGCGGGCTGCATTCGTGCGCTGGTGGAAGGCAGGGTCAAGGTCGAGGAGGAGACGGTACGGCGAGCGTATGAAGCGAGCTTGGAGCTGGATGAGCTCGAGGGCGAGGAGCAGTACCTCGGAGGAGAACGCGGCAGCGCCATTGTGGCAGCTGTGCTTGCACACGGAGGTTGATCGACCAGCACTGAGATTGTGTTGCTCATGCACATCATCCTTGTGCTTTACCGTCAAATAGTCCCTGGAGGGCTCGCCATCTGCAGTATACGCTCAGCAACATTCCACGGCCATCTGGACAAAGCTGGTGCAGCGCTGCCACACAATGGCCAAAACCCGACACGATGTCGCAACAGCCTGGCTCGGGAACGTTTGAGGCTATGTTCTCTTGTAGCTGCTTGATCCAGCCGCATGCGACGGACCAGTCGACAATGAACGTACTGAAAAGCTGAACGATCAAAGACCGCAGCATCAAGCAAACAAACTTGCGCTGAACGAATTAGCATTCCAGCGTGCAAGCTGCTCGCCCTACACGGCTTTCACGAAATGGATTATCAAAAGACTACTTGCCGTGTCTTCATGCTACGAATAGGTTGATCGGACCAAGAACCCGCGATCAAGAGACTATATAAGTATGCAAACATCATTTTCACATCTCATCTTTTCTGCACACATTCAGTGGCTCCCCACCAGTGTTGGAACTCAAGGACCTCTCTATTATCGTGATCCGAGCTATTTTTTCGCCAAAGAGCATCGATCGAACAGCTCCGAGACACGACCATGGCGAGCCGCCTTCGCGAGAGCGCCTACGAAAGTCGGCCACTACTCTCTGCTCGCCGTCCGAGTACCTTGAGTCGACCTAGCAATGGCGACAATGCCAAATACGGTGAATATGATGGCCACGACATCAGCCCACGAAATGGCATCGACCTCCCGCGGGCGAATCCTCGTGCCGCCAGTGGATACTCTCTTCTAGACGACGACCACGAGATCGACTCACTGGAACCTCTCCGACCTCCACCTCCACCTCCTGCGACTCGTCAAGCCACCGGTCGTCGTGTCTCATTCGCGAGGCAACCCTGGTACGGGTGCGGGAGCAGCAATGATAATGGTGGCTCTGACCACGGTCATGGGAGGTTCGACAACCTTCCGAGATCTCGGGCCAGTAGCAACAACGACAGCTATGGCTACTCTTATCATGACTCTACCATCGACGACGATGGCGACGACGAAGAAGCTATCCTGAGTCCCACTTGCTCCGACTCAGAAGACGATCCCTGGTCAACCGACTATACCCCCACACCTCTCCAAGCCTCCGCACCGCGAGCCCCCCGCCGCCCACAGATGTCCAGGCGAAGCAGCAGCACGACCACGCGGCCACGCTTCCTCCCTTCTCCCGCTGCGACTACAGCCATTGGCGTTCAACTCCCGCGCAGCACTCGCGCCCAGCAGAACCCGCAACGACCCCGGTTTCGCCGGAACGCAAGTGGCGCTTTGCCGCGGATGTTGGATTTTGGCGGGAGCCGGAGGGGGAGGTATGCGGAGGGATACGTACCGCTTGCTGAGGTGGCAGAGGAAGAGCATGCGGTCTTTAGTGATTCGGAAGAGGAGGGGGAGGGGGAGATAGAAGGAGGGAAAGGCGGAAGGGGGATTGCTGTGGCGGACGAGGGTGAGTTAGAGGGCGAGTGGCGGCCGATGGGGTGGAATCGTGGCGCTGTGAGGTCATCGTTGCTGTCCTCGGCGGTGCCGGCTTGGATGAAGTGATTCTTGTGATTGCTGGGCTCTGCTCACTCGCGGGTGGGTGGATAGGGTAGCGTAGTGTACGAGGGCGAGTCAGCGAAACAGGATCAGGGAGGGTAGCTTGGACACCGCGTGGTTCTGTAGCCTGTGGCTTCATGTTGAACTTCACTTCTATCACTTATTAGGCAGGGTAGCGAAAAGCAAAAATGCATCGAATCAAACGAAACTAATCTTCCGTCTAAGAACCAATCGGAAAACGTACAACACAAAGGGTTGCTAACGCAGTTACTTACTGTAGTACTACTAATCTTGCGGTCAGGTCAGTCGCTCATGCATGCCTGCCAGAGCACATGGAATGGCCAGTATTCAACTGCCGATGGCCGCATGTATTGGCCTGATTGATCACAACAAATACCGACTCGTGATAATGCGAACATGGTGTTTGTCTATTCTTTCCTACTATTTCATTACATTTCCCCCCCTTGTGCCCGGAACACCTTCGCTTCATAGATAAAACAGATAATGATGAACCCAGATATCGCAGATTGTGGATTACAGGAAGTTTGTCTTGGAAGGAAAGTGGTTGTGTTAGATTGGTTACCCCTCCTTTCTTCCTCCTTCCTCTTCTCTCTCCCCCCAACTCTCGATTCCATCTTCCTCTTTCTCCTCCCCAGTATTAGGGAGGCGCCCTTGCGTCTGTTCGATCAGGCAACAAGAATCTTGGGCATAGAAGGTCGGCGGTAGATTCGTGTCAGCAGACGACGGCGCAGCGAGGCCCTGTCCCTGCTCGCTGAGCCCCAAGGCCGGGAGGGTCCTGGTGATCTGGAGCTGCAGCAGGTTTCTGGAAGGTTTGCTCGCCTGTCGCGAGCTGCGCCGTTGGAAGGCAGAGTGGATTGGATGCTTGTCTTGCTTGTTTGGAAGATCGTCTGGTGCAAATCCCTTCACAATCCCACCGCAAGCCCACCCACAGCCACGACCACAGCCCACGCACCACCCACAGCCAAGGGGCGGCTCGTGAGCTTGCCAGCGGCGCCGCCCGTGGCGACCGCCACTCCCAACGATGACGATGTCTTCGTCCCTGATCCACCCGTCGCCGACGGCCACTGCATCGCCGACGTCTGCGTCGCCCCGCCGATCCCGGCGTACACGGTGTTCCCGGCGCCATTCATGCTGATCGTCATCGGCACGCCGCCTGCGGCGGGAGTCATGACCACACTTCCTCCGGGGGTGAGAGTGTGCCCCGCGATCACGTACGTTGGGCCGCCGGAGGGATTCAGGGGTGTGTAGGTTTGGCCGCCGATGGTGAGGGTCGGGGCGGGGCCGGTGGTGATCAGATTGGAGCCGGAACCAGTGCCGGAGTTGGAACCAGCGCCTGCGGCCGAAATCGCTTGCGGACCCGAGATGCCGGACAGGATCGCGGAGACGGTCGGGTTCGAGGGGAAGGTCTGCTCGGCTTGGGTCAGGACGCCGACGGCGTTGGTGGGAGATGAGGTGAAGGTCGCCTCGGCTTGGGTCAGGACTTCGAGGGCGTTGGTGGGGGAGCCTGTGTTGATGGAGGTTGCTCGCTGGGTGGTGGTGGGGGCGGTCGTCGTGGGTGCTGTGGTCGGCAGCTGTAGAGAGGTCTGCTGTGAAGGGATCGGTGCCGCGGTGTTGCTGTTCCCACCGTTTCCACCTGTAGCCGACTGTCCGGTGCCGGACGGGGTGGAAACCAGTGTGGCGGTCGGCGTGGCGAGGTAGGCCTGCGACACAGCGACGACGCGGGACACGACCACGGCGACCGTGGGCTCGGCAACCCACGAGCCGGCCACGACGCTCGTCACATTGACAATGCCCAAAAAGGCCGGGTTCACGTCGCCCACGACGCCCTCGTTGACGAGCACGGTGCCATTGACGTCGCCGCCCGTGTACTGGAAGCTGAAGGGGTTCGACATGTTGTAGACGCCCGTGGTCTCGGCACAGCCCACGCTGCCTGCGGCGTTGGTGGTCAGAGATTTCGTCACGATCGCGTATCGGCTGAAGAAGACGAAGGGCGTGCCGGCGGAGAAGTTGCCGCCGGAGTTCGGGATCGTGATGGCGGCGGGCGCCGGCGTGATGGCCAGGTTGGGCACCGTGCCGGTCCCCGTCGTCGCGGTGATGGTCGTGTAGGCCGTCTGCGTCAGGACGGTCGTCGAGGCGGCCACAGGCGGGTATGTGGTCGTGCAGACGGAGGTCGAGGACGATGCGCTCAGCACGGAGGTCGTGGTGCATGCGGGCGCCTGCACGGCCGAGGTCACATCGAACGGCGTCGCGGCCGGCTCGAGCACCCAGCCGGTCGGCGAGCCGGCGGAGTCATACTGCACGATGAAGGTCGAGGCGACGTAGGTGTACGTCTGCGGGTACCACCAGTCGAGCGAGGCCTCGTAGACGTTCAACGTCTTGCCGGCGCAGGTGCCTGTCGACGAGGCGGCAGTCGGCGTCGGCGCGTAGGAGAAGGATGGGAACGACCCGGAGGATGCTGGTGACGAAGGCGTCGGCGGGTTGTAGGAGAAAGCTGGCAATGAGCCGGAGGATGCTGGTGATGAGCTCGTCGGCGGGTTGAAGGAAAAGACGAGGCTGGTCGAAGAAGGAAGAGCTGGTAGCGTTTTGCTAGCAGAACTGGACGACGACGAAGAAGATGGAAGAGGTGCGCTCACGGCGCCACCGCTCGAAGCACCGACTTGTCGCCGCGGTTTGTGATGCGGTGCTGCGGCGCGCGCGTGCTCGGTCGCTTGTGAGGTGCCCGCCAACAGGCCGGCGAGCAGGGCCAAACGAGTGAATGCCACCATGGCTGCGCTGTGGTCGTGTTGATGGCCCGACGACGACGACAGCTGCCACGGATGGTGGTGGTGGTGTTGGTGATCAGAGAAAAGGCGAGCCCGGGGTGTCGTCCGAGGAAGGATGAAAGTCGACGACGGAATGTGAAGCAGAAGAAAGGCGGCGACGAGCGAGGCGTCTAGCACATGGCACTGCCGCTCTCCCACGTTCCTCGGAGACGAATGCCGCGTCGGAGAGTTCGGGAGGCTCAACTCTCTCTCGACCGAGACGAAGCACACGCGAAACTGGTCACCCAAAAGGTGTAAATGAAGCTCGGCAAGGGTTTCCGTGCTGTGCCACAGATGGAAACGTTCACCATGGGGTTGGTGATTCAGACTTCAGAGCAAAGCAGCAGGAAGGTTTCGGTTTAGAGTGAGGGAACCGGGACGAGGGTTTGGGGCGGCGTTCTGGTGGCGGCGACGCAATGGCCGCGAACACGACAGGGCTTTTCCACGACGCTCGATACTACTACCGGGGGTGGACAGCGAGACGGCCCCGTTGAGACTACACAATCAAGACTTGTTGAGTTGCGTGACATGCAATACATTGGATGATGATGACCGGGCACTGCACCCGCGCGCTCGCCGGTGAAGAGCTCGATCTGGTTCTTTTGGCGAGCGTGCGTGAGCAGGGATTTCCCGCCCATGCATGTCAGGAGAGGCCTGCGATCTAGAAGGGAATGCTACCGATCGGGACGCGACTGCGTGCGCGGGGGACGGCAGGATGGGCAGGATGGGCAGGATGAAGCGCGACTGTGCCGTCTGCGAGCATAGCATGGATCTCGCGGCCCGTGTACGTTTTTCCGTTTCGGCGACGGTGCGCCGATGGAGAAAGTCTGGTTGAAAAAAGCGTTGGACTTTGCGACGGCCGTCCAACGGTGCCCGCGTGGGTGGTGAAGTCAGTTAAGCGCCGGAAGGAAGGCAAAGCATGGCAGGCAAGACGTGCACGACGTGGTGGAGGTGCAAGACCAAAGACCCCTGAAGTCGGCATCGCCAACGCGACGGACTCGGCGACCGCGACCAAACGCAAGCAAGCCGTGAGTACTAGTATGTACGAGTCGGGTGGCTGGGCGGGGGGGCCAGCGGACAGACACAGCGAGACCGCGATTGGCTGGTGGGGTGTCTGCAAGAGAATGCGACAGGCGAAAAAGCTCCGGCCAGCGGACAGGTGCGAGAGGTGGACAGGTGCGAGTGCGAGCCGGACAGGCAGGTCGACAGGCAGGGTGCCTGTCCCGCTTGGCCCGATCGGGCACACGGCCTGGCCGGAGCAGGAAGTCGAGGCGAGATGGCTGTCGCTCTCGATCCCGCCGCAGTCGTGAGATGGCGGCGATATGACGACGCGGCGCGGCTGGTCAGTCCAGCCGTCAATGTTGCTTCTTTCCCCCCATCGTCCTTCTCACCACCATGCTGCAGTGGCCCACCTCGCGCATCATGCTATAGGGACCGCCTGCATCGGCCATGTTGACCTCGACACGACATGTCATGCGAGAGTCGGAGCAAATGCCCGTGTGGTCGTCGCTGTCGAGTGGGGACACCTGCCTGCAGTCGAATCCTCACCCAAAGCCCCCCCTTCCCGCCCGCATGCATGCCGCTTGCGAGGAAGCCGTTGAAAATCTCCACACACCCAAGCCTCGACAGTGCGGACGATCCAGCATTGGCGCGTCCAATCATCGGCCCAGAGTTGAGTCTGCCTCCTCGCACAGTGCACACCCACCCATCCATCGCCGTCATCTGGTGTGCAGCGAGAATAGTCCTCGTAATCACCGGATCGTCGGGATGTGCCTGTCATCTCCAAGAAAGCCGCCCGCATCTTGGATCTCCCCGATCTCGCCGGCAGCCCAAGGTGATACATCCATGTGAAGATGAAGTATCTCGGAGCCTGCCCAACAGTCAGAAGCCGCGTTGACAATCGTGACGTGCCCCCAGGCACACGATGGGTCGCTCGGCGGGCCGGCGGCTTTCCCAATCAATTCCGTGCCATCTGTACCTTTTTCCCGTTTCGCGGGTTCACTGCCTCGTCGTGCCCGTGTAGCTTTACCACGGGACTGCTCATGTGGTTGGCGCGTGTCCTGCTGGTTGACCATTTGCCATGTGGAGGAGACATGGGCGGTTATTCTTGTCCCACCCCTGGTCTCCGGCCGGTACGTCAGGCAAAGGTAAAAACGCGGTCCGCATCGACCTCGCTTCATGACAGATCAGGGCGAATCGCAGCGTGTTCGCAGCAGGAGGTCGATGCGAACACATCCAACGTAGAGGGTGCGTGAGATCATGCATCGTACGGGACCACCAATTCCTCGCTACTGCTGGCCGCGCGCGGACGAAGCAAATAATTGCCTCCTACGCTATAGGGTCATCGTCAGTGGCGAGCTTCGGCTGCCTGCCTTGCTGCGCCCTAAGAGCGGGCACACTCACCTGCGCACGCCGCCTCCCGGCCCTCCGCACTGGATCGTGTCCTCCACTGATGGATCGGACGAGGCACCACGGCCGATCTTTTGCCTTTTTCTAGTGAAGCTCGTCTGCAACCATTGTTCCTCCTCGCGAAGACGCCAAGCTTCTCCTCGTCGCGACAACGCGATGCTGCTGTCGCTATCTGGATGCGAATTGTGACTGAGAAGACAGGGCAGCACAGAACACGGCCCTGCCGGTGCAATGCGCTGAATACCGCCACCGGGTCGCACACAATCCCAGCAGATCGGCCACGACAGATGTGTGCCTACGCCGCGTGATTGCAGCAACCGCAAGACTACCACCTCCACGGCTGCCAAAACCATGCGCAACGTCTTCCGCAACCTGCTGCTCCTGCCGAGCGCACTGCTCGCCTCGACGCGCTCCTTCGTGCTGGGAGAAACAGCCCAGCATGACACCGGCCTGGTCTTGCGACAGTCCTCCAGCTCTTCAAATATCAACCCGATCAGCGTGAGCCCGGACGGCAGCTGGCGCGGCATCGACGGCAACTGGTCGACCTTCGAACTCCGCGTCGGTACGCCCGCCCAAGACGTCCACGTCCTGGTCTCCTTCAACCTCTACCAGACCTGGGTCGTGCTGCCGCAGGGCTGCTCGTCCGCCAGCTCGCCGTCCGCGTGTGCGACCTCCCGCGGTGGGACTTTTGATCCGTCGACTTCGTCCACCTGGTCACCAATCGGCATCTATGCGTTCGCGATCGGCGCGAACCTGGGATATGGAGGCAATGCGCAGTTCGGATATGACTCCGTCGGGCTGGGCTCGGACATCGCCGTCGTGCAGAATACGACGGTCGGCGGGTTCGCCGTCCAGGATTTCTACCTCGGCTTCTTCGGCGTGAATCCGAAATCGACCAACTTCACCGCCGAGGGCGATGGCGCGCCGAGCTACATGACGCTGCTGAAGCGGCAGAACCGCATCCCGAGCGTCTCGTTTGGGTATTCGGCGGGCGCCAGCTACCGGGGGATCGGAGGCTCGTTGACGCTGGGCGGGTACGATAGCGCGCGGTTTGTGAACAACAGCGTCTCGTTCCAGTTCGCCGCGGATCCGCAGCGGGACACCGTCGTCGCGATCCAGGGGATCAGCACGCCCTCGCAGGTCTCGTCGTCCTCGCCTGTCGGCACCGCGCTCTTGCCGAACGCCATCTATGCCTTCCTCGATAGCTCGGTGCCGGAGATTTGGCTTCCAATCGAGGCCTGCCGCCTCTTTGAGAATGAATTCGGGCTGGTGTACGACAGCACTACGGAGTTGTATCTCGTCAACGACACGCTCCACCAGCAGCTGCTCTCCCGGAATGCAAGCCTGACCTTCAACCTTGGCCAGAACCTGTCCAACAGCGCGGCCGTGGCCATCACCCTGCCGTACGCCGCCTTCGACCAGCCCGTCGCTCCGCCGTATCAGGGCGTCACCAGCAACGCTCGCTACTTCCCGCTGCGGCGCGCGCAGAACGATACCCAGTATACCCTCGGCCGGACATTCTTCCAAGAAGCGTATATCACCGTCGACTACGAGCGGTCGACGTACAAGGTCGCGCAGAGCTCGTGGTCGTCACCTGGCACGCAGAGTATCGTGGCCATCGCTGCCAACAGCGGCACTAATGGCGGTTCGTCAGGCAGTGGAAGTAGTAGCTCGGGTTCTGGGAGCGGACTTTCTGGTGGCGCAATCGCTGGCATCGTCATCGGTTCCGTCGCCGCAGTACTGCTGCTCGCACTCCTCCTCTTCATCCTCTGGCGTCGCCGCCGCCGACAACGCCATGAGCACCATGGTGAAAAGACGGACCTCATCCCCACGACCAGCGAGAGCGACGAGCGCGGCGACCAGCCGTTCGTCATGCCCAAGGCCGAGCTCGAGGGCTCGACTCCCGCGATGCTCGACCCGCGTCTACTATCTGCTCCCGGGTCCTCGGCCGGGGATGGACCCTCGCCGCTATCGAATCGCTCACCAACGAGCGTCCGCGGCGCGGGGGCGTTCTTGTTCTCCTCGCCGTCCCGGAACCGAAATCGCGACTCGGGTTCCCAGCCATCCCGGGACACCCACGATCAGTCAGGTTCCGGCGGAGAAGGCACGGGTACCTATAGCAGCACGCAGTCCGGACACATCGGCACTGCTGCGGCTGCAGGCGCCGCGGCTGGTTTCGCTGCAGGTGGCACCCTCTCCCCACTCACACACTCCCACTCTCACTCCTCCAGCTACAGCACCTCGCACTCCGGCGCCGCCATCCCCGGCGCCGCCTCCCATAGCGACGACGACCAACGCGTCCTCGTCCACGAAATGCTCGGTGACTACCCGGCCGTCGGTGAGAAGGACGGCCGCGCGCTCTCGGAGAAAGAGGCACATGAGCACCGCGAGCGCCTGTACAATGGTGTGGATGTCGGGCCGTCACCAGCGACAACGGCGGGCGCCGCCGCAGCAAAACAGCAGCGCCCGCAGCCGCCTTCGCGCGAAGGCACGAATACGAGCGGGACGGAGGCGCCGGTGAGTCCGTTAGAGGAGGGCGCGATGGGGTCGTTTGAGGCTGCGAGGGGACATAACCGCGGCGGCAGCAGTGGTGCCGGCAGCAGTGGCGGGAGTGGCTATTGGACTGGCGGCAGCGGCGGCGGGTTTATCTTCTCCTTTGACCGGTTGCGGCCGCATCGGCAGAAACGCCCCGTGGGACCAAATGACCGTATCGTGCCCGCGTCACCCTCGACAGGCACGGCGAGCTCAACGACGACCTCCGCGGCGCTGCTGGCAGCCCAACGCGCCGCGGCCAGTCCACCTCCAACCATCACCCCCACCCCCACCACCACCGCTGCTCCGACCTCCCACCCGAACCCGCTCGCAACCAACCCGACCACCGAGGACGACTTTGTCGCTCGCGGACCCTCGGTCTCCGACGCCACGACGCTGTCATCGCCGACCTCGACGGCGGGACCGAGCACGGCGCGGAGTTCGGGGAACAGCGAGACCGCGGGCTTCTTGACGCCCGGACGACCGCGGCCGAGCTCGGAGATTGTGAGGCCGGCGCATTTGCATAAGGCGTTCTCGTTTGAGGACGAGGGGAATAAGGGGAGTAGGAGCAAGTAGATCAAAAGATGGATGATAATGATGTTATGTGAAGATAATTTATGAGTGACTGCAGGTGGGATTGCATATCGCATGTGGCCGAAGATCATGTCGGGAGGTATTTGTCGGATGAGCTGTTGATGAGCACCTTCATGTTGTGTATATGCATCCTATAATTACAACTATCACAAGTGATCGATCTTCTCTTCTCACTTCTTTGGTTAGTGATGTTTTCTCCCGAGGTTCCATCCATAGCCATCATGCCTGCCATCTTACCAAGACTCCCCCGTACTGCCTCAGCTCCCTCCTGCACTCTCAACAATCAATCGCTGTCACCGCGCACCCGAGTAGGTCCTCACTTAGATACTTGAACAGACTATCGTCACCTTCCTCCAGGCAACACTTGCTCAACTTATCACTGGAGCGAAGATGGTCGAGCAGCTATCATCACTGCCGCCGCTGCTACATGCCACTCACGTCAAACGTTCGAGTTTCATCAAGAGCTAAAAAGATTCAGGAAACCAAAACCGATCGATTAAATCATTGGTAAGCAAGCAAACTTCATCGCCATCAGATCGATCATTGCCACGAACAGACGAAATATCCGGACATCAATTCTTCCAGCTTCCCGTCGATCGAGGTCTAAGGTTCCTTCAAGAGATTAACCCGCCGGTAGCGTTGTGGTCTGGCTGTCCGTGAACACATATCCATGCCACTAGGCAAGCGGCAATCACATTACTGGCGGTACAATACATGACTGGAGACATCGGCGCCCCCGTGGCCGTCCGGGGCGGACAACACAGCTGCACCCGCATCAGCACCAGCAACAGCGAGGCCAGCCCTTCAGTTTCTCACAAAGAGACTACTAGAGCTCACAGGAGATTGAAACTCACGAGTCCACCATGCTCACGCCACGCGACTCCACAATGCCGCATGACCTCACGTCCAACGACTGATATCTCGCGCAATATCTTTTGGTTGTAGCAATCGAAGATGTGTTACGTCGTTTGAGTCAACAGATTAGTATGTTAGAGCGAGTGATAAAATCTTGTCTATAATCTGCTCTCACACCAATGCATTGAGACGATATCGAGATGAGAGATATCATTGCCGCGATATGTTTCTACACCCACATATTACTTCCCTCAACGAATACTTCAAAGACGGACCCTACAGGGCCCTGGACGAACTCCGTCAGAGTTGCCTCATTTCATGTCATGTCAGAACTTGCTGGTTACGACAACCCAACCCGAGTCGTTCGTGCCGTATGCGAATTGAGGGAAGCGGTGAATGCCGCCTGCGAGATTGCGTGCGGCTCGCCGAACCTCCACATTTACAACGGTCTTCAGAGCCTTTCTCACGACGATTGTCAAGTCACTAGCTTACAAAGACATCCAATCAACGGCGAACACACCACAAATCTCGCTTCAACCATTTACCAACCGTGCAACGAGGACTTTACAGTTATAGGGATCCGGAACCTGGTATGGTGTTGTTATGGACAGCCTTGTGCTAGCCTTTACGCGATGATCGCGAGTGGGTAAAATCGACCAAGTGGTCAACTCTTGCGTCACAGTTTGCAACAGGATGGAAGCTTCACAGATCTAACTTGAACATGTCTATTGCATTTTCATTTCTCACATGTAAATTTATGACGCGCCGAGATCTATAATCATATCCTTTCCTCCATTGAACGATCCCACGCTCGAATACCCATACAAACGCCTGCGTCATAACCCAGACTTTGTTATGACAAGAAACCCATCCCATATGCAGCCATTCCAATACATTTCCAGTCCCCAATGATGAAAGTTTTGGTACCAGGCTAAAATTCCCTAATAATAGCTGCCTCGGTCTCGGTGGCTCCGCACCGGAACGTAAGCAGACGGGGAGCCTCCAGCCAGCGAGGCTCGGTTCCGGCTCGGGCCAAGATCGATTGCCGAGATCTCTCGCGACAACGCCTCCTGACTACTGACCGGAACATGTTCGTAGCCGTGGTGCTGGGGTGCGTGGCCGTAGCCCGGAGAGCCGTGGGGAGCATAGCCGTGCTGCAGCGATTCCCGCGATAGCGGCACCTTCGGCGGGATCGAAGGTGGTTGTGCGCCATTACCCGCATACGGATTCGGGCTCGGAGCACGGGCGCCACGGTCGTGCCGCGGGGAGTGCTCGTAGGGGTTGGGCACAGGCGCGAATGACTCGTGGTTGCGTGCCGGGACGTCGATGGCCGAGTGGCGGTGTTCCGGTGGAGGACCAGTGCGCTTGGTCAGGCGATTTCGGCTCGTCGGCGACTCGGACGTGGCGGACTCCCCGGTAGACGGGCGATCCTTCAGGCGCACGTTGATGACCGTATCCTTGGAAAGACGGGCGCCAGTGCCAGTCTGGGCGGCTCGTGGGCCAAAGTCACGGTCACGGCCAAGGCCATACGTTTTGGTAGGTGTGCTCTTCTTCTCCGGCTCCGGCGCCCATGAATCAACTGGCAGATGATCTGATGGATCAATCTCCTGCCCGTGCCAGCCAACGATGGGCTCAGAGTTCGAGTTTGCATCTGGTCTTGGAGCATTCGGGTTGTGCACATCAAGGCTGTCTGGTGAGTATGGCACTGAAGGAGAGTTGGTGAAGGAGGGCTGCGGCGAGACGGATTTCCGGATTGGCGTTGCCCGTGGAGCAGATCGGTTGGCGATCGATAGTGGGCTCTGGTCAGACGATTCAAATGCCCGCACTGGGAATTGAATGCTGTACGCGTTCTTGGCCCGAGATGAGGAGGCAGGCGCGGATGGTGGAGCAGAGCTCGGTGCGGATGGCGGTGCCGGGGAAATTGCACGAGGCTTGGCCATGGGCGCAGGATCTCGGGCACGCGGGTCTGGGTGGTATGATCGCTGGTCTTCCGGTGACATCTCTTGCGGTTCTTGCGAATAGTATTGATCATGATGGCCGGGTCGTCGCACTTCTTGAGAGAGCGGGTGAGGGCGAGGGGGAGTGCTGTAAGCATCGACCATGCTGTGACGCTGTTGTGGCTGTCGAGACGGTGGTGTACGACCATATGGTGACGGTGCTTGACTCTGAGGAGCCTGAGGTTGGTGGTGCACACGAGGACTGTTGTCGTAGCTGCGATGGCTTGGCGAGAGGGCGTAGTCATCGAACGATTGTCCCCTCGCATGATGCTGGTGATTCTGAGGCGTATGTTGAGGCGTATGCTGAGGCGTGTGTTGTTGAGCATATTGCTGCGGTTGCTGGTACCCATAATCGCGCTCCGCTTGCGGCAGAGGCGACGCACTGCGAGTATACTGCAGTCTGCCCTCTGGAGGACCAGCAGGATACCGCGCAGATCCTGGCGGCGGATGTCCATGTTGAGCGGAGTATTGTGGTATGGCGGGGGAGCTATTGCTGTGCACGGGAGGCGGTGGAGGTGCGGCACCATGCTCGTCGTGGTAGTGCTGTTCACCAGGAGCAGCATAGTCGTACTGGTTTGGAAACTCGGGTTGTGGCGACCGGCTCCGAGACGTGATCTGCTGATACTGGTAGTCCATATCAGGGATAGGAGCCGGAAAGTCCGTCCGGAGTTGGTAGTCTTCACTGTGCCCATAGCCATCAGTATGGCTAGTTGGAACTGCGGGCGCGGAGTGAGCGTGCGGTATTCCCACATGGCTCTGGGGCCGGTGTTGCTGGTGTTGATGCTGTTGTGGCTGCGGAGCTCGGGGCTGTTGCGAAAGTGACGCCCGTTGTCTCTGGCTGGGCTGGAGCTGCGGTAGGAAGTCTGCCTGCTGCGGGGCGCCATAGTGTGGTCCAATCGGCACAGGTGAGTGCTGTTGATCCTCGTAATCGCCGTAGTACTGTGGCTGCGTTGCAAGCTCCCGAGCGTGCTGCGGCGGCATCGACTGTCGCTCCCGCGGCTGTTGTGGGTGTTGTTGATGATGCCCATACTCTTCCCGGCCCATGTGCTGCTGCGCTGGTGGTTCTCGGTGTGTAGGTGGAGGGACTGGTCTCTCATCTCGCTGCGGAGAATGGCCCACAAGCGAACCTGCCGAGTATGGGTAGCTGAGCGTGTCCGGTTGGCTGGCCGAAGCCCGCTGGGGCATGGCCAGATTGCGAGGGCCGTGTCTCGCCCGGCCTGGAGGAGCCTTCTCAGGAAGAACGACGGGTGTTGTGACTGGTGCGTTCGGATTCGCCGGCAGAGGGCGTCTCTTAACCTTTGGGCCTCCGAGATGTCCATATGTGTCCCGTAGCTCCTCAGCAACGGAGACAACTTCCATCTTTTCCGGCCTTTGTCGCGTGTCGTAGTAGGTCAACTCCAGGCGCAATTCACCTGCGAATTTACCTTTGCAGTTGAGTGCTTGCCAGAGATCGTTCTTCCCACCACCAGGCGTGATCACCTCGTTCAAGTCGACCCAGGCCTCGCCAATCAAATCTGTGCGCTTGTCTTCACTGAAGACAGAGATCTTAAGGTTGTAGTAATCAGGAGAATCGTGCACGGTGAAGCGAAGTTCTTGATCCCTGTTACAGATTGTTAGCAGCGTTCTTGATTTCCATTCGCTGTCGTTCTTGTTCAACATACCATTTGGGGGTCTGTCCACCTCTCATGTCCGTCTCCGTCTTCCTCGCCTCTTTGCCCAATCGAGCAGCACAATAGCAATTCTGCTTGCCCATGGATTTTCGGTTCGGCAGGTTCTTCGCTCGGTCGACAATAAGCACCAAAGTTCCGATCTCGGGTCCATCGACGGTCATGTCGGCAAAGATGCCAGCCGAGTGGGGTCCATTGGCGACGTTGGCTTTGGACGCCATGGCGGGCGCAATTTGAGCGACGCCGCTCAGATAAGCAAGTAAGAATCGATTTGCGCGTGCAGGCGTAATGTTGACGGCACAGTCACTGAAGCTGAAGTGGTTTCGAAGTCACAAAGGAGTGTGTGGTGAGTGTGGTGAATGGTGCGACCTGTCCGGCGGGACCTCGAGTTGTTTTGGACTGTTTTGACGCCCGCCCCAGCCAGCTCAATTGCGTAGTGACGAGGCGCATGGACGCTGGCACGTCCCCGCGGCTGACCCACTCTGCTGGGCGGACCGGAGATCTCGACCTGCGAGACAGCGCTGACACATCCCGCCTCGACCTTTTTTACGACGATCCGGTATTGAAATTCTTGTCCAATTGACAGTCGATGTGCATGGTTCTCCAATATGCTGTAGATGCTTATTGCATTACCCTCACGAGATGCGGACCCGCCGCGGCAGCCTTGTGCAGTAGTTCGCATCCCGCTGCAAGCACGCGCAACGGGCCGGGGAAGGGTTAATGAATCCCTGGTGGCTGAACACGCCGGGCGCGCGAAACACGCGTGGCTGGTGGCTGGGACGCTCCACCTTCGAATTGTCATATCGGACGATCGTTATAGGAAAATGTGAAACCGCGCAACGTTTAATATTCTAGAATCTGCCGAATAGCCTACTTATGTGTTCCTTGCTTCACCCGGCATCGGATCATACTGTGGTACAATGATGTAGGCCCTTGCTGTCGACTTCTTCTAGAATGCTTCGGATCGTTGCCTGGCGGGTGGACCGTTTGATCAGCCCAACCGTAGTAGAATGCTTACACGAAAACTTTTGTTTTAACTGGCGTGTGGTCTGAGGGGTTTAGAAATGATACTAGTAAAACCAACATGTCGTTCAGTTGATCATCGACTGGCTAAAAGTATGCGACTTCATATCGCAGATGAACCTGCTTCGGCCGAGAAAGTACGGAGAGCACACTCATGGACCCACTGACACCATGGCTAGTCGAAACAAGTTTCCTTGTAGTCGTTATTGTTGAAGTAATGGTACAGGGCTACTATAAGTGATCTTGAGATGGCGTGAGGATCCGGCGTTCATGCTTGTAGTATTATCCAATCAGCGGCAGCGGTCAATGTTTGACCTGTGTCAAGCTCAGTCTCCCAGACTGGCGCTCGAATGCCAACGATTGATCGTGGCTGTACCACAACAGTCGACTGCGTCGTCGTCGCGCATGCACTCAATAGAACACAGCGATTCTCGCCGTCACTACGTTTTCCACGTACAACATACGGCCCACTGCCAGAGACAACTTCCACCACAATCTTCAACACGAGCTCGCCTGCGGCAGTTCGCCGCGTTGCTACAGCTCCTTGACCAGTTTGAATGATCCACTGCTGGACTGTGGCAGCCAGACCGCCCGGGACGAATGCAGGGCCATGGCGATGCGGCGAAAAAATATCGGGAACCGGTTCTTGAGGTGCAGTCGGTGGCGGTCTGTGTATGAATGCCGGCCTACGGAAAGCCGAGACGGGCTCTCCTTGGTCAATTCTCCGACGCTTGGGTGACAATGGGAGCTCTTCCGTCCACTTAGGCTGCTCAAAAGCGAACGACTGTGCTGGCGCAGCCTCATAGGGGCCCTCATCATTTAAACGCATCCCATCATGATCATCATCTTCTTCTTGCGTCGAAGACTCTTCGATAAGATCACTTCGTTGTGCAGGCGGCATGAGAGATGACGGCAGTACAGGGCGTCGTTGCGATGCGACATGCTCAACGGCTGGAGAGGGCTGGCCAAAGGAAAACCTTGGTGCTACCGCGAATTGACTTGGGGTAACGACCGGTCGTGCGGAAGATACCTGAGAAGTATTCTCTTGAGGCGCATCCGCATCCCGAGGCGACTTAGCAGGACGGCGGAAACTCTTGGGAGGCGTTGGCGGACGACGATATCCGGGCAGGAAGCGATGTGGTGATGGCGTCTGGGATGTTCATCAGTTGCTGCAGCACAATGGCATTGACTCTATGTTGGGGCTGGACTGACCACAGGAGCCATTGCATTCTGAGCCTCACATTGTTGCTGATGTGGACTACAGATTTCTTAATCTCATAAAATGCGATCCTTGGTTCATTAGGAGACACCTCAAATGGAAGGTGCAATGGGTGGCTGACACGGCTGACAAGTGACAACTGGAATCTGCCGATGTCGCGTTCGATGAGGGCTTCAAGTTCTGCCCCACTTGTTCGCACAGGAGACCTTGACGTGGCATTGCCCGACACCAGACGCCGATTGTTTAGCGCCAGGGAGTTTCGGGAAGCTTCGGTCAGTAGTTGCCAATATGATTATCTCTCTATTACAAGACCCTGATCCCCCAGTATTTCATCGATCCGTGCTGCGGTACAGTGCTTGGAGATGCCAGACAAGGATGCTTCGACGCCGCGCGTATACCTCCTCCGCCACGGCGAGACGGAATGGACCAAGAGCGGCCAGTACACTGGCAAGTCCGACATCCCGATGACGGCGCATGGTGAAGCCGAGATCATCGGTACTGGCCAGACGGTCTACGGTCCGGGCAAGCTCATTGATCCCGCTCGCATCGCCAAAGTCTGGCTTTCGCCGCGGACACGCGCCATCCGCACCTATGAGCTGCTTTCTGGCCGTACGGACGGATACGAGATCACGGAGAGCCTTGCGGAATGGGATTACGGGTGAGTCAAAGGATGCCATTCGCTACGCCCCTCGTGAAGACCGCACGTACAATGTCCAGCTCATCGCCTCCCAATCCAACCTCTTGCGCGTTCGCTGACCAAGGAACACCTCACCCTGCCCCAATAGCCTCTACGATGGACTCAAGACGCGCGAGATTCGCGACCTACGGGCGTCACATGGTCTCGACACCGAGCGAGCTTGGGACATCTGGCGCGATGGCTGCGAAGAGGGCGAGTCTCCAGCGGAGGTGGCGGCGCGCATTGATGGACTGATCGCGAAAATCCGGGCTCTGCAAGCGCCGCACCTGACTGCTGCCGCCGCTGGTGGGCCCGACTCTGGCGCGCCTCGAGACGTCATTCTTGTCGCCCACGGCCATCTCACGCGCGCCTTCGCGAAGCGCTGGCTTGGGTATGAACTCGACAATCCGCTCAGCCTGATGATGCAGCCGGGCGGTGTCGCTGTGTTGAGCTACCAGCACCACAGTATCAACGAGCCCGCATTATTGTTGGGTATCGGGTTTCCGCTGAAGGAATGAATGTGACTGTGGTGGAATTTACCACCCCAGCATGATGGTATATTCGCTGGTGAACGCAGTTTAGACCGCGTTCATCATCCCCAAAGCCGATAAATAAACTACATCTACAACGAGAGATCGCCAATCGTACCGAGTATTTGATGTTCAAGGCCTCAGGGGGGTAATCTCTTTTGACAACGAGTTCGTTCGCCAGCAAATGATGAGGCGGTCCTACGACGGTCGAACTCTAGACCTGTTCCACGAACTAATACAAGCTCCACAATGTTGTTCTTTCCTTGCGGTAGAAGTCCATCAGTCGGTTCGGATCCATCATCTACCTGTCTTCTTTTGAAAATGATCGACTCTTCCTCTCCCATCGTTTTTCCACTTGCATTCAGTCATCGTTTCAGTTCATGATGTTTCCCGCGCACAGGTAACATACCTTCGCTTCACATAGATTTGAACACGGACAATCGCTCCCCGACGCTACAACGAAAACAACCGAGCCATCATGGCAACAAGGTAAGGTATGATCGCAATGTGGCCAATTTTATGCGACGGATTTTCTCTCTCGTCGGCATCTCCAACTTATCAGGCGGTCTTGGACCAGTGCCTATGCAGTAGGTACCGATGAATCATGAAGAACGCTGACCACCGCACAATCGGTCATTGTGGCCGAGAGCCTTCACTGGCACGTTTGAACTCCACCTGCAGGCTTTCGGCTTGCCTACGCGCCGAAGACACGTGGGGTGCTCAGCTTGCGCCAATCCTCCCGAAGCTTCCAAGATGGATCACGAGGCTGGCTGAGGGTGTGCGCAAGTCGCGCTCCTGCTATAGTGGGCATCCATCGTTGCACAATGTTGACAAAAACATTCATATTCCAGGCTCGTTCATTAAGATTAGCCATCCATTGCTTGGCCCCAGCACCACCCGGAAGAGAGCGCACGGCCTGACAAGCATCGCGCTCAAAATGGCGTCAGCACAGTCTAGTTCCAAATCTGCAACAGTCCCAAACTCACGAACGAATCCGTCGGGTACATCAACTCTATTATTATTGTTACTCTGGTACTTTGTGAATTCCCCGTGGAGTGTTCGAGCGGCACGGAGCGGCCACTTGTGCAGCGTGCTCGACCGGAGAGATTGCGCGCCCAAGGCTGGGGGCACATGCATCGTGTGCATAGGTCAATCGTTAGACCAGAAGTCAAATTCACCAGCTCTGAGGTGGCTGCAAACAGTGGTGCAATTGCGATTGCAGAAGGCCCTACATAATGATCGTCGGGGTGTGTCGTGTGTGCGTGTGTCTCCCTATTTCGTTTGCCACTCATCTGTCCTTATCACCGTCGTCGTCGCCGCCGCTGCTCTCGTCCTGTAAGGGATCTTTGTCCTTGTACGACAGCTCCTGATGAAGGGCTCCAACGGCCGCTCAAGACGGCACCGTCGCGCACATTCGCGCAAGCACTCTGCTTCGCATCGCTCGCACTTTGTCGCATCATCGTCATCATCATCGCCCGATATGCTCTCTGAAGCGCTGTATCCTGCTGGTGCAGGCGCCATCTTCGGCGCTGCGCTGACGGCATCCCGAGTCTTTGTTCCATCCGTCATCGTCGGCCAATTTGAACTGAAGGACTTCCACATGCTGCACGTCTTCGCCGTTGCAATGGGGTCCAGCGCGTAAGTAACAGCTGCTGGCGGCACATCCACGAGCAGCATACTGACTGTCACCGTGCGCAGCGCCGTCATGCTGGCGTTGGACAAACTGCAAATATTACAGAGACCGGTGCGTGCCAGCGCGCCTCTGAGCCGCGCCGGCTCGCCGTACGCTGGTAACATTATTGGCGGTGCTCTGGTCGGGCTCGGGATGAGCCTTTCTGGAGCTTGTCCGGGTACGGTCTTGGTCCAGCTTGCTCAGGGCATCCCATCATCGCGCGCCGCTTTCCTGGGATCACTGATCGGAGGCATCGTCTATACCCCGATCGCCCAACACCTTGGCCTTCTCGCGCCTGCGCCGACGGCCAGGAAGACCACGATCCCTGAGGCCACCGGCCTGTCACCATCCGCCATATACTCTCTGCTCGGCGCCAGCATCTGCGGTGTGCTCTGGCTCACCGCACCCCTTGTCCAGTCGCCAAACGCCAACTCCATCTTCGCCAATGCCACTGCTGTCACCATCCCGCCTGTTGTCGGTGGACTGCTCATCGGCGTTGCCCAGGCTGCGTCCATGCTCCTAACTGCGACACCATTAGGTGTCTCGCGCGCCTATGCCCAATTAGCCGACTATCTCTTGCAGGCCTTTGGCCTCGAAACTGCTTCCTCATGCGCCACCCAAACCACAGTCGGGAATGCAGACCAAGTGTCCACTGCGCACAGCAAGTCCAAAACCTGGCCACCGCCTGCTTCCCTCCTCTTCGCCGCAGGCATCATGGCCGGCAGCATCGCGCTGACGGCATGGCAACCTGGCTTTGCAGCTGGTCTTGCATCCGAGGCCCCGGTACCCGCGTGGCGCGCGATCGCTGGTGGTATTGTCATGGTTCTGGGCGCACGCCTCGGAGGTGGTTGCACTTCTGGCCATGGACTCTCTGGCATGGGTTCATTGTCATTGTCCAGTCTTTTTGCCGTTGCAGCTATGTTCGCGACCGGTATTGGCAGCCGCTTGTTAGTGGCAGGAGCGATGTCTGCCCTCTGATGTAACGGGTATTGCTGCACTCCATCCTCGGTTTATGGGATGGTGAGGACTCCTTCCCACGGCCAGGAGAGAGGTATTAGCGGCTCGGGATGTTGTTTGGATTCCCAAGGCGTTTTCTACCGAGAGCCATGGCAAGTGCGCATATATGACCGCGGTCTTGGTGATCTCTCGTGCCAGCTTTGGACCATTGGTGAGTGAGGTCGCTCTTGACGATGCTACGACTTGTACTGTTGTTGTTTTGCGCCGTGTGCGCATTCTGAACCACTGCTAGATACCCATCAATGAATGTCAGTCTTCTTCACAACTTCGTGAAGGAAGTATATCACATCTTTCTCCTATGCACAATTCATAGCATTTTGAGTGTGTTTATTGAGTCGCGAAGCTCGGGCGATTTCAAGCATGGTCAGTCGGTAGACATTCATCGAGACGATTAGCTCACAAGGTGAGCCACTCGAGGGCTGTGGCGAGTAAGTGTGGGCGGAGGAGAACACCTGGGTTCTTCGAAGGTTCACAGTTTCAGGTGTTGGAATAAGGATATAACTGAAAAGGCCGACTTGTTACACGACATGCGCGAAGCTGCAGACTACTTAGTATCAATGGCAGCACAGCCGATGCACAGCATTGTTCTGTGCGAGCGGCATATCGACACTTGGCAATCAACAAATGTTTCTGGTATTAAACCTCATTGGATATCTCATACATTCATTCATGTATGCTCTTGATCGCCCGCACATATTGTGGTCGGTGAATTCCTCTCACTCATCGTGACGCTCGCTAGTAGACCGGAACATTTTTATCTCGATTTCTCAACCATCTCGTCTTCTTGCGAGTCGATCAGGGGGCTGGTGGCTGCCTTTCACACCACAAAAGCTACGCAAATCTTCTTTCGAATGCTCTCATGTATCCCAATACACCTAGACTTGATCATTCGCGATCGTTGTCACAATCGTCATGATCCTCCCGGACGCCTCCATGCTGAGCTCGATCATGTTTTGGGAAGGAGCGAGGCACTCTCCAGTCACACAGCACTAAGACAGTCACGCTCCTTCCTCCTGTAAGGCACTCCAAGAGTGACACATTCGTGAGATTATCAACCTGTACACACGAAGTCTGTGTCATGGGCTCACTTGTGGCATTAACCTCGCTTCGAACGGCAGCCATCCTGTATTCCTCCATCGATACACTTCATCCTCGCATTTTCGAACGATGGCGACGACACGGGATCCACTCATTGTGCTGCAACAAGTGAACACGGAGCTCACCATCACGCAAGTCGCTTCGAACACAGTCGTGAGCTTTTTCGACCCTCTCAGCAGGTCTAGAACACACATGTTCATCAATGCGTTAGCATCATGTTGTGCAATCATCGATCCTGGAAGCAACCAGGTGAACGAGAAGTTCGTTCACCACGCCGTGCGAGAAAACCTGACAGTATCATACATTTTCGAGACCAATACTTCTACGGGGCCATCCAGGGCGGCGAGAAAACTTCGCAACAGGCTCGAAGAGATTCAGCCTTATCGTCCCCCGCAACTGTGTTGCGAAGGCCATATTTCCATGGCGATGAAGATTCGACAACGCAGTCGTGCTGATGGCGATGCTGAATCATACGACAACAGTGTTATCGACATTGAAGACGTCGCTATCGGGTCACAGAGCGTGACGTTTGTCCACCTGCCAGGTATTGGCAATTTCCATCGCCGAGCTATCGTTGTCGGCCGATGTGTATTCGGAGCACACTCTGTTGCGATCGCTGCAGATCTATCGACTCCCACTGAAACGCTTCCCGCGTGGATTAAACTCACACATCGAGAGATCGACCGTCAGATGTGGTATTCGATGAGGGAGATTCTCGCCCGCCCCAGCAACTACCCCCTGTTTCTCGACACCGGCAGCCGCCGGATATCGTCGAACGACTGCTACGAGACCGTTGAACAGTGCCGAGCTGCGAATAAGTACGCCTTCATGACGAAGGATGAGTTTCTCGCCATGCGCAGCACCCAGCGTTCGGCTCAGGTGCGAACTAAACTCGCGTCTTTTCCCGGGTATTTCAGGCGCTGACCATGACTTTGGTGTTTTGGCATTAAACAGGGTATGTTCCAGGACTTCAAGAATGCGGAGCTACTCTCACATGACTGAACACATTGCTCGAGCCAAGCTGACGGTATCGTGCTTCCACCCCCATAACCGCTACATCACGGACACTCAAGGAAGTTGAGTTTGTTTAACAGGCTGATATCAATCTCGTGTGGGTGGGAGGACGTAAAAGATGGATTCTTGAGATTGCTCATTCATGCTATTATCTTGGTCACATCATTCATCAATCAAATACAGACATGAAAAGGCGCAAATTCTGCTTACTACCATTGGCATGTCCGGCTCAGTGATCGCTGCGGACTGTCCATGGTGTACACGCCTCGAATACTTTTCGAAATTCATCTATAGCAAGAATCCTCTCCGGCATAGGAGGATGAACGATCTTCGCCGTCATGAGACTCCCTGCCAGCCAGAAGTCCGCTGCACACGGCTGAGCTCCAAGGATGAATGGCCCATCTGCTGCATTGGTCTTGAGTAGCTCTCCAATCGCCTGTACGTCAGGTCTCATGGCTTCCCAGGCATCTGCCTCAGCCAAAGGGTCAAGCAGGAATGTTTCGAGCGGACGTCCAAGTGCCGCCTCCCGAGTGCGGCGATAGTACTCCTCCGACCTAGGAGACAAGATGTTCACTTCGCGTGCCATCAGGTTCGTCTTGTAGAGGGCTCCCATGCTAGCACGCGCCTGTGTCTGCACTTGGTCTCCCAATGCGGACGACAGAGACACAGGAGGACTCGGATATGTCGCTTCGAGGAAGACCTCGATGGGTTTCGAATCCATAATGGCGGTCTCAGTAGGGAGGTGTTGGATGACGGGCACGGTATACTTTGCTCCAGCAACCGGAGGGTGGATGTTCCTATGCTCTTTAGATGCTGTTGTATCACAGGTGGCTCCACCAAGTTCTGGCAATGTGTGGAATACTCACAATTCCTTCATCGTGGGCTCGATGTCGGGGAACTCAAGAAACACGGTGCGGTAAGGCACATTCTTGTAGTTGAGCATCAGGCGAATCCTCCAAACAACAGGTGAGAAGCACGTATTCTTAGTGCATGCAAGGTCGTAGAGGACCACCTCAGCTTTCGTCACATTTTTAGCCATGCTTTCAGACTTTCAGATGTCGACGTTGTCTTCTGCGAGTGGTTCTGGAGGCACATACGATATGGAGCGTCTAGAGTGACTTGTACTTCATCTTGTTACGCAGGGTGCCCTGCCTTGCCTGCATAGGGCGTGAGCTAGCCTGGACCAACTCCCCACACTTGCGCACGTCACCATACAAATTTGGCTGTACAACGATGCTTTCGCAGCGACGCGGTGAGGGGGCCCGTACGGAGACTTTTTGGCTGACACTGAAGTCCGAAATAGATATGTACAATACTATTGCAGCAGCTCGTACGTGAGGAATGTGGACCGAAAGGGTGCTAAGTTTCATCCTCTTCTAACATACCTGCGAGGTTCATGCTGTTACCATCTGACCATCAGGCCGTGCCCATATTGTTTTATCATTAATGTCGTTCATGGTTACAGTGAGACTGATAATTCGCCAGTGCAGAATTATGTTCACCCGCTTGCTTCTCTCCATGGTGACATAAATGCACACGCTGTGCACTGAATGCTGGAAGTGATCAAGTACAATGCTATTCTAATGGTCCAACTGTTCTAGCTGGATAAGTAGTCCAAGATACGAGCACGACCCAACATACAGGTGTGGGCGTCAAGGCTCCGCAAATTGTTGCGAAATTTCCTGGCACAGACCCGGCTGCAACCACGGATCGGAAGTTGATCGTACATCCGATATGGACCAGTATGTTTGATCAGCAATCGGTGGATTTGACCGCTCCATATACTTGCCGAGACCTTTTTGCTTCGTGAAAATCGACAATGTACCTCACCCAGACGAAAACACTGTCGTCGATGCTTCACAGATCTTCAGGTCAGAATGAGTTCCAAGGCGTCTAAATCCAATAGCCCAGATGATAGGCTGGTCTACTTGGCATTTCGACATGTTTTCAATGGCCCAGATGCGCAGATTCGGCAGCCGAAGGCAGTAAACGACCGCATTGCAAAACATAACAAAGAGCCGACCGTGCGCGCACTGATCCAACAACACAATGTTGACAATATTCGCCAAGTGATACTGACATTGCTGAAAGATGGAGTGTTCGAATCGACACTGGCTGCAAAACTTCGCTTTCCAGAGATATTCGACGTGTCTCCCGCGCAAAGTGCTGAGCGAGAAATGTCCGAGGCTGAGGCCGCGAGAAACGAGGCCACTGCCATGCGAAATGCTGTTGAGTGCCAGAACTCTGTCGAATTTGCCAGCAAGGGCACTGCTGTGCAGCCACCACAACGTAACAGGAGCCCCAACCGAAGATGCATGATAGGCCTGTAGCAGCGAATCAGATATAGCTGACATCCCACATGTGCAGAGACCCAACAACAAGCCAAAGGTGTCACTAACCTATTTTCTTCTTCATTATATCCAGCACATATAACACTACCTGCACAACTCGGTATGCTGAGAGCTGTCCAAGATACCCTTGAGGCAGCATGCTTCGAGCTTGCACGGAAGAATCTCATGAGTGTCCTGCAGAGTAAAGGATGGATGTGTGCTGAGGCCGTAGAGCTCAACATATGGGCAAAGGTGCTCAACAGCCACAGAGATGACATTTCTGGGTCGCTCATCGAGGAGCCTGGTCGAGCTCTATTTGATATCGCACCTGCCATAGCAGCCATAAGGCATACGGTAGTGCATCGGCTACCTTGCACAGTCGACCGGGTTCTGGATCTCCTTGTAAGTGCAGAATTGCTGGCTCATATGCTCGGTGACAACGATGCGAAGGAGAAGTTGTCGGATTGGAGGCGAAGGCTACAAAGTGTCGTAGAGGAGATGAAGCGCAACAAGAATCTCCTTGAAGCGAAAATCCACCAGCTTCACCGACAATTTGAGAAACAAAGAATCGATATCGACGAACAAGAGAGAATGGCATTCGAAAACGTGAAGAACGAGGACCTCGAAATACAGAAGCAGATGAGTTCCATCGTCGACACAATTACAGTGAGCGGCAATCAGGGTGGTTCAGGGCCTCAAAGCATGGGATGGTCTAGTGACCCTGATGCCAATAAAAGTCAGTGCAACAACGAAACGGGAGAGGAAGAAGAGTGCAATACTGGGCTTTCTAGAAGTTCCACTCAGCTAGTATTAAGTGAGCAAGCTATGGAACAACAAAACTCATGAATAGTTGTGGCGAAGCCTTCAAGTTCAAGGTGCACTGCACTCACTCTCGCGATCTGGAGTGATGAGCAGCGCTCGCATTAACCGAAATCTCGATTCTAACGATGAATCAAGGCAGCGTATTCCGCTCGAAACCGAACTCAACCATATGACCATAATATCAAGCGATATCTTATACAATATAATACGTTATCAAGCATTTTCAACAAGAGCCGCATCGTCAGAAAAACGATCTGTCGATTGTCGTTATCAGATGAGACTGTACGCCCTGCAACGACCCAAGAGAGCTCGCTACAATTTTCCCGTTCTCAGGTTGAGGGATTTAGCCCTCCGTAGCGAGCATTTCTCATCTCAGGGTGCTCAGGGTCCCGCCTGACAGCCGCGTCAATGGCGCCTAGACCCGGCCCGGCCACCTCTTTTGTTCTAATGAAATTACCATTTGTACTATAGTACATAAAACGGCGTGCTCTTTCCTTTTATTTCTCGATGCGTATTTGTAACCTTTAATTTCACGATAAAACACATATACAAGTACCCATTCACCTTAGTAAGAGATCAGCATTTGCGACACGCTCGCGACCCGTTCGCCAGTATGGACGGTATCGATCTGGAAGTGATCCGGACGGAGATACAGCGACAAATCATTTTGTTTCGCGGCGTTATTCACAAGTACACAGAGCCTCTGCATCCTGAAATCACCAGAATTGGAAGCATTCTTTATGCCGCCGGCGAGAAGTATTTGGAAGGAGGTCGGGCTATTGCTGAAGACCTCCTTGCCATCAAGCCTGGTTCCGTCGAACTTGGTTGGTCTGGTGGTCTCCTCATCGCCATCCTCGTCGGATTGATCACACTGGTCGTCTACGCGAATTGGACCAAGAAGCCCGAGCGCCATCCGACCAGAAACTTTGCTGTCGGTGAAGGATCCGAAGCCGTCCAAAGCGAGGACTCGCCGCCTCTGCCGCCGCCGACGGAGGTCGTATCCCTGCGGGTCTATCCGATCAAGTCATGCCGTGGATTTGAAATTACCTCGTCGAGGCTCCGCAAGTCTGGTTTGACGCTCGATCGCAATTGGATGTTCATCGACCTTGCCAACCGAAAATTCTTGACCATCCGTAGCGACCCGTCCATGACGTTAATCGACACGAAGGTCGTCGTTGATGAGTCCGCCAAGCAGGATCAGGATCGCGCCCAACTTCTTGCAATCTCTGTCCACGGAACCAAATCGCGCGTCACAATCCCTGCATTCCCGAGCCGCGCCTGGCTGGAGGCCAACACCAAGCTGAGCAAGGTCGAAATCTGGGAAGAAGAGACCGATGCCTGGGAGTACTCCGATGATGTCAACAAGATATTCTGCGACTTCTTTAAGAAACCCGTCGCGCTCGTGTACAAGGGGCCGAGCGTCCGCGCCGTCAACGTCAACGGACGCAAGGAGCTCTACGGCTCCGTGACCCCGCACCACTTCGCTGACGTCATGAGTCTGACCGTCGCCAGCGAGGCCTCGATCAAGGACCTGAACTGCCGTCTCGGCTTCAAGCCCGGCTCGAAGGAGGAATTGGGAATCGAGCGCTTCCGACCTAACATCATCGTCCGCGGCCGTGACGACAAGCCATGGGAGGAGGACACCTGGAAGCGGATCCGTTTCACCACAACCCTGCCAGAGCTCGAGGCGCTGTACAAGCTCGACCTCGATGTCGTGGCCCGATGTGCGCGTTGCCAGGTGCCCAACGTCAACCCGGACACCGCTGAGAAGCACCCGAAGCAGCCGTGGGACACGTTGATGAAGTTCCGTCGTGTCGACGAGGGCGGTCCTGCCAAGTACAAGCCGTGCTTCGGCATGCTATGCATCCCGAAGAACGAGGGCATCATCAAGGTTGGTGCCAGGATGGAGGTGCTGGAGACGACGAACAAGCATCTTTACAACATGCGCAGCTTCCAGGATTTGTGAGTTGTGGGGTGTTCAAGAAACGATGGGAATCTGGTTGATATGGTATGAAGCAATCCGCGATATAATCATCAATGCTCTATGCAATGCTAGCTCCTCTCGTGACCCGTTCGTTATTCGTCCTGTCGTGATGTGTCTAAAGGGTCTTGTAGGAGTAATTGCAAGCCACTCTTCCTCTCAAATCTCGCACAGCGAGGCGTCGGGCAATGCGGGCAGTCATGGTATTTCTCCCTTGTACATTAATCCGCCCTTCTTCCTGGACATCTTATAAATCGTGTATGTGGCGAACCACACCCGTTGTACAAAGACCGCTCATGTTCCTTACTCTTTCACCTGATCAACTGGTCACCTTATCGTATTGCACAACGTCTTCGCGACCCGACTTCCGGAAATCGCCGAAGGAGCCGCCATCCATTGCAATCCGTACACGCTGCGCAAAAGCTGGCGTCCTGAGCGGTGCCTGCCCATTCCGCGCCGCAATCTCCTGTCGCAGATCTTCTGCCGCGGTCGTGTTGAGCGGGTCGTCGGCGTTCGGCTCGAGGAACAGAAACTGGAGGCCGACGATAACGGCGTTCAGGTTCAGCACGGGCTTCCAGTCCTCGCGCAGGATGTTGAGGCAGACGTTTCCATCGAGATCGATGTTTGGGTGGTAGATCTTCTCCTTGCACTTCACCTTCGGCGGCTCGTGCGGGAAGTTTGGCGGGATCGCAATCGTGAAGTTGAACGTGCCGTTCTTGTAGTAGCCGTCGTCCGGCTGTAGTGTCAGGGTGAAGTTCAGGATATCGTCCGGATCTGGGAATGTCGTGCTCATAGTGCTCTGAAGGGACAACTCGGAAAGATCTATTCATGAGTCAGATCGTGCTGCCTGGCGTTCGCGCGACGTATTGGGTATCACGCCGTGGCTGTGGATGTATTCCATACCTTTCTGTGTTCGTAGCTGCGCGGCTGTGACCTTCTTCTTCTTCGTGGGACCCGCTGCTGCCTCACTCTTCTGCTTCTCCTGCTTCATGCTCCATATCTTCAACATCTTGTCGACAATGCCGCGATTCGTGGGGCTTTTCTGCGTGCAACCTCGTGTGAATTCGAAGTCTAATAGTGACTGTGTGGTCACTGGATCGTCAGGAATAAAGGGGAAGCCTGCAGTCTCGGCCGTTAAAGCTCGATGGTGAGATAAAAGAAAACCGAGAGGCTGTCACACGAGCTGGGCAGCGACGCGGGACTGTGATGGAAGTTCAGCGCCTCGGACTGCGCCAGGCACCATCACGTGACTCTTTCGCATTCGCCTATATTGATCCTCATCATACAGGCCGTATTCCAGTCGAATAAGTGGTCACGTCCAGCGGGCAGACACGAGCAAGAATGGTGCTGTTGAGTGGTGTACAAATAGTTTGAATTTGCCCTGTCGAATTACAAGACCGATTCCACGAACGCATCAAAGCCGAACGCCCCCCTCGAAGCGCCTGTTGCCTGAGCCCGAACTCTTCCTCACATACCATAAACTTACAAGCACAATCAACGCACATTGGTGACTCCATAATCTGGAGTGAATCAGTCTGGGACCTTAAGTGGCATTACGCGCCAGCACTTATGCAACGGTCTCTTGGTCCGAGGCATCCAGGATGTCATACTCCTCATCCGTGATAAACCCATCCTCTTCGGCACTGTCTTCGCTAGCAGCGCTCAGAACCTCAATCTCCTCATCGAGATCCTGGTAGTCCTCGTTGGAGGCCACGGATGCCGCAGCTTGAGACAGTGCTGGAGCAGCAGATTGTTCGACTTCACCTGCCTCATTCTCAACGTAAGCGGCCTTGGCCCTGTTGACGCTGGCAACAGACTGATAGGTGCTGCTGGCGGGGCTCTCCTTCTCAAGTCTGGGGAACACCATCTGGCTGCGATCCATCTGCTCTTCCTGCACCTTCATGTTCTGAGCATGGGCATCAAGGATTCGAGACACCTTGTCGGTGGTTGTCATTCCATCAGTTAGCTGAGCTGGAGTCTGCGCAACGACTGCCTTCGCCTGTTCAGCTCTCTTGTCGGCCTCTTGTCTGGCGATCAAGAGTCGCTTCTTGTTCTGCGAGTCGAGGAGGAGGAGCTGCATCTGATAGTCTTGCAACGCGGCATGTGACATCTGGTACGGCACTTGAGGCATGGTTGCTCCGGCAGGGGGACTCGTGTTCCCATGTTGAGGGGCAGGACCAGGAGCAGGAGGCACGGAGCATGGCATGAAGTCAGTCCTAGACATCGCTTGCATCTTCTTCTGCTGGAGTCTGCGCAGCTCAGCAAGCTTCATCTGTTGCTCGTGCATGGTCGTCTGATACATGGCCTGCTGCATAGCAAGGGCAGCTTGAGCTTGGCTTCGTTTCTGAGCTTCTGCCTGCACTTGCGCTTGAGCCTGAGCCTGCGCTTGCATTTGCAGAGCAGCCTGGGCACGCTGAGCAGCCTGGTCTCGCAGGTGAGCAAGCTGCGCGAACCGGGCACTGGCGGCTTGCGCCGCCTCAGTGCTCGGCGCCGGCGCCGCAGGTGCCTCGACCGACCCAGGCTGGAGAACATCGATGTCGCACCACAGCCGGTGACCGAATGGAGTTCCGTCAGGCGCCTTCACACGCCAGTAACTAATGCTCTTACCCTCACGGACCGGGGCCTTGAGGGTGACCATGAAGCCAACCTCTTCACCGACCTTGATCTCGCGAGCGAGGATATTGCTCTCCGAGGCAGCCGCAATGGTGCCGACGGCCGCTGGGTGTTTGTTATCGACATTGAGCATGTTGTCACCACCAACGTACCGGACACTGCAGCCGGCCGGCCAAACCTTGGGTCCAGGGTTCTTAAGAATCCAGACCTGAGTAAAGCGAGCATTTGGTGCCATGACCGTTCCATCGGGAACGCTGTCGCTAACGAACATAGCATTCAACTTGCTCTCACTAGACGATGCATTGCGAAGCGTCTTCTCAAAGGGCTTGACCGGGATCGATAGGGCCTCATCCTTCTTGACCTCGATAGGCTTGATCTCAGCAACAGTCTGTACGGGAATAGCGCAGTTGGTCTGTGGCGCCGTCGACTTCTCGCTGGAGCTCGATCCGGAGTTGTTATGTGGACGGCGATCGCCCAGAACGCGAACCCGGCCCCCTTGAACCTCATTCTCGGTCGCAACGCTGATGTTGCGGACTGGGGTCTTGAGTTTGAGAAGAGGATGGGTGGGGTTGTGTTGATTGCTGGGATGCGCTTCACATGAAGCACAGAAGTCGAGATCGTGGCAGATGGTGCACTTGTAGCGCACGCCAGTGATGTAGCTTGCACCGGGTCGGTTTGCGCACAGAGGGCCATCGCACATGACTCCCATGTGGCGAGCGAGCATGGCCTTTGAATCTGCGATGGGTTCGTACAAAGCGACGAAGCGGTGTCCCGCGTGGCGGTGACCAGCATACTTAATGCACTGATTGCAATAGTCCCAGTCGGGGCAGTTGAGACACTTGTGGCGCACGCCGCGAATGTGCTTGTCACAACCATCGCATATGGCGTTGTGGCGCGCATCTCTCCCAGCGGCAAGCTTAGCTTTCGACGCAGCTGATAGCACAGTATCCTCAGTTGCGGGTTTGAAGCCATGTGCCGGATGGTGGCCATGCTTGTCGTCAGAGTGGCACTTGATACAGAGGTCGAAGTCTTCGCAAGTATCGCACGTAACAAACTCGCGATCAGCGAGGACAATTACGCAGCTGTTGCAGGTACGAGTCTGGTGGAGAGGCTCTTCCGCCAGTGACTTGATCTCGTCGGCGAGCGCGCCCGAAACCTCACGCTTTGCATCCGTGAGGAATGCATCAGTGGGAGCAGGAAATGGAGAGTTGGCGCTAAGCGATTGCTTCTTCGGCAAGATTCGCTCAGTGGTGCTGTTGACGACCTTGCCGTTGTGGATGAAACGCTTGACCAGCCAGTGGCCTTCACCGGGACAGACCTCGCCCTGGGCGACACACTTCTCGCAAAGATCGTAGTCTCCGTCGTCGCAAATGCTGCAGTGGAAGTGATGATTGTCCATGGCATTGTCGCAAGAGTTGCAGTACACCGACCAGGCATTCATGACCGGGCACACAGGTGCAGCAGGCTCCTTTGGTCGGAAGGCCAGCTTTTGTGAGCTCGTACGGTTGAGGATCGAGGGGATTGAGGTGTAGTTCTCCGGGGCAGGAGTGTCGTCAGCATTAACCAGAGTCTGTTGAGATGCCCGCTTATCCCGGAAGTCAAAGATGCCACTGCCGATATTTCGTTGGTCTGGAGTGTTGACGTCCTTGGAAGCGGTCTCGGTCGAGGTTCTGCTTTCCTGGTGCACGATAGGAGTGTGGTATGGGGTCACTGTCATCTTCAAGCGAAGCTTCAGTTTCGCTTTGGCAGCACGAATGAGAGTCTTGAATGCTTGGGCGTTGTTTTCGTCGAGGGGGACGTAGCTGGCAACAGAATCGGAGTAGCGCTCGAGAACGACTTGGCTTTCCGGACTGATGAGTAGGATTAGGCGGAGCTATGCAGGAGTCTGGGTCAGTCTCTGTACTGGTGCGATACGTGGCTATGTATTGATGTTCCGGCCATGCAAGGCTGTAGGTGAAACTCACCTTCGTAGGTAGTACGTTCATCCCAAGATCCCGCACGGGAAGCTTCAGCTTCTTGGTCGCATCATTGTTGACGGTGATCTTAATCGTGATCAGGGTGTCTGCAGACACGGCCACGCTCGTCGGAGCAGCCATGATGCTCCGTGTATGGTATGGCGTCTGTTCCGAGGCTGATGACGTGTGGGGAAGCGGTGTTCTTCCGTGGAGTGCCAGCCCGGACTGACTGGGTGAAGCCAACGAGGGCGTGGTAGATTGAGAATGTGGTCCTTGGAGAGGTAGGTAGGAGATGGAGATGAGGGTGTTTGTGTCGGTGAGAGGGGAAGGTGAGGTTCGGTTGAACAGAGCGAGGTGGATGGTGTAATCGGGAACGGGTGGAGCAGGTGATAAGCACCTGGAGCCACAAGCCGGTGAACGCAGCGCGACGAGTTGACTTGCTGTTCCCCGGCAGCTAGGCACGTGCCTCTCTGGGCACCCGGCGCTCCCCCAGTCTTGTGCGACCGGTCTGCGTCAAGGCTGAGCCGCTCCGTTGCCTTCTCTTTGCTTACCGCATGCTCCAGTACTGACATCCATTGTAGATAACTACTTTTAGTCCAGATCGCTAATTACCAAACATTCGATAATCACCGGTGATGTCTCCAGAAAGTTCCACAATTGCCACCTCGCGATCCGCCCGCAAGTGAAGCTCACGTGTTCAACAGCTGGTGTTGTTCCGCGCCCCGCTTCTGCTTGTTCCGTTGATATGTCGTGAGACACCAACGCCACTGGAGTGTTACGCGCTGTGCCTTTCCTTTGTGAGAGGGCCGTACGTATTCACGTAACGCGGTGGAGGGTCACGAAACCGGCAGTGCGAGAGTGCAAATGAATCGGAATGGTTGCGATATTATGCTGCGGCAGTCTCGTTGTCTACCTTGCGATAAATTGAGATTGTGTCCTCACTTCACGTATATCCTGTCGTGATATGCCGGACCGCAACGAAGATATTGGAAGTGATCATCATAACGCGAGCACCCGAGCACAAAGGGCGTTTCGCCAGGCGGAGCACGAGCCTGCAAGCACAGACGTAGAAAATCATCGTTTCTCAGCCATGGATTTCGCAAAGTCGTTGACTCTATATTCGAACGGCGATCATACATAAACTTCGCATGTACAGAAGGGAAAACATGTTCGGGGATGGGGAGAGAGAGCAATCGATTCCGCAGCGAACGCCTTGCTTGCTAAACGACCCACCTCCAGTCCCAAGCAGATAGGGAAAGACGACCAGCACACTATGGCTCGTTTGCATTATCCCAGATCTGCAAAATCCATGATGATAAATAAACCGAAATTGATATGAACTGGAAAGGTAACAGACGACGACAGGGCGACAAGTAGTGAAAGCAGGAAGACAACGGTAATGACGACAAGAGGGAACCTTCGAACGCCACCAAGGCTATAACCCTGCCGAACGCCGAAAATCCAACGGTGAACAGCACGAGGCCGCGAGTTCAGGTACGATTGGGGGCCTTCACTGTCCGCCACCGGTCTGAGAGGAGTAATACGCTGTGGCCTGACCAGGTGAGGGGTGGTAGTAGTACGATGCATCGGGAGCCGGTGTCGGCGGTGGCAAGCCTGGCATGGCGTAGGCGGGCACGAAAGACTCGGCAGGCTGGTATGCATTCTCGCCCGGGTTGGTAGGAGGTGCTTCAGCAGCGGGAATGTAGAACACCATGCCGTTGTGCTCCTGGGCGACCATACCAGACTGAGAGGCCTGCGAGGATTGTTGCTGCGACTGCTGTTGGCCCTGTGATTGCTGCTGAGGGGCGTTTTCTGATTGTCCCGCAGCCGGCTGCAACGCGCCTTGCGAGTGTTGAGGCATCATCGAGCCTGCCGGCGACATCATGTAGGGTTGCGGCGCCGGTGCATACATGGGCATCGGAGGGTAAGCCGTCGGGTAGTAGTAGCCCGTCTGCGGCGCATAAGGCGCATAGTATCCCGTCGCAGGATAGCCCATGTGAGGATGGAATGCCGGAGCCTGCATCGCCTGCTCGGGAATGCCTGACAATGGCGTACTTGCTTGAGGTTGAGTCGGGTATCCAAATTGCTGTCGTGGGGAGTAGTACTGCCCAGATTGTTGACCATACGCCATAGAGTCATGCAAGTGAGCCGGTAGTTGGTTCTGGAACGGCTGGGCATCGGATTGTTGCAGAGCAGCAGGTGCCTCGATGCCAGTCATCGAAATGGTTTTCTGTGGGCGTGGCTGGTGCATCGTGGTCGTCGGCGCAAACGCTTGATGAATAGGTTGCTGCGGCAGCGGGAACGTGTGCACGCCGAAACCTGTGGGTGTGTGCGGCCCGGACAGCTGACCCTTCGGGGTACTGGACGTCGAAAATTGCGACTGGGACCCGTGCGGCAGTCTGACCACAGGTCGGTTGCCCCCAATACTACCCCCAAACGACCCAACAGGAGGCGAGAATGCAGCTTCGCGAGCGATACTCGCCAAGGACGACCGACGGCTGGCCGCTACGCTGCCAGCATAAACGCTACCTCCATACATGCTCGTCCGGCGACTGTTGTACCCATAACCACCGATGCTGCGCTGCGAGTATGACGACCTGCCAAAGCCTTGCTGGTTCGGGCGCAATTGTCGAGGAATGAAAACGAAGGATCGTTCGAGTGCCGGGAAGATGTAGCGAGGAGGATGCTCGGGGATTGAAATGCGGACTGGCTTGTCACGTCTGAGGGGAGGTCGGTGGTCTGGCAGGCGAGTGTAATGTTTCCATGGGATATCGGGGAAAACGACGGCCTCCTTCACACCTGGGAAGAATACTCGGATGGAGACCTTTCCAACGAGGGTCGTGCTAGAAAAAGACAGCGGACGACTTTGTTGATGGCTATTGACTGACTTGGGAAAGAGGCGAGCAGAAGCCTCACGGTCACGCTCACGGTCGCTCTCGGTGTACCGGATCGAGCCGCCTGCTGTAGGTTCCTCGTTGATCGTATCGTGCAGGTCATGCTTCCATTGCTGCTCCGCAGCGCGTTCGGTAGGGTCAGCCAGGTTGGCGGGAGGGAATGAACCTCCAACGCCTCCTGCTCCCCTACCACGACCTCGCCCAGACCATGCGCCTCGAGGAGCTCCTGAACCCGATCCGTATCCTGTTCTGGTATCGTGCATGAAAAAGTTGCCGCGATGGGAGAGAGCCGGCGCAATGTCACGCTTTGCTTTGGGACCGTCAGAAGGAGCGCGCGAATTACTGACTTTCGCCGAGTCTTCGAACGTGTTGCCGTTTGCTGGCGCTGGACCAGGAGATGAGACCGGCCGTCCTGTTGCGGTGGAACCTTTCCGGTCCATTGTAGCATAATCGACGACGTCCTGCGGTCCGTTCTGTTGTTCACCCTTGAGCCCTTTCATCATGGCATCGGTATCTGCCGTCGTCTTGAATGCCGATGTCCCTGGCGCGCCTTCTCCCGCATCTTTCTTTGCAGAGGCCTTCTTCGCGCTCTTCTTCCGAGCCTTGCGTGTCTTCTTGCCTACCCCATCGATGCCACCTCCTGTCGCTTCTATCTTGGTACGACGAGCATTATTTCCCGAAATGTCGCTTATTGTGCCCGTGGCGGTTGCATCACCACCAAAGCTACTGGCATCAACATCCTCATCATAGTCATCTTCCATGTTGCTGAGCACTGAACCTTCACTCTGTGAATCCTCCACCATGGCCGGGCCATCTTCGTCCTCGCCTTCGTCATCAGCGCGGCGCCGCCGACCGACCACGTGCGTACGTCCGGCTGCCATTGTAACCGTCTCTGTGCGACTGCTCGTGTGTCTGGCGTTGGTATCGATGCGAACTGGGTCAGGGCGTATCGGCGTCCGCGCGGGAAAGAATGAATTGTCGTGCGCGACGAGTTGACACCTCTTGGGGGAACCCGACGGTTAAGTCCGAGAGCGCGGGTGGGTAAACCACGAGCATGGCATGTCTCGCGTGCACGACGGCCAGTACGAAACAACAATAGCGGCGACGGTGGGTTTTTTTGATGGGTGATGGGCGACCGGGTATGCAGATGCCGGCGCGGGAAAGAGTTGATGTAGGCAAGGACGGGGAGGGGAGCATTATTAATTTGTCGGGAATGGACGAGGGAGATTGCACCACCACTACCACCACACAAACAGGGCTTCTTCACTGTGCCCACTGACGAAGTAGGTAATCAGGTATGTTCTATTGACAATCGCGATATATATTCTAGGCTGTTGTTGCTATCATGTTCCCCTTGCATCGTCCGACACATCGGTTGCCAGCGTTGGCCGTGCCAAACAGCGGGCGTTCGTCATTCTTACCAGTAGGGAGTGTAATTGTTGGCAGGCAGGCAGTTGGGCAATGCCTGCCGGGCAGAGACGCCACAGCCACCTCCACTCGCCACACTTGCTGCTAGAGCCACACTCGCTGCCCGAGCATGTGGGAATCCCACAGAGGATGCCAAAACGAACCTCGGAGATATAAAATGCCTGAAGGCCGGCCGTGGGCGTGCAGCTGGACGAAACACACTACAGAAACAGTACACCTAGGGTACTCACTCGTTCCGAGGTGTTACACGGCCCAGGCGGCAGTCGATTGGTCAGAATCGATTGGTCGAATATGTCGATTCAGGCAGAAGCCGGCGAGTATTCCCTATTGCTCGTAATCCGGTCTGGCGCTGCAATTCTCCGGTCGCACCCATCTCTGATCCCAGATGTAGGTGGTTCTTGCCAGGAACAGGCTGTTGAGACGTGTGTAGAAAATGCTGTAATAACACAAAAAATCGCGGATAGTCGGTGGAAATGAATCTCTGCCCTCATCAAATTTATACAATTCTGTAGGGAAACGTGAACTCATAAAGAAGTGACAAGAAGCGAATTGTCACGGAGATTGGTTGTGTTCAAAGTCATTTATCGTGCAGCAGCGTTCACAGCATGCCAAGTAAAAATAGCCTTCCAAGCCCCAAGCTTCATTGTACACGACGGATTGTCCACCAAAATCTTTGCTCGTTCTTCTATTAAGCGCTCTCTCGTCCTAGTCGCGCCAGCTCTTGCAGAAAGGATTGTGCATTGACCAGCTCAGTACTGCCATACACAACGCGTTTGCGAGGCGCTCCCGTAGCACCAGAACCAGCTCCGACACCAGCTCCGGACGAGCCCGTGCCACTGGTTCGGCGGGCCCATTCCTGTAGATTGCCGTATTCGTCCATGCTGCCACCGCCGACGGTGAAGACGATGGCATCGGAAAATCCCTGGCGACGCTGGCCGAAAGAGGGGTCGATGCCGCGCGATGCAGGGTGATCGCTCGAATGTGCGGTACCGCCAGCTCGGGCGTCGCGAGCGCTTGGCGGCACAATGCCACGGGCGTTTGCAGAGCGCGGGTCGAAGTAGAGGAAGCCTTCAGTCTTTTGCAGGGCGCTGGTCGATGCATTTTGCGGGTCCATCAGGCTCTCGGTGATCTTGGTTAATGTCAAATCCTTGTTGACCGGCATCAAATTCTTGACTCCGGCGATGAGATTGTCGAAGTTGGCGCCCAGGCCGGCGTCCTTGAAACGGTCTGTCAACCGGGACGACAGCGAGCTGAAACCACGCAGCAGATCGGACTGAGGCGCCGCCTGGTTTGCTCCAGAAGCTGGCGCCGATGAAATCATCGTCATGCGTGTCAATTCGCGCACGCGCCGAATGTAGGTCAGCGGCGTGGTCTCAGCACCTGCCTTCTTCAGTGCAGCTTCGAACTGCTCGACATCTAACCGCGATAGGTCCTGCTCAGTGCTCAGGAACCAGATGATGAACAAACGAAGCTTGTCTGCGGGCTCTGTTCCCTTGTCGGGATCGCCCACCAGCTCAAGCATTTGCGTCTTCGTCTGCTTCTTGATGTCCTCTTCCAGCTGGAAGAAGTTATCTAGCTGTCGATCCTTGATTCCCTTGAGTAGCGCGGTAGCGATATTCATGTGCATGTCTAACAGAGCCTTGCGCTCGCGCAATTCGGGGAGAAGAGTGATGGCCGCTTTCAGATGTTGGGCCGAGGCAGCTGTGTCGCTTTGTAAATCTTCGATGGAGCTGGCGCCGGTCTTTTTAGTGATATCATCCGCATCACTCTTATACCGAGTGAGCTCAGCATCGATGTCCTCGGCAACCTGAGGGAAAGGCATGCTGGCATTCTTGTTCCAGAAGAAGTCTTTCGCGGTCAACGCATACGATTTCTTCGTTGGCGCCTTGCCTGGAGTATCACCTTCCGCCGGTGTCTCAACAGTGATCCGATTCAGGTGCATGCTGAGAACGTCGTGGATCAAGGATTGATATGTCCAGGAATGAGACAGCATTGGGACTAGATCGACATTGCGGTCAACAATAATCAGAACAGGTCGAGAGGACGTTGTTGTCTGTCCCGCAGCGGGTCGCTGGCCCGAAAAAAGATTGTCTTTCGCGTTCAAGATATGATCCCGCAACTTGCGATCTAGCTTAATAGCTATTTGTTCTGCGGCGCCATTCTTCGGACATCGTATGATGGGGATCGAGCCTGCTCTCCAATATCAGCAGGTATCATATCTCTGCGATTGCGCATACTCACCCATCGTAACGGCGACGCTGAACAGGCCGCTAACGATCTTGTCCACATTGGCATCAATGTCATCGTCGCTCGTCTGAGCACTGTTCATGGTCCAGTAGGTGTCTTTGCCCATGCCTAGACTGAAAAGATTCGGTTCCGTCACAATGAAGTTTAGGTATTCGTCGAATACGGAGTTGATGTGATCCGCGGTACTCGCCTGCGCCGTCTGTGAAGCAAACTCCTCTAAGAGAGGCCGCGATATCGACGTGAGGAAGTTGATATGGGCAGGCGAATACAAACCCTTCTGCAGGTCTTGCGTGATACGCTCCACATTGGCTGCCGTCGGTTCGACTAGATAGATGACTGGAACATCCGGAATTGGGTGCCTTTGACTGTTGATGTTTCTACAGTTATCTGTCAGCGATCGCTGCTTCGCAAGCCGGACTGTTGGCTAACAACGCTGCTGCTACAGCCGATTGGCGTGCTTACAGGTGTATCGTGATTCCCCAACTCCGCAGATCATTGACCTGCAACACACTGCTGATGACATCTCTTCCCAAGTTGTCGAACACGAGCACCTTCCAAATCGGCTCGCCATCTTCATTCAGGATTGGCGCAGAGTGGGGGACCAAGCCGTTCGTTGCAGTCGAGCCATTGGCGATCAGATCGTTCGATTCGGGGTGCGCATGATTCAGGTTAAGTACGCGCTCGATAGCGGCTACTCCGGGGTCAATGTTGCGATCTATGTTGAAACGCAGTGGGCTACGCACCTACTTGGCGGTCGCGAAGGGAGTGGTGGGATGACATTCTTATAGATGGCTGCTGACCAGCCTCGAGATAGGTCAGCGCATGGAAAGACCGATGGGTGAAGTGTCCGTTCGTTCAGCTGGCTGCAGGGCGTCCAAGGCTGAAGCGGGCAAGAAATGCTCGCAAGTGCTCTATTTCCTGGTGCCTCGCTTGACGTAGAAGTGCTCTGCGTGTTCAATCGGGTCATCTGGCGATGCCGAATTTCCGCCGAAAGATGGGTTAGACGCGGGTGGAGCCGCCCCGCAGTGCCTGTCATTTGCCCCCTTCCATCACCTCTCTTCTCTCTCCTGCCTCCACGCCCGCTTTCTTCCTCACAACAACTGTCCCCGACACGCCCCCTTCGCTCACGAAACGTGAGAGCAGTCCGTGACTGCGCGCATCCACCCTCTCTGTTTTGCTTACTTGCGGTCGTGATGAGAATTTAACGTGGGCTCACGCGTCGAGCGATCTGGAGGACATCGAGGGTGTGCAAAAGGACGTGACCGGGTGGGCAGATTGCGCCCGACAGCTCGAGAAAGGTGACTCTTCACGCAGTGTTTAACGCTGTTGCGAGCATACGGCACTCCCAAATCTCCCACAGCATCACGCCACCTTCCCTCGCATTGTATTGCATCTGATTTTGCAATAATACACTTTCTGTCTTCTTTGTTGAAGGCACTACTGCGTTGCCTGGGCCGGTTGCGATATTTTGTTTAATCATAAAAGTCGTGCCGTGCAGTTCAGCACACACTCCCCATCTGGCTGAGCGGGTTGTGGCACTTGCACCCTGGAGGCCCGCACAGGTTGCTCGGTACCTCGTACCACTTGCATCCACGCGCATCGCAGCTTGGCAGCATCTGACCTACAAATATACTGGCAGCATTAACACAGTCGTGCCAGTCGCCAGTCAATCCGGTGGCCATAAGATCTACGCCGTCGTGTCGCCAAAACCGGCAGACGGCGTTGTCCCGACCAACTTGTGTTTACGGCGACGGGTAACTTTGGGCGTGTCTTTGAGCCCAAAGGCTGTCAGGCCGGGATTTCCTCATCTATCTGCCACCCAGCTGCGTTGTCACGGAGCGAAGCTGGCAACACGCGCACATCCGAACTGAGGACCGATTTAGAACCACAAGCGACGACAGAGCGCTCGACCATACAAAAGCTCCGTTGATTTTTCCGATCGCATCCCGTGCGGCTGCCGACCAGGCCTCATCCACGAACACATCCACAGATCCACAACCCTGTTCTTCCGACTATTCGGGTTCTCAGACTGTCCCTCCCAGCAGTGTTAGCGCTTCTCAGGCTTTTGTTGCCTGTTCCGCTGCGCCAAGTTTTCGCGCACGGATCACATTGCCTCTCAATCCGGCAATCTGCGCTGCATAACATAAGCATAAATCCTACTCCACACTTCTCCACACGTGGTCAGCATGGATCGAACCACTAGCACTACTCATGAAGAGGCCTTCGCTGGTAGCAATAATTTCTCTGATTCACAGCAGTATGCCTCGTATGATAACCTGAATTTCTTCACGAATACTGCCGACCCGGCGTTCAACGATGCTGGCTGGGGCTTAAACGCTAGCGAATATCCCGTCGCGTCACGTGCTCAGCAACCCACCCATGGCTATCCTCACCATCTCTCAGCACAGATAACACATCAAGGCTACTCTGGCCAAGCGTTACCATATAATCAAACACAAAGCCACAGTCCATCCCCGTATGCCACCAATGGGTTTGCCAACTACCAGTCGCCTTCGCCGTACCCTTATCAAAATCAGAAGTACGACCCAACTCTGGTTCAACCATCGGCAAACCCTCAACAACCACAGGCGTTCAATAATCACATTCAATACAAAACACAAACAACAACAACAGCAACAACAACAAGCTCAGGATCTGTCGCTCACCAGACTTTGCCTCAGTCGAGACCACAACAAACATCTCTCAACGTCTCTAATGTCTACCAGCCTTCCCAATATCAGCAATCTTCCCAGGCCCCGGTTCGTCAATCTCCCGCTGTCTCGGCATCCAATCCAACGCCTGATTCGGCACCCACGGTAGCGCCAGCGCAAACGCAAACGCAAGCGCAAGCATCTGCGCCAAATGCCATTCGTCATGCAGATGAAGAGGCTTTGGCTTCTGCCATCCCGAACAGTGCGGATGCAGGAATTTTCCGAATAGTAAGCTTCGATGAGCTTGCCAAAGCAAGTAACTCGCAACGCCTAGCCCCGTACGTCAACATAGGCAACGATCGCCTCGAGTGGAACTGTAACCGTAGTGCTCTTCCATCTTACACTCCGCGCCATTCACGTAAAGAGCTCAAAGAGCTCGCGTCAAAGAACATTAGCGCACTGGCCAAGATCGGGAAAAAGCAGCCAAAAGAAAAATCCCTGTCTTCGCCGCTCAAGGTTGCCAAGTCCGTCAAGCCATCTGCTGTTCAATCCCACACTCCGCAAAATGCCAAAGCGGATATCGAGCTATCTAGTGAGGAAGAAGACTCCTCGTCTGATGATGACGACTCGGAGTATTCAGACGATGATGAGGAAGAATCCCCACTTCCGAGTAAGAAGCCCGAAGACCTCAAGGGGTCAATTGAATACGATACCATAAAGGCTCTTTGGCGAAGTAAGCGTAAAGAGATCAGCGCAGAATCTTTCCGCGGGGCGCTGGTTGACTTCTGGGAAATCGTCAAGACAATACGCGATCGCTGGAAGACCGACAGCACCGCTCTCTCCGAGGCCGAGGAAAAGAAGAGAACCGGCGAGTTACCATTACTCCGAAGTCGAGTCAAAGATCAGCGCGACCTAATCGAGGTCGTTTTCCGCACTGCACTGAAACATGGCCACCGTGGCGTGGTCGAATTGCTCGCCGAGAATCAGTCGCTGGTATTTGTTTGTTTCCAATTCCTGCTCGACCGGCACAAAGCCGAGGATCTTAACGGACCCGTTACTCGTGCTATATTGGAGACAATGAGTACATTTACAACCTTAACAGAAGAGAAACTTGAAAAGACCCGGCTCAATAAATTGTTCCCACTGTATTTGAAGAAGGGAGATGCAAAGACACAATTCTGGGTGAAAAAGATCAAACAAAATGCCGCGACAGCAACTAAAAATGCATCGGCTAAGGACGGCGGTCCAAAGAAACCCGCCGAGTCCGCTGGAAAAACCACTACTACTGAAACGATCGAAAAAGCCGCATCTCCTCCGACTAAGCAGGCAGAGCCAGTTGCTGGCGTGAAGCGTGCGGCTGCAAGCAGTGTCGATGCCAACCCTGCTAAGAAGGCGGCCATGGGAGCTTCAAAGGCTGCTGGTCCAGGTACAACAACAACAACAAAGGTCAGCAGTGTCGTGAAGAAGCCGTTGACCGGTGCCACCGCCACTGCAGCCGGTGTGAACGCCGCTGCCCAGAGAAAGACGGTTCCGGCAAAGCCATCAGGCTTCTTCTCTAGTCTTCAGTCTGCCGCGAAGAAGCCGGGAACATCGATCGCGGACAAGCCTTCCGCCGGTATAGCGGATCGAACAAACGGAGTGCGGCCAGCGCCTGGTACAGGTGCACCACCACCCAAGCCTGCATTCTCCTTCGCCGAAACGATGGCGAAGCTGTCGATGCCAAAGGAAGAAAAGCCCGCTCCAAAGCCTGAGAAGGAGGTGCCAAATGAAACCCCGGAAGCGCGCGCGAAACGGTTGCGCAAGGAAGAGCGGCGGAAGCTGCACGTCCGCTTCAAATCAGATGCCGAGCTTGTCCAAATTCGCCTATTCACCCATGATCCCGAGGAGGAAACGCACCACGATGCCAGTCAAGTCCGCGATGTTTCGGACGTCGGCGGCGAAGGTCGTATGTTCAAACAGCAACACCAGATGATGGATCTTGACGACGAAGACGAAGTACCGGAGGAGGATGGGACCCTGGTTGCATTCTCCGAGCCATCACTGGTTGACTTTAGCGTTGTCGACGTCGACGAGCGTCGCCGCAACTATGCGCCTTATGGCGGTGGCGACCTCACACCACAATCGCCTGAGCGCGCGGAGCGCGAACGCTACGAAAACGGAACGCTCATGGCCGTATATGCCACGCCGGCCGATATCCCGTCCGACCCTCGCGAACCAGCGAACCCATACTCTGGCGACCTGAACACGACACCGCAATCTTTTGGTGCACCAGAGGACAAATACATCGCGCGTGCCCGAGCAAAACGTGCACGGATGAATCCTCAAGTACCTGCGCCTCCTTCGGGCTTCGATTTCGGTGCGCTTGCCAACTTCATGAACCGGTCGCAACAGCATGCTACTCCGCCACCAATGGCAGCGCCTCCTGTCGCAGTCCCCAGCGCTCCTGATATCGAGAAAATTCTTGCAACATTGCGCCAAGGGGGCATCGGGGCCACTCATCCGAACAATGCTCCTGCGCCACAACCACCAGCACCGAGCATGCCCTATGGAAATTTTCTCCCTGCTGCTCAGCCGCCAAACCCACTACCGCCGTCAGCGCCTACTGTCGCTAATCCTGTAGCTGGACTCGACCTCGGCGCGATTCTCGCAGCGCTGCAGAAGAACCCGATTCCCGGCAACACGACCGCTCCGCAAGGTCCTACGAGTAATGCTCACGCCAACAACGACGACGACGACTTAGAGGAAGTCAAAGCCAGACATCCTTTCTACAAGACCAAAGCATGCCGATTTTGGCAGGAAGGACGATGTCAGAAGGGCGCCAGCTGCAGCTACTTGCATGAGTAGAGTCGGGTGGCTTTCATTTTGTTCATTCTTCATCGTTCTCGTTTGATGTATTTATATGAGAGAGCATCGCAACGCATTCGTGCCGAGCTGGCGTTTGGGGTAGGCTTGATTCTAGCAATTTTGCAGGGATGGTGCATCATGGCCATGGCATAATATGGCATAGCGACGGGCATGTCGCATCAGGGGAGGAAAGCATTTGCTAGCAGGTCTCGTTGGCTGCTTTCTGTATTTTGAGACTATTACTCTTCCTTTCTGTATACCATTAAGATCGCAATCGACTCTTCTACCATGGCCCCTTACCTTTCGTTCCGCACATAGTCTGTGACACTCGCCATAATTGCTATTATCAATGGGTTCGTCGCCGAGCCCAAATCGTCCAAAGCTGCTCGGTAGGTGAAGACTTTGGGTAGAACTACAGGTAAGACACTAATTCCACAAGCAACTACATCAACTTCGACATTCAAACCAAAAGTTTCTTGATGAGACGATAAATCCATACGAAGCAGCACAAATATTGGTACATATATGCAGAACACCGCAAGGTAAACGTGTGACTATCGACAGAGATGTGTATCAAGAGCAACATAACCCTAACATAGAAGATTGATCCAGTCATCATAAGCGGGCTTCTTTTCAAAGATCAGCTACAAAGGCTAGAAAGTATGTTGCAAATACAATATCGCAAGCCCATCTACGTACAAGCCGACACCCAGTGAGCATTACACAATCACCTCGCCCGTCACGACACTGTGGTTGTCTTAGGGTTTGTTGATGTTCATCCGAACTCTGCGGTCCGGCGCAAGCTGAAGCAGGCTCGGCAGGACCCGGCGCTAGGAAATTAAGCCAGCGAGCCCTGATGTCCTGAAACGACGCGTTTGGCGAATTTCCACATTCGTCACGCTCACGAAGGTCTTCCGACACCTCCAAGAATCTCCTGAACCGCCAAGTCCGACGAAAGATCCGTCCATCCGTGAATGTCGTGAGTCGAACAGTGAAATCGCGTCCTGTCACGCTGTCGACTGCTTGCGAACATGGGCGACCTCCACAACACGCCGATCGTCATCGACAATGGCAGTGGCACTATTAGGGCAGGCTACGCCGGGGAGGACTCACCCCGATGCTTCTTCCCATCATATGTCGGCCGGCCAAAGCACCTGCGAGTGATGGCCGGTGGTCTGGAGGGCGACGTTTTCATTGGCAGTCGGGCGCAGGAGCTGCGGGGTCTACTCAAAATTCGCTACCCCCTGGAGCACGGCATCGTGACGGACTGGGACGATATGGAGAAGATCTGGCAACACATATACACGGACGAGCTGAAGACGCTGAGTGAAGAACATCCGGTGCTGCTCACGGAGGCGCCGCTCAATCCGCGCGCAAACCGTGACACAGCTGCCCAGATTCTATTCGAAACGTTCAACGTACCGGCACTATACACCTCCATCCAAGCCGTGCTATCGCTGTACGCGTCAGGGCGAACGACGGGCATCGTTCTTGACGCGGGTGACGGAGTGTCGCATGCGGTCCCAGTCTACGAGGGGTTCGCCATTCCGAACAGCATTCGGCGCATTGACGTGGCCGGGCGAGATGTCACGGAAGAGCTGCAGCGATTGTTACGGAAGGGAGGCAACGTGTTACACACGAGTGCCGAGAAGGAGATTGTCAAGAGCATGAAGGAGAAACTGTCATATGTTGCCCTCGACCCGAAGAAGGAGGAGAAGGAATGGATGAGCGCAACGAGTCGTGGCGGGGAGAGTAAAGTGGCCGAGTATGTGCTGCCCGATGGCAAGAAGCTCAAGGTCGGCCCTGAGAGGTTCCGGGCGCCCGAGATTCTATTCGACCCAGAATTGATCGGGCTGGAATGGCCAGGCCTGCATCAAATCGTTGTCGATTCGATCAACCGAACAGACATGGACCTGCGGAAGTCATTATTCGGTAACATTGTTCTGTCGGGTGGCTCGACTATGATCAAAGGCTTCGGCGATCGATTGCTTCACGAAGTGCAACGACTGGCGGTCAAGGATATGCGCATCAAGATTTTCGCGCCGCCCGAGCGACTCTACAGCACCTGGATTGGGGGAAGCATCCTGGCGGGCCTCAGCACGTTCAGGAAGATGTATGTGACGATTGACGATTGGCACGAGAGTAAGTTGGAAGCCGAGGCAGCACTCCACCGTCACATTCACCGCTGACCATTCGAACAGATCCGGACATTATCCATCAAAAGTTTGCCTAATCGAAACACAGCATTGGACGCAATGAGCGCACGATGTGTCTTCGATGCACCGTGGTGGAGCTGCTGTCATCGGTACGGAAAGTGACGACTGCCCGCACATACATGCCTGACCCAGCCATTGCGGCATGCGCAAAATTTCCTACACCATCGCTCGGCGGACTGGGCTGCACCAGTGCATGAGCGCCGTACGTGTACATACGCATGCACTCTGCAGCCACAGAGACGCCTGTGCGACCCACACAGCTGTTCCCCAGGCAGCCCAATCCTGGAATTAGATACCCTTGAGCACTTCAAGCCTGACGCAGGCGATGGGTTAGCATGGTTGAAGAAATGTGGAGTCGATGGAGCACGCGGCGTGGCCGGCCGGCAGGCAGATGAGGTAATTTATTAACGCAGTCACGAAGCGGTGGATACACTTCACCTCGCAGCAAACTTGCGGGATTCTGCCTGAGCACTCATCGCCTGGGGCCACATCTCGTGGTATGCGAAGCCACACGGTCGTCGCGACCGGCCCCATTCCCGGCAGTTTGCACCTCTCGTAAAGTGCCAATATTGCCCCCTTCCTTTTGTACTACTATACCGTACTGCTACAAGGCCTAGCGCCACGTCAAGAACTTCACAGACTTTTCTGCAAGCCCGGGAAACCAGCCGAGCCATTCAGTACGAACTAGTTCGATCACGAGTACCGATGGTACCTGCGTAGCGTGTCCCCAATATATGTACAGTCCGCAGGTTGGCAGAGGTCTGACCAGCAACTACACATTGAGGACAAGGAACGCGTTCTGGCGAATGACCCTTTACGTCGTGGTGCGATTGGCCCAGCGTTACTCCCTGGTTTTCTTGCCTGGAATAATGTTGTAACCAACCTGTGGTTATTACGTGTAGCACTACTGATAATTTTTGCTTCCCCACGAGGGAGCTGGAAGCCGACAGACAGCACGCCAGTGCCCGGGCCTTCTCATCAGTTGTCCCCGCGGTCGGTGCGGTTGTGCTTAGCAGGCCCGCTAGTTGACTGAATTTTGCGGGGAAGCGCCCCTGCTAAGGGGAACGACGAGATCAGCGCAGCCGATCAACGAGGAACGTGTCTTGTCTCTGGAAAAGCCAAGAACCCCGGCCGGGGGTTTGGAATATAGAGCCATGGGCTAATGAGAGCACTGTGCGTGCAGGAAGAGGAGAGAAGGCCAAGTAGGCCAAGCACCAAGCCCATTCTCAAGACTCTGGGCAACGGGTGGTCAGCAATATGAAATACGCTCATCCCTTCCATCCAAGGCTACGCTGCCTCCTGCTGGCTCTGAATAACATTTCCTTGGAGGGAGATCCGGAAATCCTTCTCCCCCGTTGACTTTAGTAGCCAAGACTGCGATCAATTTTGCGTTTTACGTCTATGCACAGGAAACATTTCGCGTGCGCCTGTGGCGAAATTTTCACGATGCCACGAATAGGGCCGACGCGTCCTACGACGCCTTTCGCCATGCAGTAGTCTACTGGTATGGAGCCAGCTGTCGTTTCGATCACGATGCACTAGGCATTCATTCCCAAAGCAGCGAACTTGAGGCGCCGCCGGAATAGTAAAACAAGTTTGTGCCGACATGACGCATTGAAATCATCGGAATTTGAAAAATTCTGCAAACAACGAAGTATCGTCGACCGTGATGCCTCTTGCAGGTTTCGCCCGAATTCTCACAGGGCCACGGGGAGGATTGTATTGGTGCTTGCCCGCTCTTCCAATGCGGCGCCAGTGCGAGGTAAATCCTCACTGCATACGACAGAACGAGATGTACAGGAGGAAAAAGTCTAACCGGCGTCCATCCAACAGCATCGCACACGTGGCGAGCGCGGATAGCGAGTTGCTGATCAGCATTTTTGCACGGTGTTCGGGGCTTTTGCGACGGCGACGAGGGACGACGTCGCCACGCGAAGGCATCGTGACCCATTGGTGTTGCATTTTGTTGGAGGCGACCGAAAAATAGGCGAGGGCAACGACGTCGCGGCGCGGATGAAATTACCAAGGCAGCCAGGCCAGCTTGGAACCTCTGCAATAAGCGACCTCAGATTCATCACGCGCGCTGGGCACTGTTCCTGCCCGGGATGACACCACAATGAACGAATGAATGCGACGGGACTCGTTGGCATGGCATATGATTACACAATAACGATAATAATTAATGCCTCACTTCCAAGACAGTCGTGGCTGCTGTGTCCTGCGATGACCGGGTACATCTCTACATTCGTGCATTGGATCCAGGAGTTTGACAAAGAACTCGTGACTGCTGTGCGAGAGTCAAGGCGTAATCAATGCGCAATGTGCAATGCGCGGACAAATGGGCGGGTAAACTATGGTGTGCGCTGAAGCAGTCGTTGTGCGCGTGTGCGCATGCGTGCATGCGTGCATGCGTAAGTTACAGCAGAGGCGCCCAAGCCATCACGGTTCGCGGCTACGATCTGGTCGATGACCGCGTTTCCGTTATGAAACTATTACCCCCAGAAAACTCGGGCCTGCCGCTGGGTGTAAGTGCCGAGAAGCCGTGGCAACGAGCGGACCACGCACGCATGACTTCCCACCACCGATGAAAGCCATCACGTGGAGTCGATCGCGCGGTTCTATGGCTTGCGCGCTGGCGCTGAATTTTTTTTCTTCCATCTATCCCTGGCTTGGCCTAATTGTTTTGCGATCCACGGTTAGTGTTCCGTGTCGTCAGCGCGAACGACGAAGCGCCTGGCTGTGACACTCGTGACTCTTCCCAGCAGCCGCTACTCCTATGCAGCTTTGGGCCAGCCGGGGCTGCTAGAATGTGAACGCAGACCACGTATTGAATTCACAGGACGAAATTGCACTAGCCGCGCAGTCTTTGTAGCCGACCGGGGCATCTGACCGCTGTTGAATTCGAAACCAGACGAGGCTCAGGAACGAGGCACATGGCCTGGTCACGATCGCATCAGGGAGCGCCCCGTCATGCCAGAGGTGTTGTGTCGTGATTCATGGACATGCAACCAACTACGGGCTAAAAAATCCCTGTCAGTGTTCGGCTTTGCCTGCTGGCGTGTTGGCAGGACAGCAAGCCGGAGAACGAGTCGAGGAAGATGGACTAGCAGTGCGCGTCGTGAGGTTCGCAAACGCAAATCCCATCGAAGATGATGCCATCAAGGTCGATCAAGGATGAGTTCTGACGTCCTTACGGCTGTGCTCATCAACTCGTAATGGATTGGTATTGACGGCAATGGACCCAATGCAAGAGGTGTGCAGGTGCAGAGGATTGTGGCATTGCACCGACAGTGATGTGAATGATGCGATCGAAGGATGGAACATTGAGTGTTTCCAGGGCATGTCCCTCGTTTCGCTGCCCACCGCACGAAGGAGCCTGCCCTGCGTGGATGCGGAGGTGGCGAAGGCATCAGCCAGCCGTAACACCGGGCTTCCAGTATGTTCGTGTCCGTCAGCGTCGGTAACGTGGACAAAGCCCGATCGCTGGGTGGCCAATGAAAGGGAAAAATCTCTGCAGCCGGATGACGCCAATGGAGCGATTTCATCGGAGGCCGCCTACCGGACAAAGGCGAGCATGCCTGTTGTACCGCCTTCTCCTCAGGTACAACCGTACGTCTCGGAAAATACAAGCCTGGACGCAATCCTGGACTGTACTCGCCCCTGTGCGCAACAACGCATGCGCAACAGTGCTGCGAGTACAGCCAGTGGTAATGGTCTTGTCGTCGCTTGGCGCCTAGTGGTGCAAAATCATGAGGAGCATCCATGCGACCAAGAAGGTTCGCGGCTCGCCGATGCGATCGTTGGTGCAATAGAACGATCAGGTCGAATTGGCTGGGCGCAGAACGTGTCCGGGCGGTACAGAGGGCAACAAGCTAACCGCTGTACATGCCGTTAACGGATTGTGAACGTAAAGGTATCCGCTACTTCCCCAGGTGCCCCGTCCAGCTCGAGCTTTGAAAGCCAAGTGGACTGGGGTGTGTCACCGTGGTCACCTGCAGCGCTAAGCCGAGTCGCGCTTGGAGTAGCACCGGGGCGGGAAGAAAATGCCTTTAGCATGGAACGTTTGGCACGCCTCGCATCTGCTTGTATCCTAACTGGAAAGCGCGTCTCTGGGCCAAGGCCGCGTGATCGTTGCACGCCTCCTCTCGCAATTTCTATGACAGAACTGTCCTTGCGTGATCAGGTTCGACAGTTTTACGACCTCAGACGTATAATAAGCCCTCGCCCGGTGGGTCTTTCATCTTTGTTTTTACTTTTCATCAACGAGCACTATCAAACACAATCAACTACATTCGAACGAGCACTATATCGAATTCATCGATCATCCCTATCATTACCACCGGCACAAACATCATCACCATGTCTCGATCCCTCTCCGTCACTGAGCCTCACCCTTCCGTCCCGAAGCAGGGCGGTTTCATCGGCGGTGGTCGTGGCGGTGCTGGTAACTACCAACGATACTCCTCCAAGGACCTCACCAGCGGCCCTAACGCCACTGGTCCTGCCTCTCGCATCAGCCTCTCTAAGCCGCAGCGACGACACGTCCCGGCTGGCCGTGGCGGCGCCGGCAACATGTTCCACGAGTCTGAGGAGGCCATCTTCCAGTTCGACGAGGAGATGCTTCGCAAGCGTGAGGCCCAGAGCGCCCCGATCTACCACATCGGCCGCGGCGGTGCCGCCAACTACGTCGACGAGTCCAAGGAGACCAAAGCCAAGCCCAGCAACCACCGCAAGGACAGCACCTCGTCGGGCAACTCCAACGCCTCGGTGCACAGTAACGGCAGCACCACGCAGCGTGTCCTAAGCAACATCTTCGGCCGCCGATCGTCGTAGATTCGCGACTTATTTCAACCATAACGACTCTCCTCTCTTTTAAAATAATTATTTGACCGTCAACGCATCGCGAGCTGGTTCTCGATTCTCGCACCTTATTGACTGAGCGACGGCGCTGGCGGGATCTATTTTTACACTCCATGGATTTCATCTCGAGCACCCCAAAGCGACGCGGCAAATAAATCCGCATTAATCGGAAATCGTCAATATCGATTGTCTCCTTGGACGATCCATCATGGCATTGCGCGAGGCGTTTTTCAAATCATGCTCTCCATTTGGAAGCAACGACCGAAAAGTTTGGGATTGAATTTGCGATCGATGAGAGAGCTTTCGCCTCTAAATGTTGGGTTTGACTTCATTTGTTTTTTTGCTGCATAACAACCGGCGAGGATTACGGATGGTTTTGAAGATACCCGCCCGGAAAGCCTGGCAGAGAGGGCGCCACAAATGGCACACAAAATTCGATATCACGCCGCTGTCGATGATGACAGCGACCATGCATTAATAGTTACTTGAAACATGTTCGCACTCGGTGCGCTTCTACCTGACTAGTCCATTTTGCCTCGTCTCAAAATCCCCCCTGGTGAAACAAGGCTGAGAAACACATTCCACGCATGGCAGTGCAGTGAAGGATTGTGACCCATCACCTAACGCTGATTGAAACGGCGAACGACGCCAGCGATCTGCTCACACAGTGTCTGCGGTGGTTCATTGCTGCACGCGTGGGTGATTCGCGAGTGTCGAGTGGTGCAATCGCCGCACAGTCAGCACGCCACGCCAACAGGACGCCATGCCGCGCAGTACGCTATTTGTAGTTAACGCCAGATCGTCCGAAAAAGTTCGTAGAATGCCGAGAGATGAGAGCAGGGAAGAAAAAGTTTTTCTCCCCTCCATCGACCGCGCATAGCCGAGCACATCGCCCTGCACGTGTGTGCAACACGAATGATACGCGATGATTGCATTCTGGTGCGGCCCGCAGGCGTGCCGAACGGCGTGCTCGGGCCAAGTCTCCTTCACAGACTATCGTAATAGAATGTAAACGCAGGTGCGCGGAGATCTCAGCGTGGCGCGGATCGATCGATTCCCATCGGCCTCCGATCTGCATCGTGTATGCACTCCTCCCCTCGCAAGATTCTTGGGTTACATGCATGGAAAGTGATATCAAGGGGCACAGCATCGCGATTTTGATGCAGGTCTGATGGCTTGCAGTTCAACGCCACTGTGACTGTGCGCAGCTGAGCAGCGAACTTTGCAGATCGCGGGCTTGCAGCTTTCCCCAGAAATTCTGACGCTACGTGTTGTGTAAGCCTCAGGCATTAAATAAATCGATGTCACGAAAGATCTGATAATAGCGACCGCTCTTCCCGCATCTCCCGGCCAACGACGCCCAAACGCGTTCACCGGTCTCCCGCCCGGTGCGGTTTTGGTGCAATGCCAGATCACGCATCTGCAGGCTGCTGCAATGCAGTACAGAATTGATTAAGATAAGACGGACGTGTCTGCAGGAAAGCAGATACGTTCGCCCTCCTTCATCAGACTCATGGTGTGGTCCATCGATCACTGGCTCGACGACTGTTTCCGGATCCAGGAGCACACCAAACAACAGGCAACATTACGAGCGAAGCGGCAAGTGGTCGAGCGAAAGTCATCTGAGTGTCCCGGCCGCCCAACCTCTCGATCTCAGACCAAGCGTTACCGTAAGTCTTCTGAAGTAGAAGACGTCCCGCCGGCAGACAACAAGCGACCCCGTACCACAGGCAATGCGATAATGACCGGACGGCATCCAGGCCGAGGCGCGTCAAGCTCCGGCGGTGATTTCATCGGTGAAAATGTCGGATTATCCGGATAACGCCGACGAGGACGGGGACGAGGACGTGGTTCAGGAAGGAGGAGAGGATTGCCCACACCTCCCGCGACGTTTGCAACCGAAAAGTCTCCGGATCTGGACGCAACACCACGACCGTCAAAGCGCAGAGGGGCGCCTCTGGCATCACAACGGTCCTCAAAGCGCTCGTCCAATCCGCAAAGCGAACAATCAAGCAGTGCAGCGTCCAGAAACTCAAGTCCTAACAAACGGAAACTTTGGGCGTTTAATGAACAGCCAATTGTGACCCTTAAGCTCACCAGTCGAGAATGGGATGGTTCAGATGGTGAACTTATCTCACGACTCAAGAAAATCGCAAATGGCTTTGAAGTCGTCCCGGTCCAAATGCTCAGTGAACTTCAACAGACTTATCCAGATCAGCTTGATCTTCTGTGGAGTCATATCACATATGAAGTTGGATCACATTGCGACTCGATCGGTGAAGCCCCAACACTTCGTGAGCTCAGGAACATACTGAAACAAGTTGACCAATGTCACTCACACGAAGAATCCGAGGCCGGCTGGAACGCTTTCGTCCATGGTCCAACACTCGCTCTCGCCGAGGTACTCACTTCTCACACGGACAAAATATGCAGCGTCAATGTGACAACAGCACGCCTCCGTCGTGAACTGGTCCTACAGCGGAAGGAAGGCGGACTGACCGAAGGCAAGGTCGTCGATTTTGGCATTTGCCTTGCGGCGTCAGTTCTGACAGCAGCAGCATCCCGACAGCTACCGTTGCGGGACGCACCTTATCCGAATTTCAATCATTTCAACTCCATCTCACATTGCGATTTACCCATTGCAATCAGCATTGAAACAAAAGTTGAGGGCGAAGGTCACGGTAGAGGTCACGTTCAGCTCGATGTCTGGGCAGATGCACATTTCCGCAACCTCACTGAGCTGCTTGCACGTCGAGGGCCAAATTATGATTGCGGAGAGATTCCACTTCACCCGCTCGTGTTGATCCAAGGCTCACATTGGGATATTCTTTTCGCCAAATGGGAGCTTGGTGATGATGTTCCGCATGCGCAGCGCACTTATCAGACTCGCGTCTACGAGCGGATCGACCTCGGAAGTGGAGATACCTCTCGGGGTTGTTGAAAATACTCTCTGCACTTCTGGTGTTATTTGAGTGGGCAGAAATCACCTATCGACCGTGGTTCGAGCAGCATGTGTGCTTGATTCTCACTCCGGAGCAGGAAGCTGCCGCGGCCGCGGCCGCTGAAGAGGTTGCGATGGCAAGGACCCTGGCGGAGCAGGGACTTTATGACGAGGACGAAGAAGAGGAATTCGAGGAGTGATATAATATAATGGGAGAACTCGCTTGCGAGGCTATGATGGTGGGTCTTCCCACATGGGAATGATGATATCTCTATTTTCGGGCGCACGCAACATTATGAATCGATGTGGTGATCCCGTACTTGTCCTCTTCTTTGGTTCTGTTTCACAAGTGAGGTACTGTCGCAGATTGAGGTACTGTCGCAATGCGACGAGATGCGATGGTGCCCTTTATCTTCCTACTCAACTCGATCAAGTGTCACAAAGTACCCATTTCTCGCATAATTTCTTCCAGGGTCGTGATCTCGTTCCACGTATTTGTGAAATTCAAACTTGTGGTGTCGCAGGTGCTTCAATATAACGGCATAAAACGTACGACTGCAGCGATCTGCCATTGCCAACAGGAAGCTACAGGTGCGAAGCCTCCACCGGCGACAAAAATCAGTTTATGGTTGTCAGGTCGCCAGATAAATCAATGGTGAGGCGCAGTGCTGCAATGAGACGAAAGGCTATTGCAGCCTTACTTAGGCTTTTATCCATCCCGCTGGAACTTGGCGCTAATACAGCATTGCGCGGCCGGGCGAGGCGTGCATGAATGATGAATCGATGATTTTCTCTGGCCGTTGTGTCGGCGAGATTTGCCAATATCACTATTGACGGTCGACCGTTCAACATTGATTGTGCTCAAAGTTTGAGCCCGGCCGTCCTTTATGGCCGTCGGTAACTGGGAGACAATTCTCCGAGAATGGTGTCCGACATGAAAGCCCTCTGATCAAGTCTGCGCAATGATGATTAGGTATAAGAGGCCACACCGCCCCAGCAAGGGGCTGTAGTGGTTGATGGCGGAGCGGTGATCCGCAAACACAAGATTTCTAGCGGCCACGGCTTCCGACGCTACCCTGCCCACGTGTATTGTAGGTTTGTGCCACTCAAGCCACGAAGAACCTTTGGACAATACGGTCTACGCCTCTTTAAATATCAAACAGTAACAGATAAGCTTCGTGCGGAAACGGCCTGAATGATGATGCCGGTGCTCAATTGTGTACTGCGTTTGGTCACCAAACCTGCTTGTTTGCTGCGTCCAATTCATCGCTGATATACTCCAGAGACTCCAGGATCAGTACAGACCACAGTTTACCAATGGTGAAGACGGGCATGCCGTTCGTGAGCATTTCACACATAAAGTACTGACAATGAAAAACTTTCGATCTAACACTATAGACACGGTTGGGTGCGAGCAGACAAGACTGTGGCCGACCCAAGGATTCCTCTACGTTCAGTCTAAACCATTGTGGCGAAGGTACGGTGGAAGAAGTATTGCAATTCATTAACGTCCCAGCCATTGCCACCTTCACTTCAGATGTACTTCTCACATGCCAGAGACGGCTGATTCTTCAGTCTGTTGCTGTAATCAAGAGCTTCCTTGGAACATGGTTTTCTCACCCCCGCCACGTGCGTGAGCTGCCTGTACGGTCAGTGAAGTAAGTGGAGCCATTTGCGATTTCCATCAAGAGGGTGGTGGCGCCGCGCGTGCGACATGCGTGTGTGAGAAATGGCATCCTTTGATTTCAAAGCAATGGACGATCGCGATGGCGAGGATTAACGAGCGGCAAGGTGCATCTTGTACGAGACTGTTTTGGGACGGAGGAAAATGGAGTTGTGGCGAACATGTTGATCTGCCGTTGCTGCATCGCCCTTGTAATCCTACATAACCGACATTGTTTGCGAGAGATTCTAGAAATTCGCGTTGTCATCATATCCCGCAGTCGTTGAAGCCAGAAGAAGTTGGCGTGGACGACAAGCATGCCGATTTACCATCCTCGTTCTTCGGCCAAGTGCCCAAGAGGGAGACTGGCCGAATCTAAGACGCGACAAACATTGTCCAGCTTCAAGCTTGTCTTCTATGATTGTGGTGGCGTTTCGGCGAGTTCCCCGTTTGTGATCAGGCCAGACCCAGAGGATGCATCATCGCAGCAACCTCCTTGCTGGGCATAGTGGACGGGTTCTATCCGTTCCAGCAGTCCGGCATAAGAACCAGCGCCGATCCAATGATCAGACGGGCGCATCTTTTGTATGTGGCGTAGTAAAGTCGTGCAGAGCGATGCCATGCACTCCACATCCAGCTGAAGATCACTCATAATGAACTCTGGTAGGCCTTCATCTCCACCTGAGAGTAATCGGCAATAGCCACGTGCTTGTGGAGGTGCTCAACAGAGCATTTCGATCGACGGGAATCGATCGGAGATACCCTCGGCCCCGTACATCCCCAAGTCCAGTCTAGAAATGTTATGGTTGTCGAAGTCGCAGTACGACCCGTTGCATTTGTCGCCCAGTGACCGTCGGGGATCGGGCCCCGTCAATCCCGATCAGCACATCTGCGCTCAACGGCCGCGTTCGCGACCTTGCGACTTGCGATGTTGCGGCAACGATCTTTATTTTGTGGCGCTGCATGCGCCTTTGGCGGATGATCGTGCAAGAGACATCGTTAGCCCAGGCGTGTGGAATGCAATGCATATCTGTGGACGTTTGTTAGAGGTTGTTGCCCTGCGCGTGTAGTTAGCGGACACATGGGAAAGTTTCCCGCTTGTACGCACGCGGCCATCTCCGTGGCCTGCACAGACATTGCCGCAGGAGGTCGAGTTGGGAGCGTTTGCGGTCTCTGTTTCACCAACGGCAGCGCATAGACGAGCGTGGCGGTGCAGCAGAGAGTGTCTTGATTGAGCCAGAAATTGATTGTTTCCAAGTACCAGGCAACAGAGCGTGGCTGTGTTGCGAGATGTCCTTGACTGGTCAATCGGGTTCCAAGATGGCTCCAAATAGAGATTATGTTGCACAACTGTGAGAATAAGAGCACTCAGCAACAGTATTGAAGACGCCGATGTCACTGCCAATGGGACCCAAACTCCTTGCCCATGTTTTGGATCGCAGTGAAGATCGGGCCGTGTGGCCTTCACACCGATCAAGGGAAGCACTGATGATAAAGCTTCACAAGTAACAGCTCCGGCGACCTTAATTCGTCCTCCCTGTCCTTACATTTGATGTAGTTCGGTGAAACGTAACAAAGTAACAGTGGGTGGAGCACATCCATGCCTGGCAAACGATCGTTGTTCCAACGGCCATTCTGGCATATCCTGTACTTTGCTCGGCGAAGGTCAGGACGGAGACTCGCGGCAAAAACAGGCCGACATTGCGCACGGAAGGATTGCCGATGGCGCGGCATACATACGTTCCAGGCGGTCCATCCAACATTGAAGCTTGACACCTCGCGCAAGCCAAGGCTAGACCAGCAACAGGTCGAAGATGAATCTGCACCTTCAGTCCATCATGCCATGCATATTCATTCACACCTGCTTCAGGCAAAGGGGAAGTGTTGACTTGCGGGAGTCTCGGACGCGAGCGTATAGTCTAATAAAGCACGGCGCGGGCTGGGCAGCCAAAGCGGCGATGGCCAGACCGTAACTGATTCATCGGCTGCGTCTGCCCGTATGCTGTACTGGTGCGATGCCGCGATATCCGCGTACGGGTTGCATGCTGTACACGGAATGCAATGCGTGTGGTGGATCCCGTTATATCATTGTCAGTGGTGTGACTATGCGGGCGTGAAGTGTGGGTAAAGCCAGTTTGAGCACGGGAGCCGGCTTTAGTGTAGGCGTTGTGTGACCCCTCAATCTGGCTCTGCTGCCGCCCGCCCGCCACGGTGAGGAGGCCCTGGAAGTCGAGTGGCACGAGTGGACAACCTCATGCGCAGGCTCATTGGGTGCGTCCACCAAAACTCAATTTGGGCGCAGATTTCGAGACACCACACGCTTGTCTATCACTGTCTACGCACAGGGCCACCGCCCAGATTCGCACAGACAGCTCGCGGAGATCCTTTTGTCGCTCTCCATGTATTGTCAATAGCAGCGATCCCTACGCCCCGAGCTTCATCGACGCCTCCCAAAGCCACCCGGGAACCCTCGCCTGTTCGCCCTGACACACGCGCACGTGCGGGTTGCGTGCGTGACGGATGTGCCTGTCTCTGGTCACCAGCGCTTTGCGAACATCCACGACACATCCAGACACGCATGATTCTGCCACGCTATATGTAAATACACCGTCCCTCGTACCCAATCTCGCCGAAGTCCACACACATCCTCATCAGCTTTTGTTAAATCCGTCCACAGACTTCACCCCTCCACCGCTGTGAAGCCAGTATCGGTTCAAGAGCGGGACCACGAGCCACAACGCAACTGTTCCTCCGAACAACGCACCCGTCTGCATACCTGCGCCTGACAACACCACCCTCTGCGACAAGGCGACTCAACAGCCTGATCAGCCCGCTGGGCATCCTCGCACCCTGCCACGCCCTCCTCTGCACGAACTCCTCAACACCCCGCTTCGCAGGCCCGTGACCTGCTCGCACCATGACTTCCGCGCTGGACGACGAGGATTTGGCCCTGGCCATCTCGGGCCCACAGCAGGAGCGCAATGCCAGAGATCCTCGCAGCCGGGTGCCGCCCATGAGCACACCAGCACCTCGCCCGACCCCCTCCGCCGAAGCACGGAAGCGGGAGTCGCGCATCGGCGCCTATGACATCGTGAAGACGCTGGGTGAAGGGTCATTCGGCAAGGTCAAGCTGGCGACACATCACAAGACCGGTCAAAAGGTCGCCCTTAAAATCATCTCGCGACGAAAGCTCAATGCACGAGATATGGCTGGTCGCATTGAGCGAGAGATCTCGTACCTGCAACTATTACGACACCCACACATCATCAAACTCTACACTGTCATTACGACACCGACAGATATCATTATGGTCTTGGAATATGCTGGCGGCGAGCTGTTCGACTACATCGTCCAGCACGGCAAGATGCAGGAAGATAAGGCGCGGCTCTTCTTCCAGCAGATCATTTGCGCTGTGGAATACTGTCATCGACACAAGATCGTCCACCGCGATCTGAAGCCAGAAAATCTGCTTCTCGACGACCAATCGAACATCAAGATCGCCGATTTCGGTCTCAGCAACATCATGACAGATGGAAATTTCCTGAAGACGAGCTGTGGCAGTCCCAACTATGCTGCACCGGAGGTCATCAGCGGAAAGCTTTACGCCGGCCCTGAGGTGGACGTGTGGAGCTGTGGAGTGATTCTTTATGTGCTCCTGGCTGGGCGTCTGCCCTTCGACGACGAGTACATCCCCGCGCTATTCAAGAAGATTGCCACGGGCCACTACTCAATCCCGCCCTACATGTCCGATGGCGCCCGCAAGCTTATCAAAGAGATGCTGCAGGTCAACCCAATGAACCGCATTACTATCCAAGGCATTCGAGAGAACGAGTGGTTCAAGAAGAACCTGCCAGAATATCTCCAGGTGCCTATCGAGACTATTGACACCGCTATTGATCCCAGCAAGCGCATCGAACCGCCAACAACGATCGGCGAGAAGCGCATTCACCGCGACGTGATTGGCAAACTCGGAAAGACGATGGGTTACGCGCCGGGCGACGTGCAAGAGGCTCTGCTCGCTGACGAGCCCAGCGCGATCAAGGACGCCTACCTCATCGTGAGGGAGAACCAGGTGATGCAGGCGCTACCTGGTATGGCCGAGCTTGAGAGCAAATTAAACTCGGAATCACCACGGCCGACCGTGAAGGAGCCCGCACAAACACCGCCGGCGCGTCCATCACTGGCGCCACGAAGCTCTATCGACGCTCGCTCGCCCGTCTCCACCGTTGCTATCCTGCCATCATCGCTGCCAGACTACCACGCTGCGTACATGCGGGGTCAAATCAACAAATCGCATTCGCCACCTGTAGTCGAGGATCGATTAGGTGATACTCCCGGTCGAGTAAGGACGAAGGAGGAGCAAGAGCGGACGCGGAACATGTTGAATCCCCACAGCCGCAGCTCACAAAACCTACGGCACATCTCTAAGCCCGAGCCTATGACGAGCATTCAACAGGAAAAGGAACGTAAGCAAAAGCGCAGTAAAGGCACGAAGTGGCAGTTTGGTATCCGCAGCCGCAACTCGCCGGCCGAAGCGATGCTGGCCATCTTCAAGGCCCTGCTGAAGATGGGTGGCGAGTGGGAGATCCCCAGCATCCGTGACCCGGGAGCCCGAAGCGGCGACGGTAGTCCCAATCGTCGCCACGAAGATCGCGATCGGAGCAACAGCCCCGAGTATAGCGATTCTGATCCGGAACCCGGCTCAGACCCTGAATATGCCACACACGAAGAGCAGGAACGCCGCCGTGCTCGACGACGACAGAATCACGGCAGCTCCGGACAAAGTGGCCGTGGGCGCGAGCGCCACGGACGGTGGAACGACTACGGCTACGAGGTGCCCGAGGATCCGTGGGTTATTCACGCGCGGTTCAAGAAGAGCGGCATGCTGCCCGTGGGTGCGCCGCACCCCTCGTCGGCGCACAGCTCGCAAGTCAACCTCAAATCTGGCCTCGCACTTACACCTGCAGAGACCGACAACAACACAGCGGGCGAGAGGAAGGGTTCCGAGATAGAAAGTGTTCCACAAAATCCTTCCGATCCAGACTCAGCCTATGCGAGTGCTGATTCAGCCGAGGGCGAGAGCTGCTGGCTCTATGTCACCATTCAGCTCTACAGCATCGACCCGGGCGTGTACTTGGTTGATTTTAAGTGCGCCGGCTACGAGCGACTCGTGCGCAAGTTCGCCAATGTGTTGGCAGAGACCAATCCGCTTGGTAATGGCGGCGGCGAGTATGTTGACCTCAGCGGCGAGCGAGAGGGCAGCCGCCCACCGCCGGCGGAGGGCCTCTCCACTTCCACTCGTACCGACAGTGGGCGGGAACTCGTCGGAGCTGGCCGCACCACCGACGAGAAGGACATCACCAGTCCGTATCCATTTCTGGATGTTGCGAGTCGGCTGATCATTCAACTGGCTGAGGCAAATGATTGATCAATGAGTTGATCGGCCGGAGATATAAAATCGAGGGAAGGGTTATGAGCGAATGCTGGGATTTATTTAGATTTGCGAGGTGTTTTGGGAACGACTTTGTGGTGGGAAGAGGAGCAGGGCGCTGAAGTTGTCCTCTGGTCTGACAGGCTACTTAGCGGATGCCGCTACGATAGTCTTGCTGATTGCATCGGTATTCCTCTCGCGCAGGTCGTGGCTGAGTAGCCAACAAAATTATAGGGTACAGTTGAGGTGCTGGATCACGGAGAGAAGAAGCTCATGAGAAATGAAAAAAAAAATGAACTCTATCGGGAGGGCGTTGATTCTGTCCCCTGTATTTGAGGTGTGGTTCCGGCCGCGCTTGTAATGAGCCATAGGACGGCCCCGAGACATAAGTTACTGCATGTCGGTATCCAAAGCTTGTTTGACCGCGCTGCCGGGAATGACGACAAGCCGAATGGATCCGCCATGGACTGCTAGCAATGCTCCCGAACCCAGCCACATACAACAAGATGGATTCACGGTATTTGCGTCTGACATCCACCTTCACGGCCAATTTATTACATAACCATGCCATGCATGCCTTGTTGTGGAGCGCACATGCGTGCCGTCCTGACCGAGGAGACGTTTCGTGCCGGGTTGGCGGCTGCAAAAGTCGCCGATTCGCTCGGTCGGGGCCGTGCGTGTGCGGCCGTTTGATGGTGCTCGTTTACTGCCGTCAACGGCTGCCGCGCGCGAAGCGGACGCGTCAAAGTAGTCTCCATCAATGATGTGAAATGTTGCGTCGAGAGGAGAAGGTGCGAGCAATTGTCATATTAAGTATCATGATATCTACAGCACAATGCTGCGGGAGTTGAGGAAGCACGTGTGCAGTATCGCCATGGGTCATTTAGCTGCTTGGCAAGAGATTGTCACAGTTGGTGAGAGAAGTGCGATCCCTTCACGTGTGGTGTGGATGATCACACTAGAAAAGTGATTGCGATGTTGCCGATCTAATGGGTGGATCGGGGGTCGGCGTGCAGATCCGCACGCTGCATGGGCGCCAGCCCCAGATGCGAGTGATGAGATCTGGCCGGTCTATAGTCCACGTTGCCCGTGCCCTCGCCCTGCCAGTGCAAGCAAGGTGGGTGGTTGTGGCCGCGGAGCATGATGGGAGTGAGAAGGTACGACGGTTCCCCCCTGCTTCTGTGCTCCCCTGGCTGTGACTACCGGGCTCGCCACCCTGGAGCAAGACGGCTTCTCTACAATGATGGGAATGATGAGGGCGTGACTAGGTGAAGCATACACAGGGCGCAAGCGTGGTGCATTGGGCCAGTGTCATGAACAGGTGATGTTGACGACACCCTTGCCGCATCGGCGCCTGGAAGTCGCAGTGACGCCGATGACGCCGTCGAAGCTGCAAGTGGACAGCACTTGCAGTATGGGCCGACTTTGCCTTTGGGCAGACGCTCAGCCATTTGAGATCTCCGCTGCATCGTGCCCTACACCTATTGTGAGCCGTGCACGCCGTGATCGCGCGGCTGAACGGGCGCTCGACCGGCTAGGATGGAGCGGAATGATGATAGTGTCATGTTTCTTACTGGACTGTTTGAGCCAGTGCCATTGCGGCGTGTGTGGCTTCCGTGGAACAGAGCAGAAGGCCGCTTGGAAAAAAAATGGCAGCAGGGCGAAAAGCCGCGCCATTCCGGCGACGTCATTCCCCCCATTCCCGCGCCAGCTCGCACCGTTAAGAGCTTTGTCCGCCGCCCATTCCTCCCCTTCCATCTCGCTGACCAAGTGCAAAGAAGCAGCCACCACACGCGCCTCTCTCCGTCCATCGCCTTACTTTTCGCCAGCGCTTCCTGCGACAACATCTCCAGCACAACACCTCAAGATCATCCTACAGAGATAATCAATCGTCGCAATGGCCGGGTCCGACATCCTCAACATCGCCGCGCGCGGCCTCCAGGTACGTCGAACTGACGCGCGCCCTCTTCCGCGCGCTCCAGCAAGCTCGCGAAACCAACGAATGACTGACCTGACTCTCCAAAAAGTTCCTCTGGGCCCTGCTTGTCATGGCGCTCTCTGGTAACATGATCCACGACTCATGGAGCGGCAGCAAGAGCACGCCGTCCATTGTCAACTACGCCATGTTCTGCTCGGTGTTCGCCATGCTTTCGCTCTTCTTCCTGCTCCCAGCCGCCGTTAAGGAGTCCCTGCGCTTCCACGCCGCCGCGCCCTTCGCGCTCGACACTCTGAACAACATCTTCTGGTTCTGCGCTGCTGTTGCTTTCGCTGCTGAGCTTGGCGCCCACAGCTGCACCGACTCTGTAAGTTCTTGCGCATCACAAGCATTCCATAGGAATGGACTGGCTGACAAACTGCTCCAGGTCTACCTGACGTCCAACAAGATCACCAACAGCGGTCCAGACATGACCAAGATGTGCCGCGAGGGACAGGCTGTTACTGCCTTCCTCTGGTTCGGCTGGGCTGCCTTCCTGGTGTCCAATGTCCTCACTGGCCTCCAGATTGGCGGGGGCAGCAGTGTCCGCCGTGGTGGTATCCGTGGTCCGCAGATGAGCAAGGTCTAAGCTTCTCACGCGAAGCTTTGCTCTCAGCACGCAAGACAACAAGACCCACAGACGAAGACACGTGTGCACAATCTGCCACGGACGGTTGCACGCGTGAACGCATAAAGAACATTACGCTCTCCCAGCGCCCGCTGGCGCAGTTGGCTGATCAGCAGAGCTGACTGGCTCTGGCTGCGCGCTATCCTGACGAGTTCCTGATTTTTCTTGAAACTTATAACCTCTCGTATCTCTGTACATCATGATAATGCGCTCTTGGCGAACGAAAACGGCAATGGATTCCGGAGATGAAATAGGGGCGGAGAAGATGGTGTTGTGGGTAGCAGTTACCACGATGTTTTGAATACGATATACTTAATGTTTTACGTCGACCTAGCGATTGCCCATTGTTCCCATCTACTCACCAGTGGTGAAGTCAATGTCTCCGTGGAGACCTTACGAAGCAATCTATCGAGCATTTTTAAAATACAGCAAACATCCGTCGTGCGGAGATATTCGAATACCGATCTGATACCTAAGTAGGCCAGTATGGCGAACCTGTGAGAAAGGCACAAAGGGCAGCTGCAGACGTGCGCGCCTCGGCTGGACCCGTCATGGTGCATCATCGTTCTTTCCTCTAGCTGCAGCTGCCGAAGCCGCGACTGACTCAGCAGCAGCCAATGATGTCATCCCATCATCCGATCTCGCGCGGCATTCCGATAGGCCCGAGTCGATCATCGCACCGTCATTCCTTACAATAATTCTGCTCGCGCTTTCCGAGCTGCCAGCGCTTCGGTGCGAGCGAGCCAGATGATTGGTCTTTCCGCATGAACTCAGAACGGCATGAAAGGAAAGAGCTTTGGCCGCTTTGGGTGGGCATCATCGCCATTTGCGCTAGCTTCCTGCACGTGTGTCCGCCTTGAGGTCGCTGACTCTGCTCCACGTCACATGCGCGCACACCGACGTCGTTGCAAGCACTCGCAGGTACCAGACACTCTTTGTTTCAGTAGGGAGCGAACAGTGGTGCCTACTTGCTGCAAACCCGAATGTGGTAGTTGAGGATCTCCAGCAGCCATCTCTTATTAGAGATACACGCACTGCCACGCTGTAGCTGCCCCATCACCCAAGCCTTGGCGAAGCGACTGCCGGATGCGGTGATATCTGCGAAGATTTGAATACCGATCAAAGCCTCCCAATTCCCATGCGACAAAAGTAATAACAGGGAGCGCTTACATTTAGAACCGGACCCTCCGGCAACAGCGCCGCGAGAACGGCATTTTGTCTTGCCCCGAGCCCGCACGAGAACGCCGTCTTGCAGCGTTTCAGATCTCGCAACCACCACCGCCATACCTAGAAGCCACTGAAAGGAACCGGCAGCATTCCATTCCCGCTCTTCGATTACTGGCTGGAATCCCCTTCGCGTACTGCAATTTGTTATCGACCCTGAATCAGCGGGACTCGCGAACGACCGCGCGAGCCTCCTACGCCGATCAATCGCGGCAACCGCTCGCGAGCTATCCGCATACTGCCGGAATGCAACAACTTCAAATGCTGCGACCCTGCTTGTGAGATCACGGAAAGTTGTGTTCACCAGCTTACTGCTCTGACACAACCTTCGGACTGGCATTAACCCGATCGGCTGGCCATGGCGACATCACCGCCCACCTCGACCGGTGCAGATGAGGCATCCCCAGTGTTGCTCTTGGATGCTCACGGGAACCCCTTGGTCCCTCTCACGCCTTTGCCTGGTATCAATTTCGGCGCCCATCTGGAAGCAGAGAGATCGAGAAGGGAAGAGTTAGAGGCAGAAGGAACTCAATCGGTACAGAAACAGGCCAAGCAAGTGGAGGGATCGTATTTTCCACCTCAATCACCACCAAAAGATAATAGACAAGAGGAAGTGGAAGCAGCACTTCCGATACACAACGAGAACGATGATGGCGACAGCGACATCATACCGAATGCAGAGCTGAAGCGAACACGGACAGCGCCGACTCCAGCCACTCGTACCGCGTCTGGCCGGCGGAGGTATAAGTTCATCCATGGCATGCGACGCAACAGCCGGGATCCGTATTTCTACACCTTTGATCCTATGTTCTCCGACTCCGACTCCAGCTCCGATATTGAAGACGAGAAGCAAACCCCGCAAGCACGCCGGGCAGCCAAAGGATCCGTTGATCCACACAACAAGGACGACCAGCGTCGAAAACGCGACGAGCGGAAAGGCTGCTCGTATTCGCGCTTTCAGATTGGCAACGAGAATTTCCGCAGCAAAGGCCGAGTATCGAAACGCGATGGTCGGCTGAACATCAGCATCAACGAAACCGCCAACACGGGGTACATCGCCAAGGCCCTCGGCCACAGTCTGCGCAACCACCTCGACATCCCCAATGCGCGCAACCCACAGAAGCAGCGCCGCTATGAGGCGAACCACCACGATCCGGTCAGGAGTCGAAGTGATGCATGCCTTGACGACGCGTCGCACTCGGATGCATCCCCGCCGATACCGCACCTGAATATCGTGATCATCGTCATCGGGAGCCGAGGAGATATCCAACCATTCATTCGCATCGGCCAGATCCTCAAAAGAGAACGTGGTCATCGAGTTCGTCTGGCAACGCATTCCACCTTCCGAGAATTTGTCGAGGAGTCTGGTCTGGAATTTTTCAGCGTTGGTGGCGACCCGTCCGAACTGATGGCCTTCATGGTCAAGAACCCTGGTCTCATCCCCTCACTATCAACCCTGCGAGAGGGCGAAGTTCATCGTCGCCGAGTGGCTATGGGTGAAATGTTCGAAGGCATGTGGCGTGCCTGTACCAACATCAAGGATGGCGAGACCGATCCCAAGAATCTCGCTCTGATGATACAGGAACATCCTTTCATCGCCGATGCCGTCATCGCGAACCCACCATCGATGGCACCGCCGCACATTGTGGAGCGCCTGGGCATTCCCCTGTTCATGGCATTCACCTTTCCATACAGTCCGACGCAGCAGTTTCCACATCCGCTGGCCAACATCCGTCCAGGCCGCTCCAACGTTGATGCCAACTACGTCAACTTCATGTCTTACCCGCTCGTGGAGATGATGACCTGGCAAGGTCTCGGCGACGTCGTCAACCGCTTCCGAATGCGAACCTTGCACCTTGAGCCAGTCAGCTCGCTGTGGGCACCTGGTGCGCTGTATCGCATGAAGGTCCCCTATACTTATATGTGGAGTCCTTCTCTTGTGCCCAAGCCGAGCGATTGGGGCCCAGAGATCGACGTGACGGGTTTCGTTTTTCTCGACCTCGCTGCTGATTTCAAGCCACCGAAGGACTTGGTCGATTTTCTGAACGCTGGCCCACCACCCGTCTACATTGGCTTCGGCAGCATCGTCGTCGACGATCCTGACAAATTCACCCAAATGATCTTTGATGCGGTGGAGATTGCCGGTGTGCGCGCGCTCGTTAATAAGGGCTGGGGTGGTCTGGGTGGTCGTGCCGGCTTGAAGATACCGGAGAACATCTACATGTTGGGCAACACTCCCCACGATTGGCTCTTCCCACGAGTCTCAGCGGTCATCCACCATGGCGGTGCCGGTACCACCGCTATTGGACTCAAGTGTGCACGACCTACCATGATCGTCCCTTTCTTTGGCGATCAGCCTTTCTGGGGTGCTGAAGTGGCCAAGCACCGAGCGGGCGCGCTTGAGTGTATACCCTACAAAAAGCTAAATGCTGAGCGGCTCGCCGAAGGCATTCGCCAATGCCTTACAGATGAGGCGAAACTCAATGCCAAGAAGCTGGCCGATGCCATCGTTGCTGAAGGTGACGGTGCCGCAAATGCCGTGCGCAGTTTCCACCGAAGCTTACCCCTGGCTGGTCGCAATTCCATCCGTTGCTCCATTCTCACTGAGCGTGTCGCTGTCTGGCAGCTCCGCGGCTACACCGTGCGACTTTCTTCTCTCGCTGCTGAGGTGCTGTTACAGAAGGGCAAGATCCGTCGTCACGATCTCAAGCTCATTCGCCACCACTCGTGGAACGATTTTGACGGTCCCGGCGAGCCGATCACTGGCACCGTTGGTGCATTGACGGATTCTATGTATGGAATCGGTACGGGTGTCGGCATGGTTCCTGTTCGTATCGCCAAGCATGTCCGCAAGCGCCAGGAGCACGAGCAGAAGAAGCGGGCAGTCGCGCAGAAGAAGGAGCAGCATCGCCGAAAGAAGGAAGCCGCGAAGGGACACGTCGTGATCGACGATGCAGTCAACGGACATCACCCTGATCGCCCCGGGGCAGAGCGCACAATCACTGCGACAACGCTCGACTCTAATCTATCCGCTGACCCTGCCGAACCTTTGACGGCGCAACTTGCTGGCGAAGTCGGCCTCGGGTTGAAGAAATCCGGCTGGGCTTTGCTTACGATGCCTGCGCAACTCCATCTCGCGGTCGCGCAGGGCTTTCACAACGCACCGCGCTTGTGGGGCGATGCCACGGTCCGGAAACCCACACGTATCACGGGAATCAAGTCTGGATTCGTTGCAGCACGACGCGAACTGGGTTATGGCGTCTACGATGGCTTCACGGGCGTTGTAAAGCAGCCGATCGGAGGCTGGCGCGACGGTGCCACTGTCGGCGGAAAATTTTCAGGGTTCGGTACCGGCATCGCCAAGGGCCTCGGTGGCTTGGTGATCAAGAACGTTTCCGCCATTGTAGCGCCACCTGCGTACATCGGCAAAGGCATCCTCGTATTCATCGAGAAGAAAGCGGAAGGAGAGGGCTCAAAGAAGCTCATCCGACGCTCGCAATTCACCAAGGGCTTGATTGATCTCTTAGATCTTCGCAACAAGGCAGCAAAGTCCAATGCCGACCGAGCTGCGCTGTCAGATATCCTCACTCGCGTCAGCGACGGCTGGCGGGTCTATGAAGAGCTCAGCTCTGCTCTTCACGAGCGTTTCGGCCACTCTGGCAATGCTCTCGCGAATATCACCGCTCGGGTCAAGTTTCAGCACGATCATTCGCGGTGGGTACGCAGTGGCGCTCTCTCGTCCGTGGCTGACGCACAAGCGGCGTTGAAGGTGTACCGCACGGAAGGCGATCTGAATGCATATCTTGCCCGGCGAGAGAGAGAACTCAATGAGATGGAGCGGCCGCGCACGCCTGCATTGCAGACACAAGCCTCCCCAAGCGCCGACACGAATGACAAGGAGAACAAGGAGAAGGCAGATGAAACGGATGATGATGATGACGGTGATGGTGATGATGGGCAGTTGGCTACGATCACGGTTCAGGATCGACGCATTCTTTCAAATGGCAAGACAACCAAGCGTGCCCTCGGAGCAGAATCTGCGAAGTTGAATACAGAGAAGACTGCGAAGGCGAAAACACCCTCGCTCGGCCCTCGAACCATCAACACTCCTCCCGCCCCGAGCTCTCCCGTGCCAGGCCTTGCTCTGATCAATGAAGAAGATAGTGATACCAACTCGGGCGCAACGACGATTGTGGTCACACCAGATGAGGAGAATGCTAAGCCTTCGCGACTGAGCATATTCTCGCTCCCATCGCCGCGTTCGGACCGGTTCAGCAACAAGCGATCCACGACAAGCACGCCGGCGGGAGAAAATCGCGGTACCTCGACGGCGACTGCCGCTCGCAAAAGACATCGGGCGACCGTCGGCAATGACCAGCGGGTCAAGATGCGCGCTGGTGGCGTTGATGGAGCGGCCGTGCCGGCAGGAGTGAAAGCACGCCCACACATGACACGGTTGGCGACGGCTTAGGGTTGTGCTCATAGGGTTATGGGCACCTCCAGCGATTGCATTACTTTTTCCTGTGTTCCGGTGTTTATCTTGGTTTTCGTGTGAATGATACCACTTGTGCGACTAGGAGTTTATATTACAAAGAAATGATACATGAGCGAGGTGTCTTGGTGGTTGTATCGTCGTCGGTTTTTTGTATTCTTGGTTGCACTGACCGACAGCCTTTCCTGATCAGATTGTAAGGATACTTATTCAATAATTTGAACACTTCCTATTACCAAATGAATGTTCATCCATGCTCGCTCGCTCGAACGACTCCGAACGGCACCAATGGTCGCAGGCCAAGGGAATCAAACGCATCATCGCCGCCAGCAGACTATCGCGTTGTTGACGTGCGCCCGGCACTCGCAATACAAAAATTTCACATGTTGTAGGCTACCTGGTCACTCGCTCGCCCCGTTTCGTCCACACGCGTCTGTCGTGCCAGCACCACCCGCGCCCCTATTCGCTTTGGGCGAGCAGTGGGTGTGAAGATCAGGCAATACATACATGCAGCACTGCAGTGGGCAGTGTTGGGCCAATGAATCGACGCTGATCGCAATGGAGCCAATGTCGTGCGAGGATCGAAGTTCTTTGTTCGATCTCACACTTTGACAAACTGGTGCCACGAGATACATGGCATGTGCGGTGCTGATGATGGGGGGAAGGGGCGGGGGTGCGATGGGCGCGAATATCTGTTCGGGTTTGATAGGTTGGGCATGAGTATAACTTATGCGAGCGTCTGTGTGAGGCATGGCTGTCAGGAAGCATTTTCAAATGCAGCTCCCAATTGACCAGGCGTCGCGGTCGATTCCAACTGGCATACGCTTCATACTTCACGCGCCAAATATCCGAATGTCATGGCCATTGCTACGGCACGTGATGCCATCATATTCGTTTGCGTTGTGCACGCGAAGATCTCGCCTAGGTGCGTACGGTGCGGCACAATGATACCGACAGTGAGTCGATGGTATCGGCAATCGGCCAGCTGCATCGGCGGATTGACCCGCGGTCGGACGGGCGGGGGCGGGCGAGGGGCGAGATGCAGCGGCAAGTGGGAGTTGTGCAGGGTGGGATTCCTCCACAACGTGCATGCCACGTCAGACGCCGCTTTCTGCCCGTCGCTCGGGCTAAAGCACTGCTTCTCTCCTTGATGATGTTTTGCACCTTCACATTTCCTCTCGTCCTCGCGCGGGTGCTGCTGCGCCCTCTGCAGGCCTGATTCTTCCCCATGGTTTGGCACCTGCATGAAGCCTGCTGTTTTGGCATGCCTCCACGAGCGTCCAGCGGACCCGCGGCTTTCCCATCTGCACGGAAGAGCCAACACTAAAGCCAATGGGATGAAGCCCGAACTCGGCCGGGCTCTGCTTTGTCCTGGCTCAATCTGCTGTTACGTGCTAGGTACAGCATCGGCCATGCACATATGAGTTCGCCAGTCGGAGTCGCGGCCAGGCTCGCGCTGTGCGGCCATTGGTAGCCCCATTGAGCCGTCTCGGGAGCATCGTGGGTGAAAGGTCATCGATGTCTGCTCCCCGCCGACTTGGCCGGCGTGCATGTTTGCTCACCCCGACTCGCCGGGTATGCTGCATGGCAACCCAAGCCTGCCAGCCCCAAACTGCTGCTTGGGCGACGTATTTTACCTTTCCCCCTAACAACACCCCCGCTGGATGTATATCGTGGCTCGCAATCGCAGATGGCCTGGTCAGCATAGCGCCGTGGGTGTTCCCTTGGACCCTTGGTCTTCCCGCCGCGGTCGCCGCAGGTTCATTACACCCTCCCTTTGGGATGCTATGCGTGACGACCTCATCCCAGACCTCGTCCGTCCACTCCCGACGTGGATCCAATGGTCTTGTCTCGACTTGCACAGTCACACACTCTTCCCGCCCTGTAACGAGATCCCACATTCGTTGGTCATCCACCCTCTCTTCTCAAACCATTTCATCGCTCATATCTCACTCTCACCATCTCGCACCTTGTCGGATTGGTAGTTCAGGCCCATTGGTGGTGCAGGGTCCCTCGTTGTGTGGCATCGCTGCCGCAACCAAACTCAACCCGCACGCTCGCATCACAATTGACCCAACCACTCAGGAAAGCACTTTCTGCAGCACAGGAGGGTGTCTACAGAGCGCGATTCGTCAGCTGCAAAGGTCGCCCTGGCTCCCATTCGCGCTTTGATACTATTCTGTTTGCTCTGTCGTTGTACCCAAACGGTCTGATTGTGGTGGTGGCTCCCAAGAATCCACTCGTGTTTATATCTCCTTCATCGAAGACATGCGTTTGAGACCTAACACACACACCTGATCACAACACTCCTTGATCCCGATATTTACATCCCATCAAGATCATCTCAACCCGTCGAGATTTTAAGGTGGTCATTGACGTTTTGTCGACGTTTGATCCAACCCCTTCATTGTAAATACCGACCATCGCTCGACCGGCTGGAGTCATCATTCTTGTTTTCATTCTCCTCTTACCCCTCCGCCTCTCCTCCTGCCGCATAGCACGACCATGTCGTACGATTTTTCACAAATCCGGTTCGCGCAATGGCAGGATCCCAGCCTCAGCGTTCATCCATCTCGAGGAGGTCCTTACCAGATGCCGACCATCTCACCACAGGCCGCCGCTCGACCGTATGTCCCGACCTACAAGGTCGGACTGCCTGCATCAGACCCATCTAACGATAAAGCGATCGAGGGGAACAGAAAAAAGAAGAAAAAGTCGAAATGTGAGTTGAAACCATGTTATACGTTCAATGGAGCATGAAGCTGACGAAAGCTTGATTACAGCCCGTACAGTGAAAGACGAACTCCTTCCCGCTGTCGAATCTATTCCGCCACCAGTGCCCGAGCCTCCACCAAGTGTAGCGCCAGCACCAGAACCACCAGTACCCACACCCGAGCCGGAGGCCGTGCAACCAACGCTAGAGCCAGCAACTGAACCTCCTGTCAATGCGCAATCCGAAGCTGAGCCTGCCGCTGCGTCATCGGAGCCTGCTGTAGCGGTGGCTGCAGAACCCGAACCCGCGCCAGCGCCTGTGGAAGCATCTCCCGATGAGCTAGCAGTAAGCAGCAATCCATCGCCTGAGCCGGGTAACTCGAAAGCCGAGACTGTTGTGCCTGAAGAAGCAGCAGCGCCTTCAGCGGGAGAGGCTCCGGCGAAGGAAGCCAACGACAAGCCACTTCCTGAACTGACGGAGCCGGAGCCGGCGGCTGAGTCCGCGGTCGCTGCTGAAGAAGCGCTGCCGGCCGACGCTTCTCCAGCCGAGTCAGCTGGAGGCGACGCCGTGCCGGAAGCAACGCCCGAGTCTGCATCATCTGCAGAAGCGGAGCCGTCGGCAGATGCACCCGCTGCAACACCGGAGGACGAGGATCCGGCAGGACCAGAAGAAGCGACGCCTTCAGCTGACGCACCGTCGACCGATACCATAGTGATCACCACCACCGAGGTCGAGACCGCATCTTCTCCTGAGCCAGAAGCTGAAGCAGCCACTGAGGCGCTCGCAAAGTCTGAGTCTGAGGCGAGCGAAGCTGCCGCGACATCGCCTGAGTCAACCGAAGTGGTAACAGATAAAGTCGAAGATGCCGATGTAAATGATGCTTCTGGAGCGGCGGTCGAAACTACAGAGATAGAAGTCGCTGTGATCGAGGCGAGCGACTCTCCCCAGCCATCGCCAGAGCCCGCAGCTCCTGCAGAAGTGGTAGTAGCTGAGGCAAAAGTCGAAGACAAGGACGCCACCGCAAATCAACCGTTGGCTGACGAGCCAGCCTTAGCTGCAGAGCCAGTACCCGCTGAAGAGCCAGCGCCGGCCGAAGAGCCAGCACTGGCCGAGACACCCGCACCGGCAGAAGGCCCAGCACCGGCCGCTGGTCCAGCAACAACTGAAGACACAGCACCTGCTGAAGATCCAACATCACCACCATTCGAAGATCAATCTTACGAGGGAGATGCCAATGTTTCCAAGCCAATAGCTGGGACCTCATCAGAGGTGGCAAAGTCTCCCGAAACTGCAGTCGAAACTTCAGCTGGAGCTCCCCCAGCCGAAGAATCGCCTACCAACGCATACCCGCCCGCGAAAGACAACGCACCGAGCGGAACCGAAATTGAAGAAGCTATATTGGCTGCGCCGCCTGCTGATTCGATATCAACGACGGCGGCACCTATTGAAGATTCGCCGGGGGCCGTACCTGATCTCGCAGTCGAGAGGTCTACAGAATCTTCAGATGAGGCTAGCAAAGATGCAACGTCGCCGGATCCCACCGATTCAAATATGGAAGAAGCTAACGACGATAATAACGCCGCTCTCGGTGGACCTGGTGACGACGTTGCTACTGTGCCGACAGATATCCCAGCAGCAGCAGAGAAGAAAAAAAAGAAGTTAAAAGGCGGAAAAGGCAAAGACAGCAAAGCCAAATCATCGAAGAAGAAGAAATCGAGTGAGCCGGCGTCACCTGCAGAGCTCGATGATGCCGCCGAGGTCGCCATACCTGCAGAGACTACGAACGAATCGTCGGCAAGTGGGAAAGGCGCAACAGATTTGTCCAGTGCCGAGAATACAACATCCGAGCCTGAGACAACTACGACGACAGCCGACTCAGCAGAAGCAGTGGTACCAGATGAACCAAAAATAAAGGCCGCAGCTCCAAGTGACGATTCGGCTGTCCACGCTACGTCGGATGCGAAGCCCTTCGACCTCACCATAGTTCCACCATCTACGCCTCTGATGGCACCCGTTTCGGATGAGCTCGCCCCGCCAACGTCGCCGCGGAGCATCTTAAAGGGTGGTCATAGCCATCATAGCAGCGCTTCTTCGGTTGCATCTATCAGCTCTACTCATGGCGTGGAACTGGACAACGGTGGCAGTGACAAGAAAGCCGTACAATTCTCTCCAAGCACACCGGAGCCCAAGGTCACGCAGCGTAAGAAGAAAGACCGCAGCAAGAAGCAGCGCAAAGGCGCAGAGCTAGGCTCTGGGCCTTTCCCGATCGATGATGCTCTGCCATTAGCAGTGGCCGCGGGTGCGCTAGCTGATGCCGTAGTTATCGTAGAGAAGAATGAGAAACCGGCATCGGCAGTGTCGGAGGACACTAAACCGAAAGGCGAGTCGGCAAAAGAAGAAGAATCGTCCGACCAGAATTCAGCGTCTGACAAGTCAGAAAGTACTGCAGGCACACCAGATGCCTCAGCTGCACCAGAACAGGAAGAGACGCCTTCTGAATCTGTTAAAGACGAACCTGCTCCGGTGCCTGCGCCAGCCGAGAGCCCGACGGCTGAGTCCGTACTTGTAGAGGTTACTGAGAGCCCTCCATCTGAAATGGCACCAGCCGATGTGGCTGAGGAAGGGTTCAAAGACGGCAATAATAGTCCAGTTGAGGTCAGCAATGACGAGACTGCCGCTGCCATAGAAGATGGTACGGAGCCCAAAGAGGGACCAGCTTCCGAGGTCGACTCCGCAGTCGAGTCTGCGACCGCTGAGGAAACCACTGCAGCTGAAGACGTCGCTCCAGAACCCAAAGCGAGTGAAGATGACGGGGTCACACCGGCTGATGCAGAATCTAGTATTACGAAATTGAAACAACCACAAGAACCGGCATCGAAGACCAAGACACCTGCTGAAAAGCCTAGTGAGCATGATGTCACTGCGCCAAAAGCCGCTGAGACGCCCGAATCAGAGGCATGCGAAATCCAGACCATCGCTCAAGGGGCTCCAGATGAAGCGACTACCACAGTGGAAGACGAGGCCGAGTCGAAGGATTCCCCAGCCGCGACTGCGACGGAAAGTGTAGAGGACAAATCAATTGAAGCGAAGGAAGAAGACTCACTGGACGAGGAGCTCAGTTCTTCTGACAAGGCGATAGAGGAGCCGACCGAGGACGAGGAAGCTGGACCTGGGGCGGCGGAAGCACCTCACTCCGGTGTGAAGCCGCCAATCAGTGAGCCTCCTGACTCGGACAATGCGACCATTGTTGCCACACAGGGCGATGATACTGCAGTATCGGAAGTATCGAAAACTAACGTGGTGATTGCGAATTCCGAAATAGAGAAAAACGCAACTCCCGCAACCGGAGAGGACATTGAAAAAGATTTGAGCTCGGCAGAATCCAAAGTTATTTCCATTGTTGAGGATGAAGAAGAGACAAAACGGGAAAGTCCAGTGACGTCGCCGGCAGGACCAACTACAGATGCTGAGGGCGATAAGACTGCTGAGGCCGCGGAGGTTGATGTGAAGCTAGAGCACGACGAGGAGCAAGCTGCCACTAAGTCTACTCCATCCGAAGAGCCTGCGCCAGTAGCTGAAGTCTCGGACGATATTGGAGCTTCCCCTCCGGTCAAGCCAGAGGCAGCTGGTGATGATGTCGACCCGCCGAATGCGGAGGTCGACACATCGTCAAGTGAGGCTGGAAAAGCTGAGGAGACTACGGAGCAAGAGTCTGAAGCGACACCGGCGCCCGAGGCCTCCACAGAAGTCATTGACACTGCCTCCTCGAGCGAGGCGGTCGAAGTTGTGGAGTCGGAAGCTGAGGCTGGAGATAAGCACACGGTGACCACCGAAGAGGACTCGCTCAAAGTCAATGCCGAGGATGTTCCTCAAATTGATGACGCGAGCAAGTCGGCCGAAGCTGAACCAGAAAAGAAGGAAAGTGAAGGAGAAACGGCCAATGACGATAATGCAGACACGATCGAGAAGCCCTCAAGCAACGAAGCTGAAAGCACGGGACAAGCCGAAGAGGAAGAACTTTCTGGTGATCAACAACCCAGCACCGAGCAGCCGGAGAGCGGAGCGGACACAGGGCCGAAAGATGATCCAACTGAGGATGAAACGCCTGTTAACAGCGAAGCTACAGCCGTACAAGCCGAAAGCGCGAAAGAGGAAGAACAACAAGCCGAGGATGCAGATACCAGACACTCGGAGGAACCTAGGCCTGATGCACCTAGGCCTGATGCAGCGACTGAGCCCACGGAGGTCACGACGCAGGAAGCAACTGAGTCTGAAGAGATCACCGAAACTGTAGCCGATTCCGGTGTGATCACGGAAGGTGAAGCTGAGAAGGAACCTGCCCCTCCAGGCGAAGCAGAGGAGTCGAAGGCAGATGTCCCTCCCGCGGATCCCATCGAAGAGGCACCTAACGCGGAGGCAGTGTCCAGTCAAGGAGAGGGCCCATTGAATGACGAAGAACCCGAAATTGACGATGGGAATGTCCCGCCGCTACAGATGACGGACACCAGGGCAATTTCCACAGATGATGCCGCCGCTCCGCCTTCAACGGATGACGGAGCTGTGGCAGTGCCGGTGACGCCACCATCAAGCCAAGATGACCCAGACAAACCAAGAGAGCGGTCGCATAGAAGCAAAAAGACCTACCGGGAGCGTTCGTCAAAGGACTCACCATCGCAGGCCTATCTAGAATTGAATAAGAAGTCTTCCAAGAGCAGGAGTAGAAGAGAGGGTGAAGCAGTCCGCGGTGTTGTTCATATTCGAACGCGCGACGCAACAGGAGAAGACATGGAACGCCGCAGAAGACGTGAAGCGCGAAGAGCGGAAGAGAAAGCTCGTGAAGACGCCGAGCGACGAAGACTGGCGGAAGAGAAGGAGGAGGAGGTCCGGCGGGCTGAACGGGATGCCCGTCGTGCGGAGGCCCGGAGGGCGGCTGCGGAAGAGGCCGCTCGCATGGCACGCGAAGAAGCGGAGGCTGCTGCAAGACGGGAAGCAGAGCTGAAACGGCGAAGTCTGCGCGATGCAGAGCGGTCGGAATCAAAGCGCGCACCCCAACGTGAGCGCCGGCTTTCCCATAGCATCCAGAAGAGCCTGGACATCAAGAACGCCGAGTCAGTGACCAAGGCTGGGATATTTGTCAAGGCCAGCAGTAACTCATCGCCTAAGCAGCCGTCGACCTCGAGTGGTGCAAGACGTTCTCGGCAGGCATCGCCACCCATAGCACCCCGAAGGAGCTCAGAGCGCTCGACGCAGCGGTTGGGCGACGAAGAACAGGGACGGCGAGAGACCATAGCGGCAACAGAATTGTCCCCAAGGGAGGCCCCAGCCACACCCGAAAGGGAAGCCAGCATCAAGAGCTCTAAAGGTGTGACGGAGCCTGCCAGTCCGTCGGCAGAGCGCCGACACAGACCGCGATCAAGTGCAGTTCGTGGTGAGCTTCGACCGCGTGATGGCGAGCGCCGACACGGTGAGCGCCGTCATGAAGGTGAACACAAAGTGCGCCAGACTCGCGATGACGCCAAGAGGGCTGATATCCAGCGCCACGAACCTCACCGAAGAGATGGAGAATCCAAGGAAAGCACACGGCGGGAGGGCACTCGCAAACCAAAGCCGAGTGCGGCGCCAGCCAAATCGCGCGGGTTCTTTGGTTCTCTGTTCCGATTTTGATCGTTGATAGCATGTATTTCTGTTCCTAGGAGAGACATTCCAAATGTGTAAGATAGGATATCTGTACCACCGTTCCATATATACTGTCAGGAAGTCAACAATTGTCCTATATTACATGTGATGAAGTAATACCACTTTCGACGTCACACCGTCGGGCTGTCCTCTGGGTGTCAACGATGTATGGACGTTGTAAGATTTACTTGATCAAAAGAGCGATACCTGATGAGACTGATGGATAGAATCCTGACGACAGCCTCCGAAAAGAATGAAGCTCGAGGTACCCACAATCTCATACTCTAGAAGGGAAGGGTGCAGAGAGATGTTCAACAATAAGTATGCCCTGCCATGGATGACGGCCCCCACCTGCACGTCACAAAATCAATGATTAGTCACTGTCGGTGGCACTGGTCGGCGACGCAGATCTGATTGAATCACAGCAGCACTTGTGGTATCATACCTTCGCCCCGAGATAAGGATTCAAGGATGCTGCAGTACGAATGGCCTTGGGAAATCATGAGTAGTCTCCTCGGGAGGCGAATGGCAATGGTCGGAAGCTTCGCCATTGGGACTAGCGCGGAACGGGAATTGGTCAGGGAGAAACATTCGGGCGGAGCTCGCTGATGCTCGAGGACTTCTGCTCGTCATCGCATCATCGTGCTGCATCTATCATCGTATCCTTGATTGCCTTCCACATCTGTGAGAAGTTATCTTGATAACTGATTGCATGGCGTCCGCGCGCAACGCGACAGCTGCTGCGGGCGAGGCGGCAGGCTCGTCCTTCCTCGATCGCGTCACTGCCTGGTATTCAGAGAACAAGGTTATCGCCTGGACAGTAGCTGGCGCTACGATTGTGGTCGCTGGAGGTACCATATTCTACCTATCCCAGCCCTCGCAACCACGAGACTCCGACAGAAAATCGAAGAAGGACCGACGGAAAGCGAAAAAGGATGGAGAGACTGCGAGTGTCTCGACCGAAGCGAAGTCGGCTCCCAAAGCCTCAGTGGAGGAGTCGCCGGAGGAACTTCCTGTTGTGACCGAGGATTCCGTCTCGAGCCTATCTGAACAGGAGCGCAAGGACTACGCTGCAAAATTGAAGGCCGCTGGCAACAAGGCTTACGGCAGTAAGGACTACAACCGCGCCATTGAGCTTTACAGCCAAGCGATCTTATGCCGCGCCGATCCTGTCTTCTACTCCAACCGTGCCGCATGCTGGAATGCCATGAGCAATTGGGAAAAAGTGATCGAGGACACCACTGCTGCGATCAATCTGGACAACGAATATGTGAAAGCCCTGAACCGACGTGCCAATGCGTACGAGCAGGAAGGTCGATACAGCGAGGCGCTTCTTGACTATACGGCCAGTTGTATAATCGATCAATTCCGCAATGAAGCATCCGCTCAGTCTGTCGAACGCCTGTTGAAGAAAGTCGCCGAAACCAAGGCCAAGACGATTTTGGAAAGCAAGGACAAGAAACTCCCATCGCCGACATTCATATCCAACTATCTGCAGTCCTTCCGGGCCAAGGACCTGCCAGAAGGACTCGATGAGACTGCAGATCTAAACTTGGACAGCGGCAAGTGGAACCTCCGAAAGGGCCTCCTCGCCATCCGCCACCGTACAAGCGAAGGCTACGCGGAAGCCGCCGAGAGCTTCGACCGAGCTATCGCTCAAGGCAATCTGGATAAACATGAAGCTCTCGCTTACAACATGCGTGGTACATTCCGCTATCTCAAGGGCGAGGGACAAGGTGCTTTGGAGGACTTGAATAAGGCAATCGAGCTTGACCCCAAGTTGGTTCAAAGCTACGTAAAGCGTGCGAGTATGCACCTTGAAGGAGGTCAGTATTTTGCGCACTCAAACACGATGTTTCGCTGACGATAATATGCAGGCGCTCGCGAGAATGCCGCCAACGACTTTGAACTTGCGAACCAATACAACGCCGAAGACCCTGACATTTACTACCACCGCGCCCAGCTCCACTTCATTCTTTCCGAATTCAGCCTCGCCGCCACTGACTACCAGAAGTCTATCGACCTTGACCCCAAGTTCATTTTCTCGCACATCCAGCTTGGCGTGACCCAATATAAGATGGGATCCATTGCTAGCAGCATGGCAACTTTCAGGCGGTGCATCAAGAACTTTGGCGATAAGAGCGATGTGTATAATTACTATGGTGAGCTTCTGCTCGACCAGCAGAAATACCAGGAGGCTGTCGAGAAATTCGAGACGGCCGTGGAGATGGAAAGGAAAGGCGTCGGCGAGCGTGGCGGTGGAATGAACGTGCTCCCGCTCATCAACAAAGCCCTTGCATTGTTCCAGTGGAAGCAGGACTTCAGCGCGGCAGAGGAGCTGTGCCAGAAGGCATTGATCAGTAAGTGGGCGTGCTTCTATATAGTGTGCCGAGTTTGCTAACCCCGCTTCCAGTCGACCCCGAGTGTGACATTGCCGTTGCGACGATGGCGCAGCTTCTGCTCCAGCAGGGCAAGGTCACGGAAGCATTGCAATACTTCGAACGCGCCGCTGAGCTCTCGCGAACCGAAGGCGAAATTATCAATGCTCTTTCATACGCCGAGGCCACACGGACACAACTCGAGGTGCAAGAAAAGTATCCGCAGTTGGCTGCGAAACTGCAGGCAGGTATGGGAGGTGTCGGCGGGCCACCAATCGGCTAGTTTTGGTGATTGCAGCACAGGTTGTTTCATCACCCATGCCGCAAGGCAGCTTGTTGGTTGCGCTGCAGATTTCTTGGCACACCCATCTGTATTTCATCCCCTCCCAGTCACGGAGCCTCGAGGCTGCGCGTCCTGCAGAACTTGCACTGCGGCACTGTAAATGTACATATTAATGCATCCTCGGCAGAAAGACGCGACCCATCCAGCGAGTCATCGCTGGATGATTGCGTTCTTAAGCAGAAAATATACACTTCATTAATATACCTTTAGCCGTGGACTGAATCCGAGCACGTTCCCACCATCAATTGCGTCAGCATTGTACCGTGCTCGTCGTGTCAACGCCCGGCTCGCATCCGGCATCGCGGTGTCGGGTCATTTGCCATTCGCTTCCTGCATCACCACTCCAGCTGTGTGGACATACCTTGGGCTTGGACCTATCATGGACCCATCCTTGTCATAGGACAGATAAGGATGTTGCACCACCCCGCCGCCATGGACCCATGCTAGTCGTGACCGACGGGTGGATTGTTTTTGGTTAATTCCTTCGCTTTCACCTGAGCCACCAGGATGCATGCACGTAACTGTGCCGTCTGTTCGTAAGTCTGCGAATGAAGTTTTAGTGTTTCGTTCGTGGTGGACATCGCATGCACATGCAAAGCCGGCGCCACCAAGCTAGCTTTGTTGTCGATACGCTGTTCGTCGACCCTACTGCCGGAAGCGCGGGACGCGGCGTCGGCCCGAGTTGACTTCTGTCCACGAGCACCTGGTTGCGCGGACATCCAGCTATTGAAAGTAGACTGAAACTTTATCATGTCGTACACAATAATGACATGCCGGCGTGAATGCTCGGCCTCACAACGCGCGGACAGAGACTGCATCTGGCCCAGTCAAAAATGCGCTACTTGTCCACGCCTTCGGGAGCGCCTGCATGGTAATCAAACCATGGAACCATTTGATCGAATATCTTCGCTCATTGGATGATAGCCGCAGCCGAAGCGATGATGAGTTCGATGCACATGTCTGTCTGAAGATGTTGGACCGCGTCTCCTACATGTCGATCAAGCAAACCTTGTCAAACACAGCCCTCTGCGCCGCCTGCCTGCCGTGATAGAGTCACCATGCATGGTGATAATGCAAGGCTCCTTTCGGGCCCCCAAGAACCTCCGAATGAAAGCTTTCTGTTGGAAATAGCGTTAGTTAGCACTTGTAGTGGAGCACACTCCGAATGACTTAAATATCTTGCAAGAAGTTGGCCGCCTCGGTCCTGTCTTGCTCTCGTATCGATCACCAATCCACCATGGGCGCCCGTTCACTCGTGTCCGTAGCACGAAATGTGCTTTCCTCTACCGTGTCTTCGTGTCACCATGCTTTGTCTTTCGTTTATACGATGTGGTTGTTTATTGTCAACGATATGCTGACGATGGTCGTTCCCAATTTTACATTTGCTTTCTTGCTCACACAATATGGGCCTACACGCTCATTCGAGCCCTCATTTCTGGCCTCGGCACGAGCTATGACTTGGATCATCTTGCAACTGCTTTGGTTCTGTGTTGGGAATCAAAATCGGACTCTGGCCATCAAAGAAGACCAAGTCAACAAGGCATGGCGTCCAGTCCCATCAGGACGTATCTCGCAGCACGGAGCACAACGACTCGAAGTGATTGTTGGCTGTGTCGCACTGGCTGCAAGTCTTCTGATGGGTGGGGGTATCATTGAGAGCTTCCTGGGTCTCATCATGACCAACATGTACAACACTGGACGACTGGGTGATCGCCATTGGTTCTGGAAGAATGGATTGAACTCAACAGGGATGGCGACCTTTGCGGCTGGCGGAACTTCAGCTGCGCTTCAAGCAACATTATCCCGCGAAGACCTTGCAAAGGTAGGGATTATCGCGGCAGTCATCTTGACGACTATTCACGGACAAGACATGCATGATCAAGAGGGAGATCGTGCATCAGGACGACACACCATCCCTCTTGTATATGGAGATGGCCCCGCACGATGGAGTCTATTCGTTGGCATAACCACATGGTCGATTGCTTTAGGCTTCCTAGCAGCAGACCATTCCACATATGCTATTGCCATCGTCCTAAGCGGCTTGGTCGTGGCGTATAGATACTTAGCATTCCGAACTGTGAAAACGGATGTGCTCACGTTTAAGTTCTATTGTATTTGGCTTGTTTCCATCTATGTCTTTCTTGCTTGCAACTAGATATAAGACGATAGTGCATTATATTTATTATTCAATTATTATTTTATCGAGCTTTTATAAAGTCATTAAAAAAGCTTGCTTTAAGCGATTATTATTTATAGTTTATATTTGCTATTTATAAAATTTATTAATATAAAGCTATATTATTAGCTTTGCATATAAAATTTGTTTATGCAGCTTTAAATATTAAGCATTAAAGCTTTATATTGTTAGCTTTTTTTGCTTTAAATTATTAGCTTATTTTATAAGCTTTATTCTATTTAAAAGAATTTAGCTTAAAAAACTTATTTAAAGCATTTTCTTTTATATAAAGACTTTTACGCATATATGCTTAAAAAAGTTATTTAAAGCATATATTATTTAAAGTATATTAAAGTTTGGGGTTAGGGTTAGGGTTAGGGTTAGGGTTAGGGTTAGGGTTAGGGTTAG
>MTSC01000048.1:179786-215728 GCA_002368545.1 Ramichloridium luteum | reverse complement strand
AAATATAATATTAAAAAGCTTGATAATCGAGCTAATAAGGCTATAATTATGGGTTATGGTTAAAATTAATATAAATTATTCGATCTATATTTTAATAAAGCATTTTGGTCATAAGATGTTATTATATTAAAAGGACAATATTCGAACACAATTTTGCAAAATAAATCTTTAAAAAATATCGTAGTACTTCCTAACATAGAAGTTCTCGACATTAATAACTTTAATCTTAACGCGGAGCTTTTGCCTAGAATTTCTGCAATAAATAATAATAATAATAATTATAATAATTCTAAAGACGAACTAGCATTCTTATTATTTAATATTAAAATTAATGACCCTATTATTTATAATGATGCTATCAATAGTATAAATGCTAATGGATAGCAGGAATCAATAATATTTAAAATAAAAGACTTAGAAAATCTAAATATATGGATTTTAGTCGATATTTTATTAATTTTTAAGAAGATACTACTATTAAAAGGACAATAAGTTTATAAAATTAAAACTGATGCTAATAATAACCTTATAAAGCTTAAATCCTGTTAAGTTATTAAAGGATATAATTAAATAGAAGGGGTTGATTTTAATCAAACCTTTTCTAATATATATTAGCTAGAAACTTAGCATTCATTATTTTATAAAGCCGCAAACTTAGATTAAAAAATTAAACAATAGGACGTTAAATTAGCATTTTTTAATAGCTTAATTAATAAAGAAATTTATGTAATATAGCCTATAGGCTTTGAAAAAGGCAAAAATCAAATTTGCTACTTAAATAAAGCTTTATATGGCTTTAAATAAACAGCTAGACAATAGTATATTTATTTATTTAATGTTTTGAATAAATATAGATTTTCTTCTTTAAAATCTAATAATATTTGTTTTTATAATAAAGAAACCAATATTTATATTATTAGCCATATCGACGATATATTGATTTTTAAGCTAAAAATAGCTAAAATTAACAGATTATATTATAATTTAAATAATCACTTCTCTATAAATGATTTAAAGGCTATAAATTATTATTTAGGCATTAAAATAACTAGAAATAGACCTAATAAAACCATAATACTAAGCTAAGAAAAATATTTATAAAAAATATTAGAAAAATATAATAAAATCTTATTAAACTCTATAGCAATACTAGCTGATTAAAGGATAAGGCTCGAAAAGGCTAGTGAATTTTTTGAAGAAGAAATACTAAAATAATATTAAAAAGAAGTAGAAGCTTTAATATATTTAAGCATTATAACTAAGCCAGATATTGCTTTTGTAGTTAGCTAATGCGCTAGATATATGTTAAAACTTGAAAATATGCATTTTTTAGCTTTAAATAAAGTATAGAAATATTTAAATTCTACTATGAATAAAGCCTTAATATTTAATGCATAATCTGAACTTTATTTAAAAGGATTCATTAATTTAAATTGAAGGAATGACTATTTAACGCGACGCTCAACTATAAGCTATATTTATGCTTTAAATCATAAGGCCCCAATAAGCTGGAAATCAGCATTATAAAAAACAATAGCTTTATCAAGCTATGAAGCCAAATATATAGCTTTAAAAGATGCTATTAAAGAGCAGAAGTTCCTTATCAAATTATATAAGAAATTAAATATTAAAATAAATAACGAAATATTCATAGATTTATAATCTACTATAGATTTAGCTAATAACCCTAAAAAACACGCTAGATCAAAACATATTGATATATAATATCATTTTGTACGAGAAAATATATAAAATAAATAAGTTGTTTTAACTTGGATTTCTTCTAAAGAAAATATAGTAGATTTGCTAACAAAACCCCTTGAAAAAACTACATTTGAAAAATTAAGGGATCAAATGATGTGATTATTAAGCAATAATTAACATAAAAGAAGAAGATTCTTTATTTATAACTTAGCATTATATATCTATACTCTTAAGGAAGAAGGACGACATGTCCCCCGACCTTATAAGAAGGTATGTGGGGGCGATCTTGATGTAGATTCAAATCCTGCATAAAATTCTGCATAAAATGATGTATAAACTACTTAAATACCTATAAAAATGACAAAGTTATAACAAAAGAGCCTTAAAATGCTTAAAATCAAAAGTTATGACTTTAGAAAATATCTATATACTTCCTAATCAGGCAATCCTAATATTTGGATTTAAATTATAAAGGTATGTTAGAAATAATTAAAATCTAGTGTCATAAGTGGAAAAAACACTATAGAAGGCTATTATAACTAATGGGACATAACTAAGGGCTATGTTTAGAACCTTAAGCAGCTCGGGCAGATCTATGACCGTGCCGCGCAAATTTGTATGGAATGCGCATCCAGCTCCCCGCAGAGAGTAAGGCTGTCCGCGGAAAGCAGATCTTTCTGCGGCAAGCAGCTTCATGACTCTACCATATAAATCTATGTAGAACAAGCATCTAGCATCCTAAGGACCTTGAAGGCCTTAAAACCTTTAAAAATGCTAGGAAATATGCCGCTCATAGTAATTAATATGGGAAGCATATTAGGAGGACATATATAGCTGCTAAATTCCCTCGAAAAATAGTTAGAACAATCAAGTTCCTCATCACTAACAATTCACTACTGCGCAACAAACCTTATTATTTCATTATCTTTTCATAAAAGATAGAAATCTAAATTTGAAATTTATTTAATAAATGCAGAAATATAACTTTTAATAGGATTTTAAATTAATAGAGAAACTTAGCAAAATTAAAATTTAGCAATCTATTAATAGCTTTAAGCATAATGTAAACCTAATATAAATCTAACGGCGAAGTATACGAGGCCTTATTTTAAAATTAACATTAATTTCTATTTATTAATTTTTAATTTTAATTTTTAACTTTTAACTTTCGATCTTTTATCCTTAATTTTTAATCTAATTTCAAATTGATTTTCAAGGTTATCTTTAGTTTTAAACTTTTGTTTTCAAACTAATTTTTAAAATAGTTTTTAAACTTTAAAATGTTATAGTTAATTATTATATCGTTATTCTTCTATCGCTTCATTGCTTTATTATTATAAGTCGTATGTCGCAACTGCTTGTTTATTTATTGTTTATAAGCAACGCAATATATACTTGTCTTTAATATAAATGATTTCATCTTCAATTTTCAATGTTTAATTTTCAATTTTTAATATTTAAATTATAAAAAACTTGATTTTTAATTTTTAATTTTTAAAGAATTTAATTTAGTTTTTAAATTTTAATTTTTAAATTAAAATTCAATTTTTATTATAATATATACTTTTTAAAATAAAATTTAATCTTTAGAATAATATTTAACTTTTAGAATAAAATTTAATTTTCAAAAAAATATAATTTAATTTTTAAGACATAATATTATTATTAGTTCTTTTAACATTTAATCTTTATATATCTTTAAATTGCTATATTTAAAGATTTTAAATATTTAAATATTTAATCTTTAACTTATTATAATCATGCTTAAGTTTATTTTAAATATAAATGCATTTATTTATTTGCGTTTAGCAGCATCATGTTTATATAATAGCTAATTTCGCTTAACTAATTGTTTTTAAGCATTAAATATAAAGGTTTAAAAGCTTAAGCTATAATCTTTTTATCTTTGCAGTTATCTCTAAAGCATTAAGATATATGATTTATATAATATAATATAGCTCGACAAACAATAAATAACTATCTTAACTAATATATATGAACAATAGCTATTAGTTAGCATATAAAAATTATTAAGAAGAAGATCCTTAGTTCGAACTTCATGTGCTTGCTAGTCGATCATTAGTTCGTCTTTTATAAATTAGAGCAAGCTTTATGAGCCGATTGATTTGTTATTTCAATTCCATTTTCATAATTGAAATATCTCATAAGCTTTTTAATAACGCAGTACTAATAGCAAAGGGGCATTAAGCGTTAGTTGGGTTGTATTCAAATTCATATGCTTCGATAGAGGTTAATCAAGGGATTTGACATACCGCGCTTTCTTAGGCTCTGGTTAATTTCGATTAGAATAAGCATGGGTGGGGGCTTCTAGCTATACCTATTAGACCTTGCTTGGCCTCTTATTGCATGCGGTTGAGTGAAGACAGAATCAACTGCAACCTTAGACGAGGGGCTCCTTCGACAGCAACCTAGGTAGGTCTGCAGCCAAGTCTCGACTGTCGTCCGATTTGTTCTCGTCAATTGATGTACGAAATGGCAGCGATCAAAGCGCTACCAGGAGTAAGAGCCAGCCTTTGCTTTGTATGAACAACAAAACCCTGCAAGTGCATCGACTTAGACTTGTTGATACATGCCTCAGCCAAAGATGCAAGCGAGGACAGATGGAGATTACCAGAAAAGCGCTTGGAAAACGTTCGTCTCGATTACAAGATGTATCTACAGAATGATGTACAATTCCTGCCGACCCACCTTTTCATCTTCAAGCGCTGGGTAGTATGGCACGATGGCATCTGCACTTTGCACGTAGGCATCGTTGTACAGTCGCCAGTAAGGGGTGCGCACCTTGCGGGCCGGGTGGAACAGCCCTGCCCATATGTAGTTCATGACTTGACCGGTGCCCACGGCCAGTCGTACAGCGTCGATGGCTTCGATGATGCGGTCAATGACGTGTGGGCTCGTCTCGAAGAGGTTGGGGAACAGCAAATTGAGCAGGTGCAGCATTGCGTCCTCACAGCCGAGGCCGACGACACCAAGCGCGATGTGCTTGACCACGCTGGCTGCAGTCTGGCGATGCACCTGATCGCGATCGATGAGGGCGTCCTCGAGCAGGGGTGTCACGGCGTAGACGTAATCCTTGCCCATCTCGCCGATGTATTCGAACAGGAATGACAGGGCCTTGAGCACACCGTTTTGGACGTTCAGCTCGGGAATGCGATATTCATTCATGAGAGCAGGCAAGACCGTGAAGGGCGCGCAGGTTTCCGCCACGATGCCGATGGCGACTGCCGTGCAGACACGAGACTGACGGTCTTGGACTCGCAGGTTGTTGAGCAGCGTCGTCAGGACATCCTGCGGGCCGATGGCTTTGGCGATGAAGCCGAACGTGTTGTTGGCAGCGCGTCGGATGCCCTTCTTGTGGGCTTTCAGCATATCGAGCAGCTCGAAGCAGATGCGCATCCATTCGCGAGGCACGACGGCTTCGGGGCCGCGGTCGGCAATGCGGCCGACGAGGTCGACGGCATTTTCTTGCACCTTCTCGTGCCGATTCTTCAGGATGGGGGTCAGCCGGGGCAGAAGATCTTTGATGGGCGGCTGCATCATGCTGATGCCGACCACACTGACGATGCTTCGCATCGCTGCGAGGATACTGCCGAGGACGTCCGGGTACTCCTCGCCCAGGTATTCGTAGAGGACGACACTGAGCTTGCTCATGAGGACATCCTCGCCGCATGCCTTCATGACATTGGCGATTCTGGAGATGAGATCGGCCGCTTGCTGGCGGACCGTGGCCGATTTGTTGTTGAGCCGCCAGAGGATGGTGCTCACGATTTGGGGGAGGTACGGCTTGCAACGCGTGCCGAGGGCGTTGACAACCGTGCCGAAGCCGTTCAGGAGGACAACATCCTCGACGCCTTGCTCTTGGAACGCATGGAGGATGCCGTCGACCAGCCGCTCCTCGAGGCGCTCGTCAATGTCGGCGGCGCCGAGGGCAGAGATGACCTTTTCGATCGTCTCCACGGTCATCTTGCGATACGCTTCGTTCTCGTCTTTGAGGTTGCCGACGATGCGCTCCACGATCTCACCCACCCCGACTTTGTTGCCGAGATCCACGGTGGTTTCGACCACTTGTTTGTAGTTGCGCTTGTCGAGCGCCATGCGTCGGACCCAGAAGTTTTTGAAGAAGTCGTCCAGGACTTGTGCTTGCAAGAAGGCGGCGGTGACGCCTTTGCTGGCGGCACACTGGCTCACCACTTTGAGCACCACTTTCTTCATCTCCTCGTCAGGGCTGGCGAACTCGCGAATCAGGATGTTGATGATCTCTTTGGTGTAGTAGTTGCCGTATTCTTCGTCCATGAGCGGGACAATGTATCCGACCGCTTTCAGGAATCCCGCCAGGCCTTTGCCACGGTGTTTCCGAGCCCCCGTCCACAGGGGGTTGAGGATCTTGTCAAAACTCTCGATACCAAAGGGACTCGACGCCTCCGCGAGCGCCGCCAGAGCGAGCGAGGTCACGGTACGCACTTTGGGGTGCTCGTCATTCAGATTGTCGCCGATGCAGTCGATGAGTCCTTTGAGGTGAGGGAGAATCGCACAGCCCATGAGAATGGGGATTTGCTGCACGATCTTGACACCCGTGTGCCGCGCCTGCCATGATTTCTGACTGCGACAGACGGCCTTGAGAAAGGGGAGTAGCTGAGGGATACCTAGCGCGGAGGCGACCACCGCAAAGGCGCGGGCAGTGGTGTTGCGAACATATTCATCTGCATGGTCAATGTCCAGTCGCATGTTGCCGATCATCTTCGACAAGCCTGCGGCCTTGGCCAGATTGGAGATGATCTCACGTCCTTCGACTCGTGCGTAGTAGTCTTGATCGATGAGCAACGGCTCGACGACGACAAGAATTTTGTGGACGTACGGGCCGATAGAGTCGTCGAGTTTGTACAGTACCCGATCGATGACTTTGACGAGAAGATGGCGCTCCTGATCCTCGAGCGTCTTTTCCATGAGCAGAGGAAGAATCTGGTCAAACAGAGGACCCGCGCCGAAGTTGCGCGCGTTGTCGGTCAGCTGGCGCAAGGCCGTTTTCCGCATGGGAGGCGTGCCGTTCTTGACCTTTAACAACAAGCGCATAATCTTACGTTGCTTCAACTCTTCCATACTAAGTTCATTTTCGTCGACGCTCTCGACCAGCTTGCCAAAGTATGCCATATCCTCATCCTTGAAGAATTGCAAATCTCCTACGCCTGGGATATCCGAGGGGAGCTGCTTGCCCATGGAACGTGGATCGATCGAATGTTGATTCATGAACCCCCCCACTTGACTAGGAGTATCGGCGGGCACGACGCGCTTAGCTGGAGCGCGGAGTGGTTCATAGCCCGGCGGAGGCACGAGAACAACATAGCCTTCTTTGGGAAACATTTCGTCGAGCTCCTCGTCAGACAGTGGTGCATTGCGCCCGGAAATGTCGGTGCCAAACCCAACGACAGGTGCCGCAGGAGCGCTTGGGGCGCCAGTTGCTGTTGAGGTCCCTGCCGTCCCGACAAGATCCCACTTGGACCGCCGTGCGGGTGCTGGGTTGTCATCCCATCGCGATTTCTTCTGGCCGGCTTTCTCATCGCCAACCTGATCGTCGCCGATGCTTTCAGTTTTGACACCATCTCCAGCCGCAGGCTCCACCGTATCCCATCGCCGTTTTCGCAGCTTTGGGGCTTTCTTGACTTCTGTGGTGGCGTTGTCCTCTTTCAAATCCTGAGGACCTTCGAGCGTGGCGCGGTAGTGGCGCGCGACGTCGTCGTCTCCGTCATTGGCGGCCGAATCCTCCTTAGCCTGTTGCTCAATGGCCCGTTTCACGCGAATCTCTTCGCGCTCGAGCTCGCGCTCGCGGAGGATTTCCGCCTGAGTCCGGTGTTCTGCCATGTCACCGCTGCCGTTGACCTCGGCCGCAATGCGATCGAAACGGCGTTTCTGGTAATCGCTCTCGCGACTCGCAATCTGTGCCTGCTTTTCACGACTTTGTAGGATATCATCTTCTTCCATTTCACCCGTCGCATATTCACCAATCTGCGCAGCGGTGGCTGTGTACTGACCCACGAGCCGGCCGCTGTCGGTCTCCGGGATCTCCTCGTCATCTTCGTCCATGGGTATGGACGTGTGATATCCTGCAAACTTGTCGCTGGTGTCATCGCCATACAGGTCCTTGTCGAAATTGGCAGTCAGCGAAGTCTTTCCGTTGCCAGAGTTGTGTGATGGCCTGGCTGAACCGCTGTTCCGGGCGGCTTGCGCCTTGCGCACGAGGTCGAAATCGGCTGCGGGAGTAATGTTAGGATCCATCATTTGCACCTCTCGAGTGCTGGACAGTACATACCGTCAGACATGATCCCCTGCCGAGTTCTTCGAAAGTGCCGAGTGTGAGACGCCGGGCCGACAGCCTCGTCAACGAACGACGAGTGGCGCAATTGATCCTCTCGTGTTAGTCAATGCCAGGATGAACAGGCTGGCGATTGGAGATGAGGGAGAAGCAAGCCGTGGTTGATCGCACAGCAGCGTCATCGACGGGCGGCGCAGGGCAGAAGGATCACGTCCACCCAGTTCAAGCCCAGGCAAGGAGATTCGCGGTCTGCTTGCATCGGTGGTGGAGCTCGAAGCGCTCCATACGACTTCGGATCGCGATCGCCGGTAGAATGAATGACTCCAACACGCGGAACAGTAGTTCGTAGGCTGATGCTGGCGCGCAAGATTCTGATCGATCCAGCTACTTGCAGATCGACGCTGGACGTTGAAAGTGCTTGCCATGATGAGTCAGCTGCCGGCTTCTGGACGCGACCAGCGATCAACTTGCCCTCAGGCACGAAGAACAGCACATCGCTCTCCAGCGCGCGCTAGTTCACCTGTCAATACACGCGCAGTACGTCCAACACCTTGAACGTGCCCGATAGGTGCGCGCACTCTCATCAGATCCTGTTCTCCAGTCGGAATAGAGCGCGGCCTTCCATCCCTCAACCATACTCACAAGCGTCATTTCGCGCACGTTGTCCATTCGCGACGGCTCCCGAAGTCATCGCGACGGAACCAATGGACTCAACAAGGAAGCGCAAAGCCGCAGAGGTCGCGAGCTCCAACAGCACGTCCAAGCGGATCAAGCTGCTGGTAAGTATCACACAATGGACTTCGCTCCATCATCAGCCAGCCCCGACCTCAGCCTCACCTCTACCCCGACCACGCCTACGATGCATCCTGGCGCACCTTCACATGCACCAAACGCTCATGCGGGCCGGCAAGGTTGCGCCAGGGCATGGCCGCTCATTCAACAGCCCATCTGCAGCCGGATATGATGGCAACTGGCTGACAATTTGCTCTTCATCTGCAGAATTCTGGCAATGCGCCTCCATCGACCCCGACCCCTGCGGACCCGAACGTGCAGCAAATCGGCCTCAAGCTGGTGGGAATGCTCCGCAATGCGGCCGACAAGACTGGACGTCCAATCTCCGACGCATTTCTGACACTGCCTCCTCGCCATGAACTCCCCGATTATTACCAACAGATCAAATTGCCGATTGCGATCGATACCATCGAAGCGAAACTCAAACGTGGCGCATACCCGACAGTCACTACAGTGGAGAGCGATGTGAAGCGGATGATTCAGAATGCAAAAGACTTCAACATGCCCAAGAGCGAGATCTATGAGGATGCAGAGAGAATGCGGAAATTGGCATACAATTTCATGAAAGTCAACAATCCAGCCTACCGACTCGATCCGACGTATTCATCATTTGCGACGCCGATCCCGGTTGAACGCGCGACCAACGATGATCACGAGTCGGCCGGCGAGGAACCATCAAGGAGAAGAAGCTCGGGAGCGAGGGGTCGCGCGCCCGCCGAGTCCAAATCTACACGACGCTCATCAGAACCTCGGGCGAATGGGGCTTCCAATGCTGCCAACGATGAGAGCGACGACGATGCTATCGAGGGACCCGACCTTGATTTTGACGGCAAATCTTTCCAGGAAGCGCAGCAGATCATCATATCCGAGATGCTCTCTTTCACGGACGAGGAGTATGTATACCCCACGGAAACACTACGACACTGGACTAATGTAATTGCAGTGGTCTTGAAATCTTCACCCCCTTTGTCAATCTGCCCAGTCGGAAGCTCGAAGATTACTACAAGATAATCAAGCATCCTGTCTCGCTCAAAAGCGTGCAAAAGAGGACGCGCGGACAGCATGGCCGTACCTCACCCACGGGCGTGACGGACTTCAAGACCTGGGATGCTTTCGAAGAGGAGGTCAGCTTTATCTGGCGCAATGCCCGTGAATATAACGAGGACGGCAGCGAGATGTATGATTTGGCTGGCCAATTTGAGGTACGTTTCCCCGCGCTCTGCCGCAGGGCACCCTATTGATCCCCAATGCAGGAACATTTCAAGCTGCGACTCGCCGAGGCCAAGGAAAAAGTAGGCGAACCGGCCAGCACTCGGATAAAATTGAGTGGTCCCAAGGTAAAAGCCAGCCTCGCTACTCCTTCTCATCACTCCCCGAGCCCGGGCCCGATAACCATTGGGAAGTCAACGCAGCCAGGGACGGCCGTTTCCCAGCGCGCCGCCCTTGGAGAAGGCGGCGACTCGGATATCGCGATCAATAATGAGATCATCCCCAACGGCGCCTCCAGTTCACTGCCGTCCATAAAGAATGAGAAACGCGCTACGCAGTCACCAGTCCGCAACGCAACACCGGTGGCCCCTCAGCAGACTAATGGAATCATGCCGCCACCCCTTTCACGTCTGGCAAGCGACAGCCCTTTGCCTCCTCAAGCGAATGGTCTTGCCAATGGCTACCACTTCACCGCCCCGGCATTATTGCCCCCGACCGCGATCCGCTCATATCCTCTCTCCGAAGTCCTGTTTCCCCTTCTGACTGTCACCTTCAACAATCGAGCCTTGTCCGGCTCTCCGTTTATCCTGCCACTCGAGGCGCACCCATCGCTTGCGACCCAAAGTACAACCATCACCGTTCCGGCGAGATATCTGAACATCCACATAGCACCGACGATTTCACGCGAACTGGCGATGGGACGCGCATACAAAATCTTTGCGAGCCTGAACGGCGTTCCATTATTGAACCTAAATACTCAGCTGGAACCTGAGTCCGGACGACGCACGCACAATTTCGAGGGCAATTTGGCCCCCGGAGTTAACCGAATTGAGGTGGAAGTTGCGGCAGCAAAGACCAGTATCTCAAGCGATTCGGTCAAGGGACTGGACGTGGAGAAGATAACGTTGTATGCAAACCTGCTAAGATAGCGTCGTCGCTTTGCTGGAAGAAAGGTCGTCTTTGCATTCTCGAGCGAGCCGACTCCACACTTTTTCCCATAAAGAATAACACGATAACCTGTGAAAAGTTTGAATCAAAATAACATGAGTTCCTGCACTTGGAGCAGATTTCCCCAACCTCTCTATAGCTTGTAGCCAAACGCTGAGCAGTTGAAAAAAAGGCTTAATCACGATTTTCGATCGAGTGGGGGAAAAAGACAAAAAAAGAAGGTTGTATGAGCCTTGGCCTTTGAACGCGTCGAGCGCGTGGATAGGAATAGCCGAAGGCGGGGCTCGAACCCGCGACCTTGAGGTTGTCTCTTTGATAAGAGCCACACGCTCTACCGATTGAGCTACCCCGGCAGCAATACTTGTGATCGAAACATTTTGTTCATATCCAATCAATTGTCTGGCCGAGCGACTCTTCGAGCTGGCGATGTCAGAATTCGAAAATATACGCGATGTGAGATCGAGTTGACATGTGCTGTAGGTTCACAGTTGTTTCATTATCAATCGCCGAAGGTGGACTAGACAATGGCTGTACTGTGGCGCAATGCTTGCAGGTAACAAGCCATATCTAGCTAAAGACTCGTCCCATGAAGACGTGCCAATCTGCGTGGGGAGCTCACATCTATGTGCGAAGCAGCAGCGTGGCGCGTCGTAGCTGTGAGATGCCGTATAGTCTATGGCAGGTAATGGCGCGTAGGGTCTTCGCGGTGAAAGCCAACGCCTTTCTGTCTGGCAGACACGGTGCAAAGATCCCTTCCAGCTCGCCCTCAGGGGCAAACGACAGTCACGCTGGCGAGCAATCTGGCAAGAGATTGTACCCCGTCTTGCCTGGCGATCACCATCATGGCAGCTCTTGGTATCTGATCCAGGTCGGACAAAGCTGTGCTCATCAACTCATGGGCCTTCGACCTCTCTACTCTTCTCCTTCAAGAAGTTGGCAAGCCAAAACAATGGTTTGTCGGGCTCGTGCGCAGCCAAGTACTTCATTCCCTCTAAGAGATGGGGAGTCACGTGTGTATTCAGAAAGAGCCTGGTAGGACCACCGTGGGTCACGGGCTTCTCCGGCCGAACAGTTGACTGCGGAGGGATGGAATTTGTTCGGATTGGATTCGCTGACGATACCGGCGGGACAAGAGAGGCTGCTGACAGTTCCTGTGCTAGCGCCGGGTTTTGGAGTGCTTGCTGAGATGTGAGACCCGTGGGCTCGATTGACCCCCGATGGGATTGCACTGTAGGCACGGAATTTGTATCTGCTGAAGAATTGACCGGATGTGACTGTTCCACCTTCGGTGACGCAACGGCCTGTACTATGTCCTCCTCTCTCATATCGATGTCTCCATCCTCGGTGCCATCGCGGGCGACCTCAGACGCAGACATATCGCGGATTCAGCAAGTGCTGCAGCGTGTGCCTGGAAGCCTTTAATCGGGGAAAGTCTGGAGGCGCAAGTCAGGAAATCCGGTAGCTGGATTCGCTGTTGATCATGTGTTATGTGCCAGATGTCCTCGGCGACGGTCGGCTATTGAGCAGAAAGGTACCAGGTCTCTGTGTGAAGCGTTTGTATGATCTTGTTTGATGCCAATGGACCGTGTGACTAGCATGCTCCTCCATAAGATACAGTAGCTGGTCTCGCCGCGTCCCGTCGCGTCGCCGTTCTTGGCAACTGTGCCGAGTCTATGTACAACAGACGAAATTTCTGCGGGCTTGTGGTCCATCATCTCTTCTCTTCCAGCTTGTCTCAACTCACGGCAGTGCAATGAAGTCAGACGTTGTCAATGTCCACTGACTCGGTCAATCGACCGAATTGGTTCTGGTATGTTGCATTTTGCAGCCTTGCCGACCGCAATCCGGCCACAGCTGCAGGTGAGCAGTTCCCATTCCCTCCTCGATCCCCACCACCCTGATGATTTCCGTAACACATATATCTTTCTGGTACCTCTTATGTCAGAAACCTTCATGGTTTCGATGATCTAAATGGACTTCTGATCTCGACAAAGCCCATCATGTTCACCAAGGCTTTCCCACATATGAACCCAAGCTAACGTGCGCGTCTCTCAGCAATCTAACCACATCTCCCATTCTCCAACTTTGTCCAGTTCGTCATGCGGTACGAGTAGATCGCGCAGTTGCACCGTCGAGGCTTGTATGATCTTTCCATGTTAGGTGCATATCTACTGTAACAGGCCCACGCGCAGGCGGGCTCACATAGTCCTTCTCATACCTGAAAAGGCGTTCTCCGTCTTGGCTCTGAGACCCCATCCTGCACCTCATTTCTCAGCGGTCTTGGACCACCTTGGCAGTCATGAGCAGCCAAGAAGTGCGGTCGAAGGCTACACTACACGCACGACACCGCAAAGCTGTAAATACCTCCAGAGTGAGGTGTACCTGCACCAAGATCTCGAATGGGCGTTGTGCATTCCTGCTGATTCTGTGTTCAAGCCGTGATCCATGTTGCGGGATGTCAAGGCGTCGTACTGTCTCGGTATGCCGAGACCCGAAGGTGATCTGTGATTCCATCAGATCTGAAATGCGTAGCGCAGCGTTCAACTGATAAGAAGCTACTGACGTGAAACCTAACCGGAATGAGCACGAGCAGTTGCCAGGAACGCTCACGGACGTGGCGGGTGCGTTTTACCTACGTGTGTCGGGTACCACTAGCTGTAACTTAAGGATATACTGTATGCAGGTGGGAACAAAACTCCATCGGAAGGCTAGGGCCACTCAGAAACGTAGCTGGGGTGGCACGAGTGGCATGCGGAGCTCAGGAACAGTCCCTGAAACGAAATTGCGCTCAGCAAGCGCTACCTCGATTAAGCGCTCCCCTAACAGCGCATACCACACGAGGCCATGTCAGAAACAAACAAACAATCCACGTCCTGCACAACGGTATTGTGGATCAGATAGTCGTATCGACTTCCACTACAGTATTTTGATGAGTGCAACATTTGAACCTGCTGCGTGTTGGTGCAAATAAATGTAGCCTGGTGACGCGGGGTGCGCCATGCATACAGTACTCCTGGTCTGCAGGATGGTCAGGAACGAGGCTGTGGGTGCATACGTGTTCCTGCGCCGCGCGCTTGCGTGGGTGCCGCTCCGAATCTCAAACGTCTTTGCCGCCATCCCCCTAGTGCCGGGTAGCGTTTCCCCCTGGCCTCTCCACACTTCAACCCATCAACTCTCTCTTGTTGAACCATCTCACGCGATCTGACGACCATTTACGAGTTGCACTCACCCACAGTCGCTCTTTCAGCTACCATTCCTACGGTCATTTCCATACAAAGGTATCCCGCATAAAGCGGTACCGCGCTCATTCCGCACAATACGAAGGAACGACTTCGCGCAAGAGCTGGACAGTCCGACAATTGTGCAAAGATGATGCGCTTCGTAGCGACAACGGCGCTGCTCGCGGCCACAGTGGCAGCCGACTGCACCGACGACGGAGGCAACTGGTACTGCAACCAGGTCAATGCGATCACATACAAGAATGTGTTCAACCTTGGTGGGCCTCCGTTGTCGTACAACAAGGTCACGTCGATGGATTCCAGCAGTGGTGCATGTTCCAACACGCCAACGGGCTACTCTGGATCTCTGTCGCCCCTCGACGAGGAGGTAAGCCCGTTTGTGGATCGAGACGAACGTCCTCGACCAACAAGGTCTCGTTCGTGTAGTAACTGATCTGTTTTAGGTGTCTCTGCACTTCCGCGGCCCGTTGACTTTAAAGCAATTTGGATTCTACACTCCGGCCTCCGGCAACTCGCGCCGCAGCACCAACGATCGTCCGCATGGCCACGGGCACGCACACGCGCACCTTCACCACGCGCGCGAGCCGGCGCCGGTTGTTGAAGAACGTCAGCTCGGCGCCCCCGTCACTGCCACCATTGACGGCGTCGTTGTTTCCTGGCTCAACAACTGGTCGGGGCAGCCAACGGCAGCTCCTAACGCAGGCGCTGCTGCTGCTTCGCCTGCTGGATATACCGCCTCTCCGGCCGCCCCTGCCGCCGCGAGCTCGAGCCCCGCTTCATACTCCAGCTCATCGTCGTCCTCTGCGTCGAACCCTTCCATCTTGAATGGATGGACTCGTCAGGCCTACTACAATGCTGACAACGGCACTGCCGAGGGTGTCGTGTTCCTGAACCACTATGGTGGTGCAGGGTCGGGCGTCTTCGACACCAGCTTCGGTAATTCGCTTTCGTATGCGAGCGCTGATGGACACTCTGGCGCCTCTTCCCCGCAGGTCCTCGCAGCCACGACCCTGGCCTCTAGCGACGAGATCGTCATCATGAGCGACAAGAAGTGTGGCAGCAACAATGGCGATTGTGGTTACTACCGCGATGGCACCGTCGCTTACCATGGTTTCGCCGGTGCAAACAAGGCTTTCTTCTTCGAGTTTGGCATGCCGAGTGATGGCCAGACCACAAACGACCCGTACAAGCCTGTCAACATGCCCGCAATCTGGATGCTTAATGCCCAGATTCCGCGCACGCTGCAATACGGTCCTGCGCAGTGCTCATGCTGGACGACCGGCTGTGGCGAGTTTGATATTTTCGAGGTTTTGGCGCCCGGTGACGCTCGGTGCAAGAGTACCCTTCACAGCAACGTCAAAGGCGGCTCGAGCGATTACTTCCCTCGCCCATTCACCGGCACGGTCCAAGCCGTCTTGATCATGACCGAGAACGACATGCACGTCGAGATCCTCAACCAGAACCAGGACAACTTTGGTGCTGATCTTGCTAAGGCATTCGTCAGCGACATCGTTGATACTATCGGCTCAATTTTCAACCTGACCTAGGCCCCTCTTCCTGCGAGCGATTGAAATTTGCTCGAACAAGTCAATGATTGGAGAAGTGCGGCGGGCTCGCATGGTTAGTCCTGGTGCAACCACGATGACGGTGGCCGGTGCCATCTCGTCTTTCTCGCGCAGGACCGAATGAAATCCCCACAAGTGCAAGGGCATGCATGGTATTCTGCTTCATTTCCGTATTGGTGTAAGAATGTTGGTACAATCTGTTTGACGCTCGATTTTTGAGATCTTGTATGAGGACTGGATCCGATTTGTATTTCGTACCTATATTATCTTTATTGCTTCTAAGCGCACCATGTGATGCCCGTAAATGTAATACCTGCGCCGTGCGGCGTGGATTGTCGTGTGCGTGTCCTTGCACCTGCTGAAGATCCCATCCGGCTTCGCGATCCTAGGGCTCAAGGCATGGCGTTTGGCGTCAGTGCCGAGGCAAATTCTGTCCCGAAAGTGATGAGTGCCAGGCGAGCCACAACAAAATGCGATGCGACGACGTTGACACTCTCGACGCTTTTCCGCTGAAGTTCTTACAACCGACAACGATCATTTGCCTTCACTAAATTGCTGACAGTGGACTTTTCCCGGGCGCTGCTGTGTTGTGGGTTTCTCACCTTCGATTCCTGACGGCGCGCATCCGTCAAGCCGGTGATGAGCTAATCGATCACACCAGGCCGCCACCGAGTGCCGAGACACGACGTCGTCTCGTCTCGCTCTCTCCGTCCTTCCATCCCCAACACCTTACTACCATCGCTGTCCGGTCCACCGTGATCACTGTCGCGTTCGCGTAGACCGTCGCGCAGAACAGTAATCATGTCGGCCGGAGGATCCCCTCCCAAGCCTTGGGAGCGAGCAGCCGGAGGCGCGGGTATGTTACGACACTCTCCTCGCATATTCGCCATCTAACACAACAGCGCGCAGGGCCACTCCCGACATCATCTGCTTCGCACACGACGACCGCCACACTTGCAACGCCGGATCTCGCCACAGGCATGACCGCAGCTCCGGCATTGCCCGCGAGGACGGATGCACTGAGCGCCGTCGCGACACGCACAGCATCATCATACTCCGCGCCATTTAACAGAACTTCTGCCTATTCGTCACCGTACGGCTATGGCGGCATGTCGTCGTATAGTTCACCATACAGTAGATTTGGGGGCATGGGAACGATGGGTGGCATGGGTGGCATGTACGGCGGCGGCATGTACGGCGGCGGCTACGGAATGGGTGGCTACGGAGGAATGTATGGCGGCCCGGGCATGTATGGGCCGAACGGGGAGCAGCAAAGCTTGACACAAACCTTCAGCAACAGCACGCAAGCTACTTTCCAGATGATCGAAAGCATTGTGGGTGCTTTCGGCGGGTTCGCGCAGATGCTCGAAAGCACATACATGGCCACACATTCGTCATTCTTCGCCATGGTCAGTGTGGCAGAACAATTCGGCAATCTGCGACAAACTCTTGGTTCAATCTTGGGAATCTTCGCCTTGATGCGCTGGTTCCGAAATGCTGTTGCCAAGCTCACAGGACGACCGCCGCCAGCCACTCCTTCCGACTTGACACCTGCGAAATTTGCAGCCTTCACCGGTGCACCAGGGCCAGATGGTCAGCCAGCTGCCAAGCCCAGCCGGAAACCTTTCATTTTCTTTGTCCTGGCCGTGTTCGGCCTGCCATATCTCATGGGCAAGCTCATCAGAGCCCTAGCTTCGACCCAGGAAGCAGAACAGCAGCGGCAATTGGCCTCATCGCCCTACTCCCCCGATGGCCAGCAACAACCGATCGATCCCAGCAAGCTTGACTTTTGCCGGGTTCTGTACGACTACACTCCTCAAGCGCAGGCTGGTCAGCAGTTTCAAGACGGCATCGATCTAGCGGTCAAGAAGGGCGACCTGGTTGCAGTGTTGTCCAAAACCGACCCGTCCGGTCAGCCATCAGAATGGTGGCGTTGCAGAGCCCGCGATGGCGGCGTCGGGTATCTCCCTTCGCCCTATTTGGAAACGATCCAGCGACGGCCACAAGCGCAGATTGCTGCACAGGCAGCGTCGGCTAGTGAATACAGCTCCCGTGTTAACACCATGACGGACAGTGCATTCAGCCCAAGCCGAGCAAACTCCATGAAGATTACAGAAAAAGAAAAGGCTGCTGTCAAAGCTGCTCCTAAAGGCGCCCCCCTTGCGGGCCGAACGGAAGATGTTAGTGTTGAGACTTTCCAGCGGGGTGGGTTCTACTCTTAGGCAACTTCGACATCAAGGGATCGAGGCGATTGCTGGAAGATTGGCGTTCATTTTTTGGGGTATGGCAGTGGCGTTTTGGTGCTTGCTATGCTAACCATTATCAGGAGGTTGTACGAAAGAAGATCGCGTTTGAGCCGTATTCGTTCAATATTCTTCGTCCATCAATTCAATTCTAGGACCAACGCGTACGCAAATGCTGCAAATCATAGGTCTGTGGTGCACTACTGCGAGCGCGATTTCGCAAGGGAAGTCATCACCTGTAGTATGTTTGCTGCTAGGGCGACCAAGCTCTATAACCCTAGATGAGATTCGTCCAAGCTAGGGGACTTCGCTAAGCATGAGCTGCCCAAATATCATTCAATTGTGCACCGCTTGAAGAGAATAGATGCCATCTGTTTCAACTGTACATCCTTCTCGGACGTTTCCAAGTGTTGTCAGACCCCTACGTGCAAGTTGGGCGCATAGTTCTCGTTCTTGACGTTTGCCTTCGAGGACGTCGGCACACGAATGGCCCCGACGAGAACTTCCGCAAACACATGCCCACCCGGTAGGAGACACTAACCTGCCATCCAAGTAAGCCACCGCCGCACAATAATGCCACAGTTTATTTATGGCCTCCCTGGTTGTGTCGAGCGCAACATAACGAGGTGAATCCACGAAAAAATGGATGTCGGGGTCGGCTCACAGCAATTTAACCTTGACCTCGTCAACAAACTTTTTGACCATTGCTGATGTCCATGGCTTTTGTTGATCGCCAGTTTTCACAGTCAGAGCCATGCCACCAAATTCCAGAATCTTCATGGCGGCGCACTTATCGCCCGTGTCGGCCGCTTTGGATTCCAGAAATTTGGAGCTGTCATTGTAGAATAAAGTGGCGATCTTTTCGATGTCGTGCCCGATCCCGACCCCAGAAGTGAAAGTCACCTTGTGAATATGCTTCATCTCAGCGAGCAAATTCAGCGCCATCCTCGCGCTCGGCCTCTGATAGGTACGCGCCTCAATTTGGAAAAGCCTTTCCCGAGCTGTTGCTGGGAGCTCCACCAGATACTCCAGTAGGAATGCAGTCGACTCAAATGCTATTGTTTGATGGTAGAGGACCGGCGAGGCAGTCTCATTGATCTCCTTGTTGACTGCTAGCAGTGCGACTCGATTCCGACTTCCAGCAGCATATTTCTTCGCATAGGGCGCCTTTGATTGACTTCTTCTGGCATCGATCAACAGAGGGGCATTCGAAGTCGGTGCAAAATAGTGCTGATAAATTCGAAACTGGAGCTCCCTTGGTAGTCTTAAGAATGGGAATGGCTGCTTAGGTCGGATCAGGATTGCTTGATAGCCTTCGAATGGACCTTCTTGCAAGACGACGGTCTTTGACAAGGTGAATGAGTCGCTGCCTTGGAGGCGGACGATGTGGGAAAAGCATGCTGCTTTTCCATTCTAGCATCCGTGAAGGTCAGCTATGAGACGACATGGTACGTTATCAGTAATCTCTGCAGAATCGAACTACATGTGCGTATGATTGTGCCAGTTTCCTGAGCAGCTCACCTTTGCGGCAGTGGTGGTGCCGCTATAGAACACCTCTACGGGAATAGGGAGACCAGGTGAGCTGTCTAACTTCTGATAGGCCGACTTCGTCGGAGATGCCTTCTGCACTTTGACGGCGCCTGTGTCTGGCATTGTCGCCTTCGAGGTTTTCGTCTTGCGCACTGGTTTTGTAGATCCCTTGGACGAGGCCATTGTAGGCTTGAGAAGCAACGACTAGTAACTTTTCAAAGGCTTTGGTTAGCGATGACTTGTTCAAGGACAAAGGCGGTCTGGAAGTTGTGTAGGGTGGATAGTCTGGAGCTGAAATCATGCAATCTGTCGCGTCCATGTGACTGGACACAGAAGAATGACCAATGGCTCGCATGTGATAGACCCGGAGGTTCCTTCAGTGTCGGACCATTCAAAAATCGTACCCTCCACCGCGAACAGGTAGACGGCGGCGCTGTCTTGTGTCAAAGCCCATCGCGACTACAAGTCAGCGGGAGCGATTGTCATATGAAAGGTCATTCGACAGTCCTGTTTCAAATGACTGCCTGCAACGAATAGCACGACGCACCTCAGACCAGGCTCAAGGTTTCACAAGGCATTTCAGCCTAGACATGTCGGCGGCATTCCCCTGCCAATGTGTACAGGTTCGCTTTGGATTCGTGGAGGCGATCTTGTGACCTGGGAGAATGGACCTCCCTGAAAATGCGCGTCCGTCCACCAGATTACAGGCATCGTCAAAGTTGTGGTCATATTTTCGGACACTGAAGTCATCCATTGAGTCCGAAATTCTCTAGATCAGGTGAAAGGTTCCCATGCAGTCCAGGCATCGCCTAAGCTTTGCCTCATCTACTTTGCCTTGTAGTTGTTGGGGGGAACTTCGATCACTACAACAGTAGCTTGTTCCACAAGCCCAAGACCTTGGTTTGGCGTATGTTTTCGGTATATGGATACCGACTTTGGCAATGGCGTTTCGTGCCGCCTACACGAGGTCTGACAGGCGCTTAATAGTGGTTAGGCTTTGCTGCCTGACCTACAGGACGTGCCTGCCATACCTAACGCCCGCGGTGATGGCGGTAACGGCAAAACCAGCCGTGCCAGCCTGCATCTTCATTCTAAGCTCACGAAAGTTGTCGAGGAAAACGAGCAGTACGTTGCGCAGCCTACCTACCTACCTAGGTACCTACCTACTGCCTATACACTACCTACGTAAGCATTTGGCCAGCAAACTCTTGCGCCGCAAAGCTCTCAGGTGGCCGACATAAGCGCGTCGCAGCGACCAACCAGCAGGCCAACCCCACATTCATGACGCCCGGAACGCCAGATCATCGACACGGCGCGCGACCATACACTCTCTGATCCAGAAAAGACCAAGCACTTACGTGGTCACGATATCGTACCGATACATCAGGGGTACCGATTTTCCGATCGATGGCGTAGATCTCGAAGCGAAGCACCCTCGCACGTCTCGGTGATAACAAGGCGAAGCCTATCCGCCCGCGACATCGCGCCCGCCGCCGAACCTCACCCGACTCAAGGACGCCGGATAACATCTCCTGAGCAAGGCACAGGCTAGGTCGGAGGCGCAGGTATCTCGGTACCGACGCAAATCTCAAGATGCTGCCAATACGCCCAGGCTTGTCCCGGCAGTTATCTGCTGCGGTCATGCAGGTACCGATGCTCTCCAGCCCGTTGAAACAAACGAATGAGATCGATTGGGTTCAGCCGATCAAGCAACATATCCGGACTGCATATGGCGATGACCCAGAGCGGTACAGCGATGAGTGCGCCCAGCTCAACCGCTTGAGGCAGGATATGCGTGGCGCCGGGAAAGACAGCGCGGCTGGGAGAGACTTGTTATACCGATATTATGGTCAGCTCGAGTTGCTCGACCTGCGCTTCCCAGTCGACGAGAATCATATCAAGATCAGTTTTACCTGGTTCGACGCATTCACACACAAACCTACGAGCCAATTCTCCCTGGCTTACGAGAAGGCGAGCATAATATTCAACATTTCTGCGGTCTTATCATGCCATGCGGCCAACCAGAACCGACACGAAGAGACCGGCCTCAAGACTGCATATCACTCTTTCCAGGCCTCAGCCGGAATGTTCACCTACATCAACGAGAACTTCCTTCATGCCCCATCGACGGATCTAAGCCGCGAGACCGTAAAGACCCTCATCAGCATAATGTTAGCGCAAGGCCAAGAGGTGTTCATCGAGAAGCAAGTGGTCGACAAGAAGAAGCCTGGTTTGGTCGCCAAATTAGCAGCTCAGGCTGCTTACCTCTACGCCGACGCCGTTCAAGGCGTACAGGAGAATGTTTCCAAAGCTATATTTGAACGAGTATGGTTATTGATGGTGCAGATCAAGCAGCATCACCTTGCTAGTGTTGCACAGTATTACCAGGCTGTGGCTGACTACGAAGCGAACAAATATGGTGAGGCCATCAGCCGCCTACAAGCAGCACAGAATGCCAGCCGGGAATCATCGCGCCTGGCGAATAGCTTCCCGGGCTCGGTTCCATCAAATAGCAATCTAGGCTCTGAGGCCGGCTCAGTCCTCGTTGACATGACCAAAAAGCAGCTCGCATCTATCCAAGAATTGCTTGCAGAGTACAATCGGGACAATGACATGATCTATCATCAGCCAGTGCCTGCCGAAGCGAATTTACCCTCTATTCCCAAGCTTCCAGCTGCCAAGCCCATCCCTGTCAGCGAGCTCTACCAAGGACAGGACATTCAGCGTATCATTGGTCCTGACATCTTTCAGCGAATCGTTCCTATGGCTGTCACGGAAAGCTCAAGCTTGTACGACGAAGAGAAAGCAAAGCTGATCCGGGCTGAAGCTGAAAGGATTGAAGTGGCTGACAGTGAGCTCGCCACCTCGCTGGACTACATGAAGCTTCCCGGCAGCTTGTCGATCATCAAAGGGACGGTATCAACGGATATTGGCGTTGACGGGGACTTCCGCTCTTGGTGCAGTGAACTGGCCGCCCATAATCCGCTCAGCCCAGTGTTCGACACGCTGCGCTCCTCAAAGGCAACCATTCTTGGAACCTTGGACGAAGCGATGAAACAGCTTGATATGGAAGAGAGTGTCTGTGAGAAGATGCGAAGTAAATATGGAGCGGACTGGACGCAACAACCATCATCGAGACTTACAGTGACGCTGCGCAGTGATGCCCGGAACTACCGCTCTGCTGTTGAGGAGGCCAGCACGAGCGATGCACAATTATACGCAACTTTCCGGCAACACGAGTCCGATCTCGACGAGATGCGAAGCGCCGGCGAGACTGATGAGGCTGATGTATTATACCAACGAGCCATGTTGAAGGTCGGCGCAGGTAAAAAGACGCCTGGTCTTAATAACTCCGATGACGCGGACGGGGATTTACTTGGAGACACATTCGATGACGAGGAGCGCCAGAGCATCGCAGACCAAGTCGAGCGTGTGGAGGCTCTCTTGCAGAAGCTGAACCTCGTCAAACGCGAACGGACCCAGGTGTTCAAAGACCTGAAGGACAAAGTTCACACAGATGATATCTCGTCTACGTTGATTTTGACTGTTAAAAAGCCGATTACAAACCCTGGCGACAACCCACTCTTCAAGCAAGAGCTGGAGAAATTCAGACCACACCAAAATCGCATTTTGCAGGCCCTCCACAAGCAGCAGAGCCTACTCAAAGAGCTTGGTCGGACATACAACGACCTTCTCGCCGACCGACGCGTCCGCAAAGAACAGGACAAGTATGAGGGGTTTGTCCGGCAACGAAATACCGTTCTGGCAAAATACAAGAAAGTTTACCAAGCTTTCCGTGATCTCAATACTGGGTTAGAGCGGGCCAGACAATTCTATGAGGAGATGTTGGACACATCGCATAGTCTGAAAAGCAATGTGGATAGCTTTGTGGAAAACCGGAGAAGTGAAGGTGGGCAGCTCCTCCAAAGCATTGAAGGAAATCGTAATTCCGGTGCCCAGGGAAACGGGGGTTCTGCAGATCGAGAGCAGGCCAGAATACGGGAGCTGATGGAGAGGATGAGCGTCAACCCTGCAGCGCCTGCATCACAACTTTCCAGCCTGCAGTCAAGTAACTTTGATGGACAGCAATCGCAGCAGCAGCAGCAGCGGCATCGGCCACCCCCTCTACAATCTTTTGCGGCTCAGCAATCGTCAAGTGGGGTTCCCCCTTACAATCCAGCTGCAAGCCCTCCTGTGACGCCGAGATATCCGGGAGCGCAGCCAAGCGGAGCTCTACAAAGCCCGGGTCTCTATCAGCAACACGTCAGCCATGCCCAGCGCGATAGTAGTTACAATCCATCGTCCTACGCTCCGATCTCGCCACCACCTCAGCAGCAATTCTTCAACACGAGTTCGTCATCCGGGTCGATACCTGGCCAACACTCGCAGCAAGGCAACAATCAATATCGTGGATATGGGCAACAGCAATCACAGCAGCAGAATACTCATCAACAGCAATACTACGGAGGCACGGGCAACGGAAGCAGCGGCAGTGGCAATTGGCAAGTACCTCCACCTCCTCCGGGGCCACCACCAGCAAACAACGGGAATGATCCGTGGGCAGGCCTTAACTCGTGGAAATGAGTGGTGCGAATGCTCTCGATGCGGAAGGTGGCGAGATCTCGGAGTACTTACATAGCCATTCTCCTTGCCCAAATTCAAGCCTGTATTGTTACTACCCTGCCAATTATCATTGGCTACTTAACATCATACACGTCGTCTGTCGTGCGTACCGTCCCAAACAAGTCGCCAACCATGCAAAGCATTTCGTGCATGCGATGTTACCAAAAACTGCCCGGACGTCTGCATGAAATCAATGGTTCGCCTACGTGCTTTGAATCTAGACGTTTTGCACTTACTATATGATACTGTACAATGTGCAGAAGACGTGGCCCACCGCCCCATGGGCGGCGACCGACTAGTATACAAGTGGAGAGTTGTGCTGCCTTCGGGCAGGTATTGTAAGCAGAACACGAAAGTCCATGCCCGCACACATCGTGGCCGCTCACGTTTCAGCCCGAGCTTGATCGCTTTGTTTCTGCGTCAGACTCAGTATCTTCTGATCGACGTTCACCACTAGCATCCTCAGCTTTCCCAGTGGCATCATGTCCAGTCATCTGTGACCACATCTTTCCTAAAAACCCACTTTCGCCGCTACTTTTGCTCTTCTCGGCTCCAACATTCTCGGAATGTGGTGCTGTGGACGATGGCGTCTGGGAGCCGCTATCAGTCGATTTGACGTTCCCCAGATTCATTATCCGTTTCGCGTTGCGGTCTCCCATTTCGTCGGCCAACATTTCCACAATCGTCCTTTGGTTGACCGAGAGGTACTTCGGCATTTGTACCTTGAACTCGACCTTGAGATCACCCGAAGCTGCCCCTCGCCGACCGGCATTCAATCTTTTCATACCCTTTCCTACCAGAGTGACTTTGTCTCCTGTGCCAGTACCGGTGGCGACTTTGACACGCACATCGCCTTCCAGAGTCGGAATCGATATCTCACCCCCGAGGATTGCAGTAGTCAGTGGGATACTAGCAGTATACAGAACATCGGAACCTGCGCGGGAGAATTTGGCATCCGGTGCTACGCGAATGAAAACATATAGGTCGCCTTTCTGCGTGCGTGCGCTCGAGTTGGTGGCTTGTCCAGTTGGTGGATGATCTCCTTCGCCAACGACGCGCAGACGCATGGCATCCTCAACTCCTCCCGGAATGTCCACTGTAACGGTCTGCCGTTCTCGCACAGCCCCGTTTCCGTGGCAGGTCCCACACTCCGAGCCTCTGGCGGTCGTTACACCGGTTCCTGAACAAGTACCACAGGTGGACGCCATTTGGAAGCCTCCCTGCATGAAATGGACGCGAGTGCCTGTTCCATCGCAAGACTTGCAAGGACTTCGCGAGGCGCCTTTTTTGAGTCCGCTGCCAGAACAGGTCTTGCATTTGACGAGCGGTGTGATGGATATCTCCTTTTGAACGCCCTTGGCCGCCTCCATGAAACTGATGTTCACCTGCACTTCGATATTCTCCCCAACCAAAACCTCCTCTTGAAACGGCGAGCCTCCCCGCCTGCCCCTCCGCGCGCCTGCTCCCCCAAACGCGCTGAACAGGTCCTCAAAGTTGATATCAGCACCAAACCCACCTTGCCCGAAACCTGCGAATGGGTTGCCGCCAAAGCCGCCCCCTCCTGGCTGTGCACCTCCGGCTCCCGATGGATCCCCATTCGCGAACGCTGCGGAACCATATTGATCGTATAGCTCTTTCTTTTTGGGGTCTGACAAGATTTCGTATGCCTGCTGTGCATCGGCAAATTTTTCTTTCGCCGTGGGGTCTTTGTTGGTGTCTGGATGGTACTTCTTGGCGAGGCCGTAGTATGCTTTCTTGATCTCGGAAGCAGAAGCGCCTTGGCCCACGCCCAAGGACTTGTACGGATCTGTCACAGCGTGACGAATGTGCGAAGCATGAAACTTGCGAGTCTGTTGACGTGTTGGGTAATCCCGTTCATGATTGGTGCAGATTTTCATTGACAGACGTGGTCGAGACTGTGATGAGAATGTCCGTTGATATACTGCATGACATCGCGATTGTGGTTGGTCTTTTGCGCGTCGACGAGTTTGGCGCAAAGCAGCGGGTGTGGAGAGGCGTAGGCAAGTCGCCTTCGGCAAAAGCTGAGCCGACGTTGCAAGGCTCATCGTGACTGCCACCACACAGGCGTACAAAGATTGTTGATGGCAAGGAGGGAATGGAGATTCTACTAATTTATGACATGTACAAATGAAATCCATCGCGCCATCATCTCCAGCTGGGAACTTTTCCCGATTACCATACCATGCATTAGCCCTGAAGGGGAAGGTTCGCCGGACCCGGAAACTTCTGGAGCTTGCCTTTGGCTCGTGCTATCGCTCGCAACCCACATATAGTGTACTACACCAGTACACCAAGTCCACGTTGGCCTCGACAGAGACCCTTGGCAGTACTTTGTAGGACAGCAGTCGAATCTGGTCGATTTCCATTTTGTGCTTTTTCATTTGACGTTTTTGCATATTGCATAGAGGTTTCAACTTCACCGAAGAGGCCATATTTCTCAGGACATATTCTTCAATTTCCTGACAGAATGGAGATCGACGCTGGGTCAAAACTCAACATCTATATCTCGCTCTCTGGCGTACAGGGCCCCACCCCATCCTGGGACAAGGATCAACACCATCGCAGCCAACCCGTCCTTTACTTTGGCTACGGCTCCAACCTGTGGCGGTCCCAAATGCACCGGCGTTGTCCATCATCCGTTTATGTGGGCATTGCTAGACTCAAGGGCTACAAATGGATCATTTATGAAAATGGTTATGCAAATATCGTCAGACTGGACGATGAAGGAAAAGCGACCATCAAGACTGTTGATCACGACTACTCGCACGAAGTCTGGGGACTAGTATACAGTCTACAACAAACTGATGAGGAGCGTCTAGATCGCAATGAAGGGGTCCCCATTTCGTACCAAAAGGCAATGATCACCTGTGACTTCTGGTCGATACGACCCGACGATCAGCATATCGTTTGTAGGGACCGCCTTTCCCAAGATGACCATCGATATTCCCGGCCGGATCCTTCTCGCCCGGCCGAACCTCGAGAAATGCTAGTCTACATAAACCACAAAAGCATCAAGGAGAGCAAACCGAAGCAGGAATACATTCATCGTATGAACCTGGGCATCAAGGACGCACTAAAGGAAAGCGTGCCATCTGCATACGTGGAACAAGTCATACGCAGATTCATACCTGTAGAGGGACTCGATGATGTTCCCACTTGATGCTCGATTTCTATGCTTGCGTGGTCGTTGTATAGAGGACAATGATGGCGCACGAGTACACTCATGTCCATGTACCGCATAGAATTACAAAGTCGACGCAGTCCAACGCGTTAACGCATATACACGGCTTGACCCTCTAAACACATATCATTTGATATTGGACTCTTGGTCTGCGTGCCACCTCGTTGAAGCCAGCACATCGCTCAAAACATTGACTTGGTAAAGGCATCCCATACGCTACCATCTGCAGCGTCTCGTTAGTCTTTCGGAGGATGCAGCTCCTCGTGTAGGTCTTTGACCCATAGTCTAGTTGACTCACGAACTCGGAGCAGAGGCAGGCAAGTATCGTATGGCGGATTTGACAGGAGTTCGTCCAGACGGGACAGGATGCGTGTCGCTTCGGCGATCTCCTCGCCGATAACGCTGGAAATATGGATGCTTCCATTAACACTGTCAAAGCCATCTGTCATTTGCTTCACGGCTGGGGTCACTATCCGCGCTGCTTCACTTGGCTCTAATTGTCTCTTTTCGCGCGTGAAGCGACGTTGCACTTCAAAGATCCATGCATTGAAAAGAGCTGGGTAGATGACTTTGGCGTTCAGAAGTGCATGTTGCGCCCTTTGAGTATACGGAAACTGTAACACTAACCGCTCGTAATATTCGCGAGCAAGCTTCAAGCCCAAGTCTGAAATCGTGCTTGTAGACACAGGCTCACCGTGTTCACGCTGGAGTGTCAAATCAGAGGAAGGATTTCCGTCGATACCGCAATCCTTCCGCATAATTGCCTCGGCGCCAATCATCCAAATTCCGTTGCGTCTTAAATCGAGGCCACTTCCATGGATCTCAATGCGGACCAAAACTCCCCAAACACGGCGTGTTCGTACCCAGTCGCCTTCCAGTATGCATCGGTGAAGAATTGCCATTATGTTGTTCAGATGTCTAGCCTTGGAAGAAGCCTTCTGAATAGAGGCGGCTTCGCCTAGGACGAGGTCGTCTATAGCTGTTGGTTCGAAATCCCCTGCCAGCCTGGACTTAGCCGAAGTTGCGAAGTTGGGGCTGCTAGCCAAAGAACCATCCAGCTGGCCTTGCGCTACGCCGTCGACGGGGCTTTCGATCCTGGTATTATTCCAGGCATTTTCTCCGTCGTCAGCCTTGTCGCTCTCGTTACTGCTACCACGGTCATCTGAATCGTGTTTGCGTTTGCGGTCTGCGCGTTTCTGCTTCTGGGCTGTTGAGAATTGTCGAGGCAAAGGTGGATGATACAATGGCGCAGCTGTTGGCATGATCGCTGTGTTTAGCCTCAATTTCAAGAAAAATCCCGTAGAAAATCGACCAACATGGCGGCGAAAATGGATTGATGAAACAGACTACTGCTAGAGACTTGGCTTTAGCAAGGATAAGTAGTCCACCTTCGAAGCATCCTCGGGTAGGCACGAAACCGGAAGACACAAGCTTTCTGTAATTAACAGTGACTTTCCTGCACGATAAGTCGCTGGATGGACCAAAGAAGGATGCGAGTAAGGGTTACTGAAAAAAATATCTGGAGGTTCTCCCGTGAAGGTTCCGAGGTAGTCACGTGTCGTCGTTGGCTTCCTAGAGGCGTTGGCGGAAGTGAAACAGCACCGCATGAACCACAACCCACTCACTCTTGCCATGTCTCGCATCACTCGACCAATGTGCAAACCATGATACCTTTTCTGCTTCAATGTGGTCACAATCGAGTGCAGTCACCATGGAGGATTTAACACCTGATTTCTAGCATTTTGAGCCAATCGATATACTACGCCCATGCAAATACTGTAAAACCATCTACGGCGCTTACACCAGTGGTGTTTGACCCAGGCTCGGGCCAAATGCAGGCCTGGCGTGGTCTGGGTATTCCTAGAGTTGGCGGCACCAAGCGCGTGCGTCGGGTGCCCGACCACCTGCAAACGGGGTCATAGCTGACTTATCGTCGGGTGCTCCTGTGACGCCCGACTCGAGGTGAGGTAACTAAGTAGGTGCTTGCTCGTCGTGCTCCGGTCAACTCTCCACCCGCTGCCTTTTGTATTGTAGCCGCCGACGCTGCCGTATCGCCATTCCCGCTACCAACTGCCCTTATATCGGAAAGTACGGTTTTCGTGCAGTCCGCACAAGAGTCCAACGTCTTGTGAAACCAACGTCTACTGGCCGACACTGAGCGTTACACTTGCCCTTTCGCGTCGACAGGCCGTGAGCCGCGACTGCCTGCGGATCGCCATCTCGTCACTTCACTACAACACGATTCATCACCCACTGAGAACACATTTTCACTGCTTCTGGTACTTCGACAGTTATTTCCCTTGACAGCCCACGTTTTTCCACGCACATAAGTGCGCTTATATATCACGATCATCATCATCACGAACGCTCTCTTGCGAACCACACGCCGCATCTTTGCCGACCGACTTGCTCCTTCATCGTGGCATCGCGGCATCGCGGCTACTGCACCCTGGACCTCATCCTTATACGACATCATCTTGAATTTTAGCCACTGATCCGTCGCTACAACTTTTCCAGTCGCTTACAGCCTTGGGTTGGACACAACGGCGCCCTTCGATCTGTCAAGAGAATGCATCTTTGAGCTTCGCTTTTAAGACGTGCCATGGGACAGGGATCTTCTCAGCCTGTGCGCGCTGACGGTGATGAGCTGCGGCAAGTAGGTCGCGCTGCGACAGTCATTCGGCGAGCCATCCCCGAGCGACGGATATATGATTCCGAATATGAGCAGGATGCACTCTTGCATGGAGGACGGACTCATACTGGTTGGACAACGCGAAGGTCTCCGCAGAACAGCTTGAATCGACTCTCTCAACTCATTCGCTGGAACGACGAGAACTCGCCAGAAGTTGCTGACCGCAGCCAAGCTCGTCCACCTCGAGGCCCCCTCCTTCAGCGAACTCGCTCGCGCTTGCACGGTCTCTTAAGACGCGATAGTCTCTCAAATTGGGGCAGTCGAGAGGCCACTCGACCGCTGCATAGCGGGGTGCACCGCGTAGGCGATGGTGCCATTGTGCGTGATGACGATATGCCCCGTCTGCCGTCCATCGAAATGTCGTCTACATTCGATCACGCATTTGTGCCGTCTCAGCCACCGCAAACGGCAAGAGGTCCCGATTCTCACGGCGACGAGAACTCTCAGCGACGGGCAAACATTCGTTTCAACGGTCTTCGTTCAGATCCCCTCCTACAACCCTTCCGTGCTTTCTCGTCCTCGATGCGCCGACATCGGTCTCCGCAGCCTTCCATGACGTCTTTGAGCGACCATGCCAATGAAGATCAAGCTGATATGCTCAGCAGACTCCTCAGTGTGGCTGCCGCCACAACTGCGGCGACACTAATGGGTGACGATCCCAATTCGATGATTGAAGCCGGCAGTCTCACGGGCGGTACAGGCCTGGGCGATCTGTCAGGTGGAGGAGAGGATGGCAGCTTCGACGGCTTCTTGAGAGCCTTGCAAAATGGGCGGATTGCATCTGCGTTGCGACAAGGCACCACTGACAGTGGTCCAGAGGACGACGGATCGCCTGCGCCCCCTCTCAATTTCTTCCGCATGTTCCGATTTGGGCCATCGAATGGCACGCCTGGCACAGATCACACAGCTTCAGCAGCGGAAAGCGGTGATCAGCACGGCCGGCTAGTTCCTATCATCATCGTGGGCATACGTTCCATATCGCAGGGCTCAACTGGAAGCACAGCCGCTTTCAACGAAGATCTTCCGCCGTTCATCGATGCTCTTGGCAATTTCTCGTCCCCCTTGCCTGCTCAGACGTTAGGCGAGCACGGTCATGACAGTATCGATGCCATCTTACGACCTCCGCAAAATGGGACTTCATTTCGTCATCGAAGGCGAGCCAGCATGGGCGGCTTTGGGATAAGACGCAGCCGCTATAGTGATCGCATGGACGACCAGCGAGACCACCGCTCTCCAGACCGCCGGCGGGAACGGCCATGGAGTGTAGCTTCAAGCTCTAATTACGACCCGCGTCCTCCTCCAGCGAGTCCTGCAAGTCCAAGCCCTGAAATGAGCCGAATCCCCACACGGAATAGCACCCCAAATCAATCCAGGCCAACATCGCTCATCGCCAACAGCGTTAGGGATTCGATCAACCAAGAAACGGGGCGGAACATACCTCTCCGTACTTCTGCGGCCAGTCCACTGAGCTCCCACACTGAGGAAACAGCTTCGTTACACTCCGCCCATTCCGGCACCAATCTCCTTGGCGATTTAGAAGCGTTCCGTGCCCACCGACGTTCCGATACGGCTCCGAATATTCACTATCCTCGCTTTGCATCTGGACACCCGCGTAGAAATGGTGTTGTTGAGCCAGATAACTTACCGTCGCTCTCCCGCGCGTCATCCCAAAGCCGCACGAACTCGTTAGACAGGCATCGCAATGGAGACGCCCGGAGCTGGATTATCTATGTCCTTGGTGGATCGTACCCCGAAAATCATCCAATCCTCACCACGCCAAGCTTGTTCACCGACAATCCAACATACGAGGATATGATGCTGTTATCTGCATTACTTGGCCCCGCCAAGGTACCTGTTGCGACTGAAGAGGACATTCAGAGCGCTGGCGGCATCTACGACATCGTGGGTGCATCGGCCTTGGCCGATGACGCTGCCTCGCCAACGACATTGGTGGCAGTCGCCAACTGCCCAAGATACGCCGATGTTGAACATGAGAGGATTCATCTCGAGCCTGGCCAGCGGTGTCTGGTTTGTTTGTGTGACTTCGAAATCGCCGAGGTCGGGAGGAAACTGATCAAGTGCGGCCACTTGTTTCATCGGGAGTGCATCGATCAGTGGCTCACCACTGGCCGAAATTCATGCCCTCTGTGCCGCGAGCAGGGGGTGAACGAAAAATCTAGGTCGACTACAGCAGACCCTACGGACAATCTCGATTCCAACAGAGAGAGAAGAGATCGGTCTTCGCCAACCGAAATCTAAGGCCGATCATCTGGCTTTTAGTCCTCCATTGACACGTGGACAGCTTGATCAGCAATCCTTTGAAAGGCAGAAAATGAGCACGTGTCAAGGAGCGAGGGAAACAGCAGGTGATGCGACCATTCTGCTGTGGCATCTAGTTGTCTCTCCACAAATTCTTAAGAGGCGGCCGCCGGATGTTATGTGATTGGTCTTGATATGCACTGTTTTGGAGGACTTTCTGGGATGGGTCGAGATGAGTGACGCGCCCGGGCGGCATGCTCTTCTCTCCTCTATTCATCCATTTAATTTTGGGTGCTACACACCCAACCTTTTTGCCTGTTCACGAATCAAACGGCCGAGCATTGGAGCAGCTGGAGTTTGGGCGCATCAATGTGGACGGACATTGAATTCAATAGGCTTCCGGATACTCTTTATGGGCGGCTTTGCTAGTGCTATCGCCTATTCTCCAACTATCTTTTATGATCGTTCATGACAGACCGCTGACTGTCCAATATCGTCGATGTAATCTTGGTGCCTTCCATGTGGTGGCGTGGTCAGCAGATGGGCAACATCGGAGTCTCCGTATTTTTGTACCATGGATGTCTAGAAGACTCGAAGATGCCGTGGATGGTGGGTAGGTGGCAGACCTCCACATATGCAGGAGCCTGCCACCATGCAACCACCATCTATGTACAAGTCGCATTGTAAAGTTTTCACGACTGCCTATCCTCGGAATACTACCTAGTCGCCAACAAATCGAAACTGCATTATCGGGCAGTCCATGGACGCCATACTGTACACCCACGGCGCAACCCAAAGTTAAGTGACCGTATGAAGCCGAACCCTAAGCCGGTTTGCCTTCCACGTGCCTTCTTCCGCGGATTAGTGCAGCTCTTTGACGAGCAATCAACCAACGAGCACGTTCGCGGACGACAACTTGTGTACGTCGAGCTTTCTTGCGAGCGTATCGATATACACCAAGGGAGCGTCAAATGTATTCACGAACACGATAACATTGTCTCTCGCTGGAACACGCACCTCTACCTGAAGTTTGGCGACCCCACACCCATCTGCGACATTACGAGACACCAGACTTGCGCGTACCAATATTACTTTCGCACGCGGGAGGCTTGAAGCACGAGCTCCCAGTCTACGGGCGGAAGCCGTTCCATAGTTACAGACAATCATCAAAGGATTCCAAGGGCCAAAATGAGCGGGTCTAGTGGTCAAGACGCGAAGTTCTTCGCAAGAGTACGTCCTCTGGTTCTGCGTCCACCCTCTACACCCTCAAGCAAGCATAACATACCCCGCCGCCGTCCCCTTCTTCACCAGACACAATAATGCGACACGTCTCAGCTCCAGCATGAAAAGAAGGCTGTTTGAAATGATCGCTGGGCCCGCCCTGCCTCCACCATGTTTGCGCCAGCGCTGTCGTATGGACAACCCGGTCAAAGAATGTCGCTGAGTGCCAGACCAAAACAGGGGAAAGTCGCGGAGCTCAAAGCGGAGCTCAATACCGGCAATGGGAAGAAAGATAAGGGTCATCTGGTGAAAAAGATCGCGCTCAAGAAGATCGTGGCGAATATGACGATGAGTAACAATGACATGGTGGCACTCTTCGCGGATGTTATCATGTGTATGGAGATACAAAACTTGGAGATCAAGAAGATGTATGCTTCGATCAAGGCGGCCGTGGACTGCTAGCTGCTAGCCGTGCGCTTCAGACACTCATTGACAAACGCGCAGGTGCTTTCTTTATTTGGTCAACTACGCCCGAACGAAGCCCGACATCGCCTTAAAAGCACTTCCTATTCTGATCCAGGTGAGGCTTGAGCAAACAAGATTGATGTGCATTCGTAGACGCTAAGACATATGCAGGACTTGGGCGATTCGAACCCGCTGATGCGCGCTCTGGCCCTACGTACCCTGTCATATATCCATGTCAAACAATTCGTGGAAGCAACTATCGATCCATTGAAAGCGCTTCTGCGAGATTCCGACCCATATGTACGCAAGACGGCCGCATTCACTGTGGCTAAAGTCTATGATCATGATCGAGCTCTAGTTGAGCGGAGCGACTTGATCGATAGACTGAATATGATGCTCCGCGATGAGAACCCCACCGTCGTGTTTTCTGCTCTGGCATCGCTGATGGACATCTGGGAGCGAAGCGAGAGCATCAAGCTTACCATCGACTACGCAAGTGCTAGCAAGATCGTGCAAATTCTGCCGGATTGCTCCGAGTTCGTCATATCCGGATACCCTTGATTTTTGTCTCAGCTGATTGAAGTGCAGATGGGGTCAAACCTACATTCTCGAGGCCTTGACGTCTTATGTCCCACAAGACACACAAGAGGCAACATTACTCGCGGACCGCATTGCACCACGCCTATCGCACTCGAATTCCGCTGTAGTCCTTACCTGCATACGAGTTGTTCTTTACTTGATGAACTATATCGAATCGGAAAGAGTCATAGCAGCCTTGTGCGCCAAGCTCAGCCCGCCGCTCGTCACACTTCTTAGCAAGGGACCGGAGATACAATATCTGGCGCTCAGAAATGCTCTACTCATACTGCAAAGGCGGCCAGAAGTTCTTCGCAATGATATTCGCGTGTTTTTCTGCAAGTACAACGACCCTATTTATGTTAAAGTGACGAAGCTGGAGCTCATTTTCATGCTGGCCACCGAAAAGAACATCCGCGAGGTCCTGACCGAGCTACGCGAATATGCCACGGAGATCGATGTTCATTTTGTACGGAAATCTGTGCGCGCAATCGGCAAGCTGGCGATCAAGATTGAGCCCGCGGCCAAGCAATGTATCACAACGCTATTGGAGCTCGTGGCTACGAAGGTGTCGTATATCGTCCAAGAGGCGACCGTGGTGATCAAGAACATATTCAGACGATATCCAAACCAATACGAGTCAATAATCTCGACGCTGTGTGAGAACATGGACTCGCTTGACGAACCTGAAGCAAAAGCTGCGATGATATGGGTTATTGGCCAATATGCAGACCGCATCGACAACTCTGAGATCCTCCTCGAAGACTTTTTGGACAGCTGGGCAGATGAAACCCACGAGGTTCAGCTGGCCCTCTTGACCGCGACGGTGAAGCTCTTTATTCAACGACCCACAAAAGGCCAGGACCTTGTTCCAAAAGTGCTGAAATGGGCCACGGAAGATACTGACAATCCTGACCTCCGCGACCGAGGCTATATGTACTGGCGGCTCCTGAGCAGTAATCCTGCCGCTGCCAAGGACATTGTGATGGGGGAGAAGCCTGCCATTACGGCCGAAAGCGAGAAGCTTGACCCTCTCACATTGGAGGAGATGTGCCTGGTGGTTGGTACGCTCGCAACTGTTTATCTTAAACCGGTGCATACTGTTTTCCGGTCTGCGAGACCGCGTCGGCTCCAGGATTCGCCGGCACTCCAACGTGAAAAACTTCCTAGCTGGCAAGCAGCCCAACAGGCAAGATTGGTGGCCGAGGAAACAGAGAGGAATGGCGCGCATAATGCAGATGTCCTTGATGAAGCCGATGCTTACTTCGCCAGCGTGGGAGGTCAAGGAGTTGCACTGGATGGTTATGTGAATAGCGCAGCAGCGGGCAATATGGGAGGAGAAGGTG
>MTSC01000048.1:0-179681 GCA_002368545.1 Ramichloridium luteum | reverse complement strand
CTTCTAGTTGTAGCAGACTGAACAGCAAATTTGTCTGAACGAACAAAAGGTATGTATCCACGATATCCAAATGAGGAAGCATGTCGCTAGAGTCAAGTGCGCGGCAGGCGTGAACATGCGCAAGCGTCGAATCCCAGGGCACGGCCTACTTTTGAGGCTGACTCCTCAAGATGAGCACGGGCCATTGCTTGTTTTCTGCGACGTAGATGGGACCGATCCGATGTTGAACCACGTTCGCTCTTTGTGGTCTCTCCCAACTGCAATGGTTCTCACGCAGCGCAGTGAATCTTTTACGCCATGTCCAAGACCTGCAAACTCTTTGTTTGTGTCGCCCAGCCTCAAAGATGGCAATTCGTCGGGCTGTTTTGCATTGTGCGCGTCGAATATTAGTCCCGGCCCAGGTGTTTCGTTTCGTACCTACAATTAGTATAGTCCTATTGTTTTTTTGGACATACGCTCTATATCATGGAGAAAGAGGTATCTATTTTAAGCGCATAAGAGCTTGCGACTGGGACAGATGGGAGAACCGGCCGGAGGGCGCAAACCCGCATCATCTGGTGCTCATTGCGGACCCCCAACTCGTTGATCCTCACACATACCCTGGGCGCCCTTGGCCGCTCGATGGCCTCACCGAACGCTACACGGACCTCTACATGAGTCGAAGCTTCCGCTTACTGAACGCCTATCTGGACCCGGATTCGATAATATTTCTTGGTGATCTATTCGATGGCGGTCGGGAATGGTCAACCAGTCGCACTGCATCGCCAGCTGCAGAAAAGCGCGGATTGTACGAAAGAGATGGGAGTCGGAAGATAACGAAGCTGGATCATATCGATGCAGCCGTAAATGACCAGTCGCTGGAACAAAGGCACCAAAGCAAGACGGATTATCCCATGGAACAACAACCCAAAGTTAAGCATGGCGCGCTTCTAGAGCGTGACGAGGACAGCTCGGAGTTTGTGTATGGCGAGCATGGTCGGTGGGCGCATCTAGGTATGGAACAATGGTACTCAGAATTCCGTCGATTTGGCAGCATTTTCCTTGCGCCAGGACAATTGTACCCACATAGCGGTCGACGCCTGTTAGCGTCATCACAGACTCGACCCCACGCTGCAAGCCTCGACAATGGAGCTGAAGATATTGATTTGTATAACTATGTCGTCGTCGGAGGGAAGCAAAGACAAATCGTCGTCAATCTTCCTGGAAATCATGATTTGGGGTTCGGATCAGGAGTACAACTATCCGTCCGCCAACGATTCTGGAGCCACTTCGGCGAGCCGAATAGCGTCTACAGCTTGGGTAACTTCACCTTCATAAATCTTGATACTCCTTCTCTCTCGGCCTACAGTGAGTTCACCAACAATGGAGAAACAAGTGTCGAGATGAGAGCCAAACTTCGACATATTTGGGGACCGCCCTACGATTTTCTGGAAAATATTGAGACCTTAGCTGAGGATGTGACAAGCACGGCCATGGCGCAGTACTACCCGAAGATGTTGCGAGACTCAGCGCCTCAGACCCATCAAGTAGTGGCAGCGAGCAAAAGAGATCAGCTGGATTCAACAGCGCCCGAGGCCACGATGGGACGCAAAACCTCGCTGCACACCAGCCATCTTCCAGTAATACTGCTCTCGCATGTCCCTTTTTATCGTGAGCAAGGCACTGACTGTGGACCGCAACGGGAGAAGGGGAGGGCAATTCACGTCTCAGCTGGCTACCAATATCAGAACGTTCTGACGCGCGAGCTTTCAGCTCTGATCGCAGAAAAGATTCAGAGTCAGCTGGGTGACATCTTGCATGTCTTCTCCGGAGATGATCACGATTATTGCGACGTTGAGCTGTCATACACCGAAACACCTAGGCCCGATCGGCCAGCATCTCACTGGCGAGCTTTCAAGGACATTACAGTTAAGAGCTTCAGCTGGGCTATGGGAGTTCGCAAGCCAGGATTTCTCCTCGTCAGTCTTTGGAACCCGATCGATGAGAATGGCGCTTCGCTCAATGGAGGGCCTGCCATCCAGACGCAATTGTGTCTCCTGCCTGATCAATTGAGTATCTTCATTGAGTACGGTCTGTTGTGTTCTTTCACAATATCCGTGCTCTTCGTGCATGCGATCATTCGTAGCAAGCACATACACAGAGCCAGGGGTGAATGGGAAGCACCCCGTGCGTCTTTCGTTCTGCCTCGCTTCCAGACGGAGAAAACTGTTTTGCGCCCTGACCAAAGAGACAATGATTGGGTATCAAGAGAACTGCAAATCCACGGCCGTCACCGAGCATCTTCTACATCTACATCGACCAACAACGGCACCTCAAGCAGCCTTGGTGTTCAACGAAGTTTCAATGCCAGAACACGGAGTGTCAGCCCAGGCCCCGGGGCAATCGTCAGCGGCTTATTTTCTCAATATATCGGATCCCAACATTCGAAAGACAGGTCTAGCCTAACAAAGACGCTCATCAGCTCAAATGCAAATACAATTTCGGGACAAACGCCCGTCGATTCTGCGGACGTTGAATCGCAATCACGTACAGATGACACCGGTGATAATGAAGAGGGTGTACCCTTTCTGGACTCCCAGAAGAAAGGGGATCGGCGCCAGCAGAGGGGATGGGCTCGGCTTGCCGCGTGGGAATTTACTATAAGTTTCATTCTTGTTGCCACCCCAAGCGCTTTGTTGTACGCGGTGCTTCAAAAATCATAGGCACTAAAAAGCAATGCAATAATGTCCTGATTTAGTTTCTCTGAAGGTACGATCGTGCCGGTCGTTGTAACGCAGTCAATTGTTTGAGGCGCATGGTTCGCTAGAAGTTACCATCTTAGGAAATATCCGAGCGAGGGGTCGTGTCTCTGGCGCAGTCGCGCCCTACGGCCAGCCTCGCGGCCTAGACCTTTGAGGATCGAGCCGTGCGTGCATAAAAACATAATGCCATAGTTACTACAACTTGGTTCAATCTCATTGTCCTTTACAGAAGCCGACGCTCTGTCTGGCTACTTCCTGATTCCTTTGAAGGGTGACGTTTGGGCAAGATTACCACGCATTTCTGCCTGTATTTCTGCCTTTTGCCCATTACGAATGACCTCGTCAAGCAACATTTCGATCAAATTGCAACTTGGCTGCGATGCAGCAAGCAGAAGAGCTGCTCTCGAAGGCTTTGGTGGCGGAGGATGTCTTCAAGTTGCGCCTCGACTATCGCGCTCTGCTCATTGTGGTTGACAACATACCTACGGGTCCAAGTGACAATGGGAGCGAGTCACTCCTGGTAGAAGCCGAGACGACTGCACGTTCAATTCTGGCCAAGAGTCCCACGGTGGACATACCGCACATCGCCGCTTGGAGAGATGCATACAAGGCGTTCGGTGCAAAACCAACGAAAACGCGCAACAGCGTCGAAGCATTGACGCGCAGGCTCGAGAAGCCGGACGGCAAACTACCGCGCATTAATCGATTGACGGACATATACAATGCTATCTCTGTCAAGCACCATATTCCGATTGGAGGAGAGGACTTCAGCAAGTATGTTGGCGCCCCGGTCCTCATCCGAGCTACTGGCGAGGAGCGCTTCGAAGCCTTTGCAGGAGGCAAAGCTGATGTCGAACACCCTGACAAGGGAGAAATCATCTGGTGCGACGATGTCGGCGTAACTTGCAGGCGGTGGAATTGGCGACAGGGTCCGAGGACAGCGCTGAACGATGAAAGCACCAAAGTGCTGTTCATAATGGATGCCCTGAGCCCGCTGTCGGATGATGCTTTGATGGCCGCGGCCAATGAGCTCGTCAATGCCCTGAAAGCCTTCTCACCCGATTTAAAAGAAACAAGAAAGGTCCTGCGGGCAAATAAGTAATGTCGGAAACAATGATGTCGACAGAAACATCAGAACAATCGATGTAGTGCAATGAGATTAGAGTCGATCCATATTTTGGAAGTACGCGCACAGGTTGTCAAGCGAACAACGGTCGTTCGTTTCTGCAACTTCGAGTTCGTACAGACTTAACATACCTTGAAACAATCATGCATCTCTCACGGCGCCATATCTGCCCGGTGCGGCGGAATCTCTTCGGTTTCACAAAGTGACAAACAAAGCCTAAAATGAATGCGAGACGTGAGTGCCGCCATTGAAGAGCCGCATGTACCTGCTTGGTCAAGTCCGGACTTGATTGTTACTGCTTCTAACTTCAGCTGATGATCATATGCCACCAGTTCTTCGTTTGGCCGAAGGACGCACGACTGCCGATCCTCTGCTTGGAACCATTGCCGAGGGTCTAGCTGTCTTTTTAGAGGCAGGCTTCGATCTATCCTGATGCTGGATGACCTCCATCGTCGCCTTTTGCGAAGCTCTGTCGCGCGCAATCTGTTCTTCAAGCTCAAGCTTACGGGAATGTTCAACCTCTTTCCTTCCTTGCACAGCACTGAAGCCCTTCCGCAGGACCGAGTAGAAGACACCGCCTAGATCTGCGAGCCATTCGGCATCAACAGCAGTGACGCAGGACATATAGGCTTTCGAAGTCAGTATCAGCTCATGATATACCACATAATCCGGTGGGTCACCGCCATTGTACAAAGCAGATGTTGGATGAAGTGCCATCGAGACGGAAGTGCGGAGGTTTGTGTACTCCCCAAGACCTTTCCGTTTCGCTGCTTGGTGGTAGAAACCAGAACAGATGCATTGGCGCACAACGTCGTGATCGTACCCGCAACTGACCAATTTCATCTTGGTGCTAACCATAATGTCCGTGATTTGTTTACGGATTTCTTGTGCGCGTCGGAGAGCCTTTGGCTGGAGGAAATGTTTCAGGCACCAGCCATCCCGACAACCATTTGCAGTCCATTGTTGGTACACAGTGAGCAAAGTCAGATGGTCTGAATCTGTGACAAAGAATTTCTCACGTGCAGCATCCGACTCCTCAAGTCGCTCCTTTGGCCGGTAGAAGACTGATGGTACAGAAAGCATGGACACAATTGTGACAATCTCCTCACTGCACCCGTATATGGTAGAAGCCGTAATTACGAGCTTGGCCAGGGCAGGATCCATCGGAAAACTCGTCATCTGTTTACCAAGCTCGGTCATTTCTCCGAGATTCGTTAGAGCGCCCAATGCCCACAGGTCGAATAAACTTGTTGTGATTGTGTCCTGTGGAGGTGGATCCATGAAATCGAAGTCAAGTAGGTCCCTCACCCCAAGACTTTTGAGCAGCAACACGGTGTTGGCCAAATTTGTCCTTTGGATTTCTGGGATGGTGGCGATAAAGAATTCGTCTCTGAACGCACGTTCGGTATAGAGGTGATAAGCTTTCCCTGGCCCAGTACGGCCGGCGCGACCAGCTCTTTGGGAAGCATTTGCTTGACTAATTGGTGTGATCTGTAGAGTATCCATGCCCATACGTGGATTGTAGACTTTAAGTTTGCTGAATCCACAGTCGACGACGTACATGATGCCATCGACCGTGAGAGATGTCTCTGCAATGTTGGTTGCCACTATGACCTTGCGAACGCCAGGAGAGGCGCGATCGAAAATCTTTGCTTGCAGATCAGCTGGCATTTGTGAGTATATCGGTAAGATGCTCAGCTTTGGAGGATCATTCAACTGAGCTAGTCGCTCAGCAATAACTTCGCAGGTGATCTCAATGTCCTCCTGACCAGTCATGAAAACAAGGATATCGCCCGCTGGTTGACTGACGTGGATGCGCAGCACCTGTTGCACAGCTGCGTCCACATAGTCCTCGCAAGGGGAGCGTGAGAATTGTATGTCAACCGGAAAAGTTCGACCGGGAATGAAGAACTCAGGCGCACCGCCATAGAAACGCGAGAACCGCTCGGCATTCATGGTAGCCGAAGTCACTATGAGCTTGAGGTCTCGCCTGCGAGCAAGAACCTTCTTGATCAGTCCCATAAGCACGTCGGTGTTCAATGCTCGCTCGTGGGCTTCATCCATGATAATGCAGCTGTATTGATCAAGATCTGGATTTGTTAACGACTCTCTGAGGAGCACACCGTCCGTCATGTATTTGATGGCGGTTTCTCTACTCGTGCAGTCCTCGAAGCGAATGGCATAACCGACAAGTCCGCCTAGAGGAACTCCCATTTCTTCGCTGACTCTTTTCGCGACCGACATTGCTGCAACTCGCCGCGGTTGCGTGCAGCCAATCATCCCATTCTTTGCAAAGCCATCCTCGTATAGGAATTGTGTCAGCTGTGTCGTCTTTCCGGACCCTGTTTGGCCAACTACGATGATGACTTGGTTGTCCCTGACTACTTCGAGGAGGTTTTCCCGGACTGCGAAAGCTGGCAAGAACTCTCTTTGCTCCTGCAGATTCTTCGATCGCGAGAAGTCAGATTGTCCACTCTCCTGTTTCAGGTGTACTGCGAACTTGGATCCCTGTCCTTGACCTTCTGAGGTGGCCACGCCCGCTGACTGCGTGTCGACGGCCGCAGCAGAATCCGTGTCTTCCTCTTTTAGGCCCATGACAGTGCCAAGCATCGTGCCGGCAGCACTCGTGGCCTCTTGCGCTTGCCGTTGGCGCTCCTTTTGCTGCCTTCGTTCTTTAACAACCTTGCTCCCTTTCCGCGAAAAGACAGCCATATCACTTTGTGGGTCGCGTACAGCACTGACAGGGTCCATTTGCTTCGTGAAAACAGTCTTACCATCTAGAAACGGTGGCTTAAGATCATGCACCAGCAAATGAACCCTAGTCTCATCATTGTCATCGTCCAAGGTTGAGTATTGTTCGCGAGTCTGGGCGACACCGCTTCCTAGCATTCTGTTTGCTTCCCACGCATCGTTGTCCTTCTGGCGTTGCAGATACTTGGGATTGATCTTGGTCCGAGCCGCCAACTTCTTTTCGAACAACTGCCTCTCTCGCTCTTGATCAGCCCAAGTTGCATCCTCAGCGCCGCCAAATGGATTATGGTTTTCGTCGCCAAGAACCGCTCCATCTTCACCATAGTTGTACCAATCTCGATCAAGGATGGTTGCCTCAGTTATACTAATGATATTCGAGTCTGCTTGTGTTGTTCGACTGGGGGGATCGGGCATTGCCTCAGACGCATGGCTGGGCAGTTTGACAGGATGGCGACGAGGTTGGACTGAGAATTGTTCGGAACCTACGTCAAGCTTCCGCCTCTTTGATGCATGATCGCTCGACATGTTGCGATAGTGTCGCTCGGCGGTCTGCAGAAGTGGCAGGATGAGCACACGGGTGACGGATTTCTGGTGATATGCGCTCACGCACTCTTCGCCCGCGCAGATGTCGGAACGGCCCGCACGTCCGGTGAACCCACACGCGCCCCCACAAACAGATCAAGCGAACGCGAGTGCGCGACAATGAACTCGCGTACAAGTATATTCTTTTGTACCGCAGGGGGTTACCTGTAGATTACTGCAGGTACCTACAAAGTCCGTGATATGTTTCTAAATCGATGCAGGATAAATTCCGAGCGTTAATGATCTGCAGAGACTAATTGACCAAGGGCGTAATTTTGAGCGTGCCCAAGCTGTTCAGACATTCTCTGCGAGGTGGAAAATTGGGTCCTGAGACGACAGCGACGCAAAGGGAAGAGAATAAGCAAATTTTAAACCAGGCTCATGATCGAATCCAAGGGCTTCCGAACTGGAGTCTAGTAGCCTGCCGTCGCGCCTGCATAACCTGGGTAGAATATGTGCGATGTTGCGATTTTGACGTTAAGGTATATTCCGTTGCCTTTGTGGCTAGGAGAAGTTGCTGGCAGATACAGCCTTGAAAGTGATCCACGCTCTCTGGATGACACGCAGATCCACTGACACTCACTGCAGATGGTAAGTCAGAATATCGTCATTGCGCTCTGACAACACGACTCTAGAGCGTATCGGTTTGCGCAACTATAGTAGTCAGAATCCTCAGGGTCTGCCAACTTTCGCGCATATTTAGAAATGTATGAAGCATCCCCAAAGGAATCAGCTGGCGGCCGACACGTCGGGTGAGGCGCCGCTCCTCCATAGCTTACGCGGCGTAGTTCTTCAGCTACTTGCGCCCAAAGCACTCGTTGCACACCAGATTCAAGGTTTACATTTTAGAACTTTAGAAGCGTATATCCAAGTGCTTGACGGCAAGGATTGCTGTTGAAATTTGTTTGCGGTACGCAGCTTCACCAAGCGCACTGCGCCTGTGCTCTAAACAGGTCATCGTTTACGGTTCCCAGAATTTTGGAGATGGAGGTCAATTAAGAATGTTCTTGAGACGGGTGTGTAGGTTCCGGACAGAACATTCATGCTCGCATCTTCGGCACGATTTTCTCGGCGCATATTTAAGATTTTATTTGTTACTCCACAGCACGCCATGAGAACGCGCACGAATCAGTTGTCACGAATTATCTTCCCCACACGGGGGCGCGTGCAATTTCTCCCCACGCAGTGCACGGGTCCGGTTGGTCAAGGCTGAAAAGTGCGGGGATCAACGCTCGCCGGTGATTTCCATCCACTTCGATGTCATTGAAGTGGAAGTCAGTTCGCCTTTTGAGTAAGACAGCAGTGCATGAGACCATGCCAATCGTATGACTGAATTATTTAAGCATAGGAGATCTACAGTCCGGAGCCTTCTCTGTCTCCAAAATCGAACAAGGAAGGCTGGGTTCGCTCTGCACAAGAAGGCAGCGACCACCGACCAAATTATAGGAGTCCGCTCGGATTACGGACGGCACCGAATTTTGAGGAGGAAGATTGCCTTTCGGGGGCATTTGCAGGAGCTTTGAGTCACAACGCATGGACGGAATTGCGGCACAAGTGATAACCCAGTGGCACGGTGGCTGGCGTTTGGCCGACCCAAAGCTACTACTACAGCCGAACCGACGCCGCTCACTGCCTTCGTAACTTACTTGAAGCCTGCGAAGCCCGATATTCCTTGCGCCACCGACGTTTGCGCATCGCGTATTGGCCCGCTAGCACAAAGCCACCACCCACCCCTGTGCAACTCGCTGCAGAGTGATTCCTTTGGCGGGAGATCATGGCTGAGCCGGAGAAAGCCAACTGCTCCTTGCTGGGATGCTCGCAATAATCATCCGCGAAAGCAGACTCAAAGGACATCCCAAACGGCATGACGCGCTCCCTAGATTTTCCAATTTTTCTTCCAACGACTTGATGAAAAGCAGTCTACCAGTATGCGCCGACCACAGCCAAGCGCACTTAAGGCCACGCGCACAAATGACTTTCGATTCCAACTACCCCTCCCGTGCCCTCCCTCTCGGCGACACGTGTGCGATGAGAGCGAATGTTGTCGCTTCGCAACGACCTATCCGTGCTATCCAGGCACGGCCTGCACTAATGCATCTTGTCAGACTCTCTTCGGCGCAACCTAGGCTAAAATGCCCGCACCACGCTACTGCGTATTTCGTTGAGACTGAACCCATGTCGATCTCTGAGGTAGCTGTTTGGTATGTGGAGGAGGGTTTTCTGTGCGACGAGATGCTAATTTTCGAAGGAGCGACAGGTTTTTACTGAATGCCATGGAGGCGTGTCTTGCTGTAAGAGCGGGGCGCCGATACTCTACGTTGCGCCATAAAAGCACCGCACATCATGGCACAATGACTTTACTAAGATTTTGTGCTTTCCGAAGGTTGGGAAGTTCTGATGATCCTCGCCGTGCCTCGCTCAACTCCACTTGGCCTGTTGTGGCATCCCGCTCAGGACCCTGGCACGCCTGGCAAGCGTTGCCCCAGCTCACTCCACCCCCCGCACATGTCAAGACGCAGATCACCTTCCAGGCCCCGCATATGATTGGCGTCGAACTTTCATGCTTTGCTGTTTATGGTAGGTGTCTGAATTCTCTTTACACTCGGCCTCCGGGCTACTTCGCACCTTTAGTGTTTTGCGATTTTAGGTCCCAACTAATTCTCGCACCTGCAGCAAGCACAGCAAAATCGATGTTCCTGAACTTTCTTCCTCGCGCTCCGAGGTTCCTCGGTTTGGGCGCTTCTGTGCGACGGGCATTCTTATCCACGTCGGTCCTTCACGCCTGATTGTCAGTCCCTTTTCGGGATATGATCATCGTGTCAGTCTCAGGATGCGACGGCACCATGGAGCTAGGATACGCATCCAAGTCTCCTCGAGCTGGAGTGCATGCGCAAGTGAGTGGGACCTATGCGCAAATAGGCCAATGCTAGAAGATGGTCGTTGGACATTCTGGGGAAAATTGATGAACCGCTAAAGTCGTAGGATGCGACCTATAGGAGATCGCTGAAAGGCACTGGTTGCTGATATTAATACAGGCTGCCGCCATGTCTTCCTGAAGCAGGTCCACTCTTCGTGTACACGACGGGCGTGGAGTGAGACTCAGTGTATGTGACGCTGTTCATCAATTTCCATCGGTCGTTGAAGAAGATAAACTCAGGCTGGCCCTGGATCTCCTTGGCACATTCTCGTCATGGCTCCCATCAACGGACTTGCCACGGCGCTCCTGGCATCAACACAGCTCTTCCTCGGACCGGAATTGTCGTCATCGGGAACCTTCAATGTGCTGTCTTTCAACGTTGCTGGCCTGCCTTCTTTCATCAACAGTAATGGCGTTCCCGGAAGCAAAGCCACAAACACTGCAATGATTGGCGAGAAGTTTGCGGAGTATGGTTTCGATGTCATTCAAGTCCAAGAAGACTTCGGCTACCATGCCACGCTCTACGATTTTGACAACCATCCATACCGCACCGCAACTTCAGGAAACATTCCGTTCGGGTCCGGCCTCAACACTCTTTCCAATTTCGCTTTCACAGATTTCCAAAGGATAAAGTGGGCACATTGTTTCATCGGCGATGGAGATTGCTTGACTCCCAAAGGCTTTACTTACATGCGAGTCACCATTGCGGAAGGCGTCACTGCGGACTTTTACAACCTCCACGGTGATGCGGGCGACAGTCTGAAGGACGAGTCCGCGCGTCGATCCAACTTGCAACAACTCGCGGATTTCATCGACGAGAACTCACAAGGACAAGCAGTACTCGTCTTCGGCGATACTAATACCCGTTACACTCGCGCGGCAGACAACATCCGACTATTGGGTACCCAAGCAGGTCTCACTGATGTGTGGGTAGAGCTGGAACACAACGGCATCGCCCCAGCTCAAGAGAGCGCTCCCTTGGAATGCCAGGTGCCAGCGGAAAGTAATTCGTGCGAGATCGTCGACAAGATCCTTTATCGCAGTGGCGACAAGGTCAAACTCGCCGCGACCAGCTACCAATATGTTCCTCACTTGTTCCAGCAAGAAAATGGTAACATGCTGAGCGACCATAACCCAGTTCTGGTGGACTTTAGCTGGACTATCTGAAGCTCAATCCATGCGACATCTGGGATTGAATGGCTCAAGGCGTTTTCTGGAGCATTGGATGAAGGGAATTTTTTGGCATTCTGCTGGGAAAAGCAGACGTTATACCCAATGAGTTGAATGTTTTAGACTCATGCTTTATTATAAATAGATCCATCGCTTTGACATTGGTCCTTCGAGTTCACATCGTGTACGGAGTATGGATGATATAAATCCGCAAGCACTGCGTCGCAACTATCGTGCTTTTCATTACGAAGTGCCTGCAAAAGGCCCCGCAGCTTTGGATCGCGAATGCCATTCTCTTTCACATGTGTTCCCCGACGAATGACCGATACGTGCGAGCAAACGTGGCGCCTATCTATTATAGGTACCTACCAAACCCCGACGAGACAAATCACATGGTGCGATGGGGATAACGTGTTGAGCCCGACATTCTTTTGTTGGGAGGAAAATGCTGTACAGACCCACCGCATCTCCCAGAGCGCTCTGTGAGGGTTGAAGGATTGAATATATTGCCGGCTGGCGTGGCTTCATAGGGCAGTCGGCCCATGTGCTCAGATGGAAACACATATGCGCGTCCCTGCAACAATCTGGCATTTAGGCCAAGGTTTCCTTGGACCGTCTTTCCGCCGAGGTCTATCTGAGGGAGGCTAGGGACCAGACCTGATGGGGGCCGACGAACTACCTTCTACAGCGCTTCTACGATTGAAGAGTTGTGCAGCATAAGTTGCCCACCCTCCGGGCTTTGAGGGCTTTCAATGAAGGTCACCGGAGATCTGCACCAGGCACTCCGAATTTCGCCGTGGTCGCTTCACGGTCCAGTAAAGCTATTGGAGCAGTAGATTGCTTCGCGAGGTCGCATCCGATGCGCTGAGACTGGCGAAAATCTCATCATCTTCAAGCAAGACTGTGATTCATGGTCAAGTCATTCTGGCCAGTGCCAGAAATTCGAGGTGACTCTCGCTAGCAAGATTCCCAAAGTCACAAGTCGCCTTTCAAGCGATAAAGTTCGTCTCGAAAGGTGTCATGCCTGGTGAGGCTCCTCAGCCATTTGAAAATGCCCCCTTCGCATCGACGCATTTGAGATGCACGTAACTGGAGCACAAGTAAGTTTGTAGGTTTCAGAGCACAACAAGGTGGACTTTCTTAAGAGTCTACCATCGTGTTCACTCTCGCTTTTGGAATTGTTGTCGCGATTTGTGTGAGGTTTAGGATGGCGTGGATGGATGTGCTGGACGAACGGGGTCGCTGTCAAGCACAGACCATGTGGATTTCGGCGCGCGACGACGTAACTATTACAGAAAGAACAACAAGACGATTCAGGAGATGTCCTTGCAGTCGATCAACTTTCAAGGCAGAGCAAGGTCGTGCACGATCAATCCCCAGTAATTCTCTCAGTGTCATGATCCATGGCTACGAGATAAGGGAGACTCGCCTTGAGGTTGCCACGTTGGCGGCAATGTGAAGCAGTCATGCCAGTCGCCATCTCTTCGCAGAGTCATGCACCAGCATCATCCCGTAGGACTATTCAACCCACCGCTTCACCTCGGAGATGCCATGACACTGACAGCATGCAGACAGGCTGCCAACACAGTCTGCATCGGTAGCCCTCCGAGATCTTCAGCAAGAAGAGCTAGCAAAGGTTTCTAGCGGTATCGAAGTGCTTGATCAAGTACTCGTGACGGATGGTTCATCCGTTGGTTTTGAGCGTGGCAAAGTTTCTGAAGTCTGGGGTCCCAATGGCTCGGGAAAAACAATCCTCGTGTGAGTGCGACAAATTCTACCGATCATCGTCACCAAGAACCTGGCCAAACCCATTGTAAGAATAGCTCGCAGATTGCACGGAAGGCACTTGAACAGGATCTCACCGTGTGCTGGATTGGTATGTTCCCGACCGACCATTGCAGTATCAACATGTCGATACTAAAGAATGTGAAGCTAGCGCTACGCCACTAAGCACTTCAACAGAGGCGTCACTGAGGCAAGCATCGCGCTGCCAAATTGGCGCCACAAAGGATGCGACGGACCGCTTCTACTTCCTCTCGCGCCTGAGCCTGACACACTTGCTTGCCCTCATATCTCCCACGACCGAATCCTTTCTTCCAACAGGAACGTCCCTGCTGGTGATCGAGGATCTTAATGCTCTTGTCGACCAAGAATATCCCCGGCACCAAGGTGCACTGAACTCGCGAACTGAGCAGCAGAGATGGCATGCGAGTCGACGGTATGCTGTTCTCGGATCTCTGATATCTGGGCTCAATCGACTTGCGGTAGTACATAACATGGCGGTCATCGTGACGACAGGGTGCGTCGCTCGATCACGTACAGAAAGTAACTGGGGAGCAGCGATATCGCCTGGAATAGGTGGTGTGGAGTGGGATACTGGGATTTGGAATCGGGTAGCTGTCTTTCGGGACTTCGAGGGACATTACTGTGGGAAACAAAAAGTTAGAGGCAGGGCTACGCGATCTTCTGAACCCATTGGGGATATCGGATACGTCTTAAAGTTTGAGATCAGCTCAGATGGCGTAGCGAACGATCCCATGGGGAAGGCACAGGAGCCGAGAATTCATAAGACTCTGGTCTCGAGCAGCAAAGGATGCGTGAGTCCTGTCCGCCCAATTCGCAAGCGAGCCCATGACGAAATCGCAGATTCGGACGATGAGGAACTTGACGAGTTCGGATGGCATGAAGCCGACGAGGATGTGGTACTCATTGGAGTCTTGCCAAATGGAAATAGCGCTGAGCGCACGAATACAAATCCGCAATGAAATTTTGGCTGGCGCTTGACCAACTCGCCCGTCCTCTATGGAACAATTGTTTGCACTTCTAAGCTTACACAAGACAAGCATCAAGAACCGCATCTAGGAACTGTTCAATCCACGTCTTGCCGTACCCGTGCCCAGCTACCGACTCCATCATCAGCTGTGTAAGCTGATTGTCGACAACGTCTTTGCTAATTTCTTTCTCCTTCCAGGCCCTCTCTGCAGCGTCGATCGCTTGGCGGATGTTCGCTTCCTCGTCTTCGTCACCGTACAAGTCACAGCGCTCACATTCGCTGCAGCGGCCCCCTTGTGGCCGGAAATGCTGACAGAAATGGGCATAACCTTCTTTGCTTGTAATTTGCTGTCGGCAAATATAGCACATCGTATATCCACAATTGCAAACTAATTTATTGCATCCGCTCGACTTCACAAAACTCAGCAAACATCTCGGGCACGTGCGTTTTATGGCTGCAGTGGCAGACGCCTCAAGCGCCGTTCTGAGGCTGGTCCTTTCGGATTCGAAGCATGCGTGAGGGTCGTGCCATATTGTTCTGCAGCGGGTGCACGAGGCCTTGGAACAACGGGGATTACGACAAGTGAAACGCGTGCTTCCACGAAACTTAACCACTCGACCCCATGATCTTTGAAACACATGGGCCTTGAGAGGACTGTACCGGGTTAGGACGTATCCGAGCAATAGCAGAGCTGTGATCGGGACGGTGAAAACCACCAAGCTTCCCAGGAATATCAGGAAGATGAGCCGAGGTAGCGCCGAGGACCTGTTTGCGATGTGGTGCCAAATCGCGAGAGGATGGCGTAACTGTGGCCTTGGGATCTCATCGACTTCGGCATAGTCGCAAAAAGGACAACGGTGGAGGGGTAGCCCGCTTTGTGTGATGGCATCTGTCGTTAACCTGGCCTGGAAAACATGCCATGGGTCATCGATTCTATCGCTGCCACCATTAACGAGCGCTCGGCGGACCATTTCTGGCGGAAGACAGCCATCACAGCCTTGGGACGTTGGAGCGAAACAGTGCAGCGTAGCTTTATGTAGATCCACAGTCTTGCTCCAGCCTTGGCCGTAAACGGCCTCGTTGGCTGTACGTCGGACGCACTCGAGACACAGGACGTGAGAGACCGCATCGCAGGTGGAGATCTCCTCGAATGGAACACTGTCGAAACAACATTCGCAATCGAACAATGCGTCCGCATCCACCGCTTCCGCAGTATTGATTAGTCCTGCAACGGCGAAGTCCGACAGAATCTGATCCTCTCTCTGCTTCGCATAATCATAAGCAACGAAAAGCTCGAAGAGTTCTCGATCAAGCTCGTCGCTGCCGGTCTTCTTCACCACTGAGCGCAGTCTGCCTTCAGTGCCGCTGTCTATTGGGCTTAGGATATACGGGTGATTTGACCGAGGCTGCGAAGATGACCATCGAGACCAAAGGCCAGATAGCGGAAGAGACCAGGACCGAGAAGCTATTTGTTGGAGAATTGGACGGGATCGTGTGTAAGAAAAGTTATGCTCGGCGAGGACGCCTTTGATGGTGGAGTGGCTCAAAGATTTGAACTCCTGATACAGCACCTGCTTGACCGCCTTCTGGTAGGGGATGCTGCGAAACATATCATGGCTGAGCAAGCGCACATCGCCATACGTTGCAGCTCCTGTGCCGTTGATTGTTGTCGGCACATTTGCAGGATGTCCCTCAAAGGCGGCTGTTGAGGTGCGATATCGGCCACGTACCCACTTTGCCTGCCGTTGAAGGATGTGCTCGGTAACAAGCTGTAAACGACTTTCATCGCTCATCGACATGAGCATCTCTCTGAAGACCTCTGGTTGAACCTGTGGAAAGAGGTCGATGAGCGTCGCAAGTGATGCGTTTAAGTCCTGCATGTCCGCATCTTGAGGGTCGGGGTCGCATGCATTTGGATCGAATATTCTAGCACTCTCATCAGGAGCGTTGTTGGCTGCAACTCTGAACGGACGAAAAAAGTCTGCTTTGTTCTTCCATAATCGTCCTGGGCGCACTGTAGGTGCGGCTGCCATCCTGCTCAAACGCGCATTGCACATGCGCTTTTGACGTTGGACTTGGAGCAGTTAGGGATTTGAGATTGGCGCAATACCCTTCGCGCTCTCTGGGATGACTAGGTAGATATGTACTGGTTCGTTCCATGCCCTTCCCAGGGAGATGCCTCGCATAGGTTGGATAGCATGTACTGATGGAATTAATGTCGGCAGACGTGCACCTTTTAGCAGAGCCCAGCGCAGACATGCCGCTGCCAAACGTGGCGCCACAAGCTGCCGCCACCTCCACACTTTTCAAGCGACCCGGGTCCGCACCGCGCTGATCTTCGGTCCATTAATGATAAACCGGTGTATGGATCATTAGGTAACTTGGAAGTTCATATAATTTTGATGTCTTAAGAAATCTTTCGCATCCTCGTAAGCAAACACCGAGATATCACGCACTCGATTTGTACTTGGTAATGAGGCACAGCGTACACATGCATGAGGGATCTGACATGCTATATTTGGCGATGCTATTGTGTTTCGTCAATCTCCATCATCGTATGGAGTAAGTCTACTGAAATTAACATGCATGCCGCATCAGATACCAAAGAGAAAGCTTGCGGCGACCTCGACATTGCCATCACAAGCGTCCAGAGCCTGGACGGCCTGCTCCGTCGTGAAGCCAAGTGTAGTCAACTGCTGAATCTTTTCTGTCGAGTGTTTCGGCCCGGGCGTTTGGCTAGACTGAGATGGCCTCGCCGCAAGACTCGAAGTAGCCGTTGCTGCCGAAGGATTCGCAGTGGATCCGCCTAAAGTGACGCCCTTGCCTTGGAAAGCACCGGATCCTGTGTTGGAGGAAGCTGCAGCGGCGGATGTGCCTGCAGGTTTGATAGTGCCCGACTTGGCGCCGATCTCTGTTCCATCTGGTCCTGGCACGGTAGGCTCACTCTGTTGGGCATCGTCCATGTATTTGGGAATCTCGGACTCGCCAAGGAAGCTGACATCGTTTCCATCGCCAAAGATGAGCTTGTTTTGTTTGAGGTCGATGATGGCTTGGAAGCGCTTGAGCATATCTAATCCGAGCAGTAGATCGACATCTTTGCCTTCCATGACGGTGAAAGAACATGACATCGATGAAACCCCGATCGTGATGTCTGCGGCGTGCACACGCCCGAGGATCTGTGCTGTGCCAACACCTTTCGCGATACCCGAGTATCTCTTGTCAATAAGGCGCATGATCCCACACGCTTCTGCGCAGGATGGGGACATTATCGTGGTTTGAGCTCCGGAATCGACAAAAGCCTTGACGGGGTAATTGTTTACTGTAACAGGCACGTAAAGCATCGTTACGCGACCAAAAACTGCCAATTTGAGTCAGTCTCCCGCACCCATCATGAACACATCGAGCGTACCTTCAGGGCTATGGAGATAAGCGAACTCCAGGTTCTGCATCACTTGATCTTGTCGGATCATTTCTTCGATCTTCCTCTGTGAATCGATATCCATGGGGTCGTTGTTCAGCATGGCAAGCTCGTCTTGTCGCGCGCGCTCGCGTTGCTGGTCATGCTGAACCATCTCCAACCACGTTTGGCGAAAACGATCCGGATCATTTATGGATTCATACAACCTTGGCTGCTGCGCCTGGACTTGCGTCAAAATAGCAGGATCTCGAAGCATACGTTGTCGATTCTGTTCGATGGATTGCGCGTCGGTCGGAATGTTCCTTCGTTGACCAGCCTCGCGCGTCTCTCGTTGCTGCTGTTGAGTGTCGCGGCATACCACAGCGACCATGTCGCCATCGTGAATCCCGGCCGCTTCTATTGTTTGCTGATCGTCGCGAATGCTTCTGTTGTTCACAAAGAGGTGCTGAGATGTTGGCTCGACGCCTATGTCGACCTGTATCAATGCCTTAAGATCTTGGATCGACAGACCGGGAGGAACATCAAGAGTGATGATGTCCCCATCGGCTATGCCGGGAGCACCGGTCACAACGTTGACAGAGATCCGTGGCCTACTATGTGTCAACCATAGCCCCTATGCACTGATATCTGTGTGTCTGGAAACACAACCACATATACCTCCTGCACCCGGGTTGATCGCCACTTACATTGTGCGAAAATGAGAAGAAGATGCGTGCTTCCTTATCTGTACCTCCAACTTATATTCCCAAGTCTTGAAGTGCCGTGTGCGCGCTCTTCACTGTGATTGCTGAATGAAGAAGTGAGCGGCAGTTGGAGCCCTTGAGTGGTGTAAGGCCGAAAGCGGTGTGGTGGTGAGGAATAGAACGTAATAAGGAAGTCTACAAGACTGTTACTTGGGACCAAGATGGCGGATCGGCTTCTCCGATGTCATCGCCCAGTCAGAGAATTGCGGTAGCGAATGGCGACTCTATCAGAACACCTCTCGTCGCCACTACGATACTGCACATATGAGGACGTGCGATTCGCGTTGTCACCAGGATGACATACTTTGGCCCTCTCGAGCTTGTGGCAGCCTGGAGGCAAATGGTAAGCTTCAGGACCAGTCTGGAGATCTTGAAAAGGCTTAGTTACCTAAATTCAAGCCTAAAAAGAGCCTGGACGCTGTGTGACGAGGAACTTTGCGGTCGTATGGTCAATTGCCGCCGCTTGCATGGAGATGGAAACGTCGCGTGTCTCGAGGCCAAGGATCGGTGTCGGGTCGAATGAGGTGGGGTCCACGTATCCCTAGCTGAGCTTCGATGGACGTGCGATAGGCCAGTCTGTCCAAATTCGAAGCGTAAGTGCCAGCATGCAGAATTTAGACGCTGTTTAGTCTTCGTCCAATTCAGGGAAAGACGTGATGCGATCGAAATGATTCGTGACACACAGAAGCGTTGCGAGTCTTCAAGTCCAGCCTTTCTAAGCCACCTGCGGCTTGATGCGACCTCAAGGGTCTAATCCGTGCGGGGCAAAGCGATGACGCTGGTGTCACCGCCCGTTCCTCGTCCCATCAGATAGATACTTGTATCATTCACTACGAGAAATATCACGCTCAAATTTCGCATTCCACGACTGTAAAAGGACATGTTGGGCCAATCCGGTACGGAATGATTGATAGAGGAAAGCTTTAGAAGGCGGAGTGCGGATAGTATGATTTTGGATTAATCCACGAGCTTGCAACCACGATGGCCAGGCGGCCGGGTCGCGAAACTTATGAATAGCTTTGCGGGCACTTGGGACAACTTTGTGGAAGCAACGGGTCTAGTAAGATAATGCTCGAGAGCAAGACCCCTGGAGGTACTTTAGTCAAGTGGTGGCGTCAAGTAGGTAGACACCAGAACCAGCCGCTATTTACCGATCAAATCTATCACGTCGCGGCTGGCCTCACTTTCAGAGTTGCATACGTGAGGAGATCCCATTCATCGCCCCTTTAGCTTTCCCAACACTCTGCACGCATGGCTGCAAATAACACAAAAAAGGGCGTCACTTCGGCGAAGATGCTCCAAGCTTCTGCGATAAATTTCGACGACTTATCTGCTCGACCGTTGACAAGCTCCGACGTCAACATCTGTACGGAGCTTGAAGCTCTTGCATTTCCGCCAAATGAACGAGCCTCCAAGGAGAAGGTAGGCCGTCCATCTCGTTGACCATATCGCACTCTACATTGCCAGAAACTTTATCCTTGCCTCAGCGTGCGCGCGCATGGAGTATGAGTGTTGAATGGATATCACCTTGATACACTGAAATCCCTTCTACCAAGCTTGCGCATGGCGCAACGGCTCGCTCTTTTTTTTTCCCTCGGAGCATACTCAAAGACAGAATTTTGAAGTGACAGCGAAGCAACGTACTTACACGTGCCCAGTTTGTCTATCGGCTAGAGAGGTGCAGCCAAATCTGCTATGGCTTGTTTTTGTCCATCCAGGATGAGGTTTCCACTTCGCCACCATTGTCATTATCGGGACAAAGCAATGCTTCCGCGCAGCAGCCAATCCTGGTTGCACACATATGTTCCACTATGTCGAGAGGTACGGTAGTGACAGACCATGACATGGCTATACCTACGGTCGATAATCCGAGCCCTGAACTCGGGCATCAAGATGGCGGACGCACCATATGCCTCCACAGCCTGGCCGTCTTGCCTCGATTCCAAGGTCGTGGTTTGGCCACTTTTTTTATGAAGAGATATCTCGACAAGATTAAGGAGCAGAATTTGGCCGATAGTGTTGCGCTCATCGCGCACGATCACCTAATACCTTTTTATGAGAGATTTGGGTTTTCTGATCAAGGCCCAAGCAAAGCTGAGTTTGGTGGGGGCGGTTGGTTTGATATGATAAAGATTCTATGATGAGGGTGTTGCTCTTTGAGAGGGTAATGCATATAAACTCTCTCCTGGGTGCACAACCGTCTTTCGTCTCATACGCTTATTTGGCGGATTGCCAGCGCGTGAGATGGAACATTTTCCGGTTGCTAATAAGTTATTGATGATCGTCGAGCAGGTGGGGTGAGGCAAACGCCGACTGTAGCCCGCCAGCCACGCCAGCGTGAGATTATTGATCACCAATCAATCCAACCAAATCTGATCGCGGCTTTCAGGCGCGTTATTTCTCGCGTTCCAGACTGCTCAGGTACACGATTTTTTCCGATCGATTATTCACCCGACCCAATTCAGCTGTCGCGTCTTCCAGGGAATTCTGTCCTTTGTAATAATAATTCGCCCCACTTAAATCTTGCCAAAGGGCAAACCATCGTCAAACTGTTTGCACACGCTTTTCGCCGCGCAGGCTTCACGAACCTGCAATCGAGCATAGGAATCCCTCTCTTCGCAGCCGGATCACTATATAGTTCGGCAAACAACAGTGCAACCCACGTTGCCAGCCCGGCCCCTTCCAGTCCCATCTCAGACCTCAGACCCGTCCGCAGTATGCATTCGAAAGTCGTTATCATCGGCTCTGGGCCGGCGGGCCACACGGCCGCGATCTACACCGCGCGCGCCGATTTGCAACCGAAGCTCTACGAAGGCTTTATGGCATTGGGCATTGCTGCCGGCGGGCAACTCACGACCACTGACGAAGTGGAAAACTTTCCCGGCTTCGCCATGATCAAGGGGTCGACGCTCATGGACCAAATGCGGCAACAATCCGAGGGCTGCGGAACCGAGATCATCTCACAGACTGTGGGTAAGGTCGACTTTTCGCAACGACCGTTCAAATTCTGGCTGCACCCTATGGGCGATGAGAGTACCCTGGAAGAGGAGACGCATACTGCAGATAGCATCATCATCGCAACAGGCGCAAAGGCGCGGAGACTGGATCTTCCGGGCGAGGAGCAGTATTGGGGCAATGGCATTTCTGCGTGTGCGGTTTGCGACGGCTCTTTGCCAATCTTCCGCGAGAAGCCGTTGGTGGTGATTGGCGGAGGAGATAGCGCCGTCGAGGAGGCTTTGTACTTGACGAAGAAGGCAAGCAAGGTCACCGTACTTGTCCGCCGAGATATCCTGCGCGCCAGTAAGACCAATGCGCGGCGATTATCTACGCACCCGAAGGTTGAGATCAAGTACAACACTCAGGGTGTCGAGGTCAAGGGCGACCCGGCTCCACGTGGGCTCATGAAGAGCCTTGTGATCAAGAATAGCAAGACGGGCGAGACGGAGGAGATCGAGGCGAACGGCTTGTTTTACGCTGTAGGGCATGATCCTGCTACGCAGCTTTTCAAGGGCCAGCTCAAGATGGACGAGGATGGCTACATTGTCACCACGCCAGGAACTACCGAGACTAGTGTCCCTGGTGTTTTTGCCGCGGGTGATGTTCAAGACAAGAAATATCGCCAGGCTGTCACCTCAGCAGGTCAGTACTCCACATAACAGGTTGACATGTGAAATCTCACGCTAATAGTGTTCTCACAGGATCCGGTTGCATGGCCGCGCTCGAAGCCGAAAAGTGGCTTGCGGAGCATGATGTCGTGGAGGATGGACCGGACGCGGATACGGGCGCGAAGAAGGGGAATGCCGATGCCAATGGTGATGTCCCAGAATATCGGTCAAATCCGCTGTTATAGAGTTGAGTGTAGACTATTGATTATAAATACTCGTCTGTCTACGTCAGATATTGGCTTCTCGCGGCTCCGAGATTGATCGCTCTCACGGCATAGTTGGGTTTGCATGAGAGGGAGGTCGTTGTGTGGGTGTCAATATTATTGATGCTCGTCCAATGCGGTGACCAGTGAGGCTGTGTCCCTCATCCCGCCGGACATTGTCATTCATCTTCGCATGGCATATGTTCGTTCATGGCGCTAGTAAAATCAGAGCCCCACCTCCCAGAAGCCTTACCTGGAGTCCTACGGAGTGAGTAAGGTCTTCGAAACGAAAGGTGATTTTTGCACAATCGAGCGGCTGTTTCTACTAATATTCGATCGAAGTCTTCGTAAGAACTTGTCGCACATTTTCCATGTCGCGCGCCATGTCAACGTTTGCAGTTAAGGCAATTGATCACGTTGTCCTCACAGTAAGGGATATCGACAAGACTGTCGAGTTCTACACCACCCACCTGGGCATGAAGCACGAAATGTTTGTTGCCAAAGGAGATGAGCGGTCAGTATTCCCAGAGAAGCGCGTTTTTATTTTTGGCCTTCTTCGACTGGTTAGGGATCGTAGATGACGAATACCATACAGACATGCCTTGACATTTGGAGTCCAAAAGTTGAACCTGCACCTTTCGGGCCACGAGTTCGTGCCTCATGCTGGCAGTGTACAGCCAGGAAGCGAGGATCTTTGTTTCATCACCGATCACCCAATTGAGGAAGTGATGAGAAGCTGGAAAGCAGCGGGCATCGAGGTCTGCAGCGAGTCGTTCAGAGACAGTGGGACTGCGGGCACGACTAACAGCTAGTAAAGGTACTCGAGGGCGGAGAAATTGTTGATAGGACAGGCGCGGCTGGCAAGCTGCGGAGTGTCTACTGTCAGGACCCGGATGGTAACCTGATCGAGTATGTGGAAACCTCCTGGTCGTACGAAAGAAAAATTGTGCTAATAAATGTTGTTTCAGAGTCTCGAACTATGTCTGAGGGGCCCCAGCCCGCTTCAGCTCTGGAGGTAGTCGCTCGAGGATATAGATTCTTGGCTCCATTCTGATCGCTGGCCAAACTCCTCTGGTTACTTTTTCGCGAGCGACTGAGGTGATCCGAGAATAGACGGCCTGTAATTGGTGACCCACTGCACCTAGAGACGCAGGAATGGGCAGGATATTCCTATCTCCTTCTTGTGGACGAAAGGTTAGACCTGCATATGCTTCAATGGCGGTGATTGGCTTCCAGTTCCCGATGGTGCGTTCCGGCCGCTCTGCTAGCACATAATCGAACTGTTGCCAAAATATGGGGTCTAGCAATGTGGCTTCATCTTCTGTTTTGTCGTAATTCCAAAGCGCATAAACTTGCTGAAAGCGAGTCACGCCGGTCTGACAAGCGAGATTGTCCATGTGCACGCGTATGGGTTTATCGACATCTTTCGGAATGATTCGGTGCAAAGTAGCGAGTGCTTCGCCTCCTGGATAATTGAGAGAAGAGACGTAGAGTAACATGGAGCTGGCCCCAAACGAAACGACCAGCATTGCAATCATGATCACACTTAGACCGCTGTACAGGCGCGATTTGTGCCTTCGGTTCCAGATCCATGCAGCTCCACCAGCACTGACCGCGGTAATGGCAGGAATTGTATAGATGATGAACCGCCACTCCTTGTGCGGAAGCAGGCTGTACGTAGCGATGAAAATGACCTGTGGAATGAGAATGTCTCGACCTGGGGACAGATTCATGCCGAAAGGCAGGCAAATGGCATACAGAACTGGATTGAGTAGCACTTTCGGTAAGGCGTTCGAGAAGTAAAAGTAGATAGGACTGGTGCCCCATTCCGAGGACTTGCCGAGAATAGTGTTGTAGTAGAAGCCTACCCACTCTGGCCAGAGAGGGAATTGTTGCCAGAAAAAGCCGTCGACGGTAACGGTCATCGTAAGTCCAAGAGCGACACCAGCGATTCCAGCTGGTATTATCTCTCGCGAGATTGATATCTTTCGCTGTGCCAGCAACCACAGTGTCTCCGCCGCAAGGAGAATGGCGACCTCGGACCGGAAGATGATTCCAGCTACGACCAAAATATAGAGAGCGATGCGACGTCGCTTGGAGCTCTTTGTGGTTTTCCACGTCACAGCTTTCACCAAGATGAGGTTCCGGAGGGCAATGTTCGTTAAGGCGAAAGCAAACATGTTGGGCAGCGTGCGCGAAGAGTAATACATGACATGGAATTGGCTCGCTTGCAGCAGCACAAACCATCGACCAGCAACTTTTCCATACGCTGTCTCTACGCCTCCTTTCAGGTACAAGAGGGAGGCAGCATTGGCGAGGCCTAGCAACGAGCGAACGAGGAGTTGAATAGATGCCGGTGATTGGATGAAAAGTGTGAAAGGGCCTGATATGCCTGACAGGAGGAGAGCTCCTACGAAGGTTCGTGGGACTGAGCCGGGAAAAGAGACATGGTCGTAGGATGCCGACAGCGTCTCTGTGACGTTCGAGAAAGGGACGCCGTAGAAAAGGATGTCATGCGCGGCTTGAATGTTAAATGATTCTTCAACTTTCGTATACGGCGCAAAAAAGAGATGTATCAGAATTACTGCCGGTAAGAGGAGGTTGATGGCTGCGTCGACTGCATATGTTCAATCAGCGAATACCGAGACTGCAGCTGTGGCATTTCATTAGTACCAAGCATCTTCGCAAGACCTGGCCAGGGATGGTTGCTATTTTCGTCAGTCGTGTTCATGCGAAACTCTACACCGCGCCAAATTTGTTGGCCGGCGAATGACATAGCATTGAGTTGTGCTGCGTGTGGTGTTCGAAGTTTCCAAGAGGACTGTTGCGTGAGCACCTCTGCAAAGCGAGCATGGCCGTGAAATTTGAACAAGTTGCAGCGTGTCGCAACTTTCTTGACGAAGCTGGACCAGGGTCTGTCACCTCCTCTGACCGTGCCCACCACGTCGAACACAACACACTCCACACACCCAGCAACCCTCTCGCCATCTAAGCTTCTCAATAGAAGTGACCAAGCTCTTATCTGCCATGGCGACACTGTTCTTCAGCTTCGGTGGACTCTTCCAAGGTATGATTGCTCCAGCTCCGAGCATTGCTATAATACGACCACGTTTTCTAACCAGCGCTTTGCCCACCAGTCTCCGTTCTCCTAGTCAATGCGATCGCTGTACTCTCCGAAGATAGGTTCCTCGCGCGAAGTATGTTTACTAAACAGATCCACAACGGCTCGGAATGTGTGGTCTGACATACATTTCTGAAACCAGTTGGCTGGGGCTCCTCGCAACAAGCTGAGCCCTCCTTCGGAGGCGGAGCTGGAATGCAGGACAATGCCAGCCTCAAAGCGAAGATGATAAACCTGATCAACTCGGTTCGCACTCTCATGAGAAGTATGTTTCGACCATGGACTAGTTTCCCTCTCATTCGCAAGCCAAGAACCCCACTACTGGCGACTTCCGGCTGACTCGCGAACCCTGCTTTCCCAGTCCCTTTGATATTCTTGAATATCCTGATTATCATCTGGTCCGTCGCCTTCGGTTGACAGATCTCTGTATGCACCAGAACATGTGCCTGGGCTCATGAGCATGCGCCGTGCCACAACCTCGGAGCAGGACCCCCTCGAGACGATATCTACGCCACGGTATCTTGGAAATTCCACAGCTTCGAAGAAACGGGCGTGGCGGGACATCCAGGGGCAACACTTTGGAATAGCGGGCCAATAACGAGCATGAGAACCCCGACAAAACTTCGGTGCCGGCGGAGGGTGTATCGAGCAACTCGGGTATTTGCGTGACCTACATTCTCAAGGCATACAGGTCGGAAGAGATTGGGGAAGCAGACTAGCTGCGGACAAGGAGACCACGAGGGCGAAGGAGTGTAGAATCCTGGAGATGCGGTTCGAACAAGAGGGTGCTTGTCTGCCCCGAACATGAGACAATTGTACCCGCGCCAGAGATGGAGCTAAGATGTGGGACTTCTGAAAAGTTGATCACGACAGGCGCACATTAGTGAAGATAGGGCATGTACTCAGATAACGTCGCATCATGTTCCTCTCCACAAGACAAGCTCATATAATATACATATGTCCTTCTATCGTTGATCCGCGCTCTGGCAAGCGATAATGTCTGCTGACTGAAGTTAAAGTCCACCACTCCATGCTGGGGGCCGCAAGTATTCCAGATTCAAACGCCGATTTCTCCAATGCGTGAGCTGCGTAACTCCATTCAAACGCTGGAACCCAATTACCTTTCCCTCATGACCCAACGCTACACCATGCACCGGATCCCCAACATCTCCTATGCATACATATCCACACGCTTTCTCAGCGTGCACTGTTCTGTTCCTCTTTGCATATCCTGTATCTGTCGTTATGTTGGGAGGTAAATGTTTTCACGTGAAGGCGCCCGACTTCTTCCGACCCAGGCTGAAACGATTCCGCTTCGCCTTTTCCTCCGCGACGGCCGGAGCGATCGCTGGGATGTGATGACCATTGCTGAGCGTCGGAGACTGTGGCATGGACATATGCGATGCTGGCAGCGTTGGCAACGCAGTTGTTGTGCCGACGCTGCCGTTCGTGTTTCCTGAGCCGTGTGCGGTAAGAATGTGGGGGCTTCTTGAAGAGAGAATATTATAATCATCCACCTCGGTTGTCATGCCGTCAGACGTGCGGTCCTCCGAAGTTTGTGCGGGCGCAGATGTTGGTCCGGGGATTGTCTTCTCACGGCTGTAACCGCCGAGGCCACTGAATGGATTAAGACGGCTCGTCTTGCGGGGCTTCTCTTCCACAAGAGCATGGCCGTACGTGGTCGGAAAATTTTGCATAGATGACGACGTGGTCGGCGGCTGATAGTCGCCAGGAGGGAGACTTTGGTCTGCAATCGAAGCGTCAGAGCCATCTTCGGTCGTGGAGCTCGTGGTCGTTGCTGTAGCGGAGTGCGACGGTGAAGACGTAAACGACAGGCCAGATTTCTCCTTCTCCTTGTCGCGGTCTTTTCCCCCGCCAAACAAACGAGGCTTACCACGAAGACTCATGCTACCGTGGCGAAATCGCGCCAAACCTCCTTCCTTATCCCTACTCGCGGAAGGCTCGTCTCCTCGACGTTTCGCCTCATCGGCGGCACTCATCTTGCTCTGTTCTACAGCTTGCTTCAGTTCGTCATCAGCTCTCTTCAAGGCCTCGAGCCGCTTGGCGGATGCTTGTCTTTGCTTCTCCTCGAGTGCTTTGACCTGCGCTTTCTCCTCAGCTTTGGCCGCGGCTTTCCTGATTTTCTCTTCCTGTTTGAGCTCTTTCTTTGATTTGACAGGCAGGGTGGGGGTGACGGGCGAAGTTGGTAGCTGATCAAGATGCGGCCGCTCTGGTGCGACCGCGGTCAAAGCTGGAGCAGTGGAGGCATGTGCAAGGGGTTTCATCTGCTCCACTTCCTCGGCAAGCGGTGTCGTGGCGGTGAAAACATGTTGAAGCCCAGCGACATCCTTGGGTGTATTCTTCACTGTGCCTGGATTTGGAGCAGCCGCAGACATGCCTGTGTCCTCCGCCTCCTGCTCTCTCAGAACAGCCTCGATCGTCGTCTCTTGGTAGAATAATACATATGCACAGGCGAGCTGTCGCGGATCGTTTGATCCGGGTACAGGCTCGCCGCCGAAGAAGTTCATAACGTAGCTCTTATCGACTGGCTCAACATATTCGTCATCGAAGAGCAGCCATCCTCGGTCTTGGGTTTTGATGATGCTGACGTAGTGACCATGGTACGGTCCTCCACCAATATGGACCACTACCGCATAGAGTTCGTACAGGCGATCGGGATCGTCCGCATCGTCTGTGGTGTCAAATAGACGTAGGTGAAATGGATAAACCACTCGGTGAAAGAGTTTCTGTAACCTTTGGGCTTGATAATCCTCCGTGTACTTGAAGCGCTTCAAGTTTAGGGCGAGCACGCGCGGTAATCGCTTAATTTTCATCCTCTTTTCAGCTTCCTGCAATCCGCCACAGGTGTCGCAGTGGAACTTGTTTCGCTCACAAAGCATTTCCTCCTCAGAGAACTTCCGGAGACACGCCGTCACGGACGTGTGGGGGCTCAGGTCCACGGGGAGGTCCAAGAACGGCTCATCGCGTTGCGAAGTCGTTTCACAAGTGAGACATCGCGTTTCTGATGTCAGTCGTCCTTCGAAAATGTCGTGAACCCAGCCTGCATCCAGGCGGCGCGGCGCCAGCGTCGAGCCATTCTCGATTCCAAGTTCGCGGCCAGTCTCCGCGCCCCTCGTGCCTTCCAGCTCCTGCCCATTGAGCAGCCTCTGTCCGAAATTGGGATTCTGTTTAACAAATTTCTCGACCTCATCCACAACTTGATTAAGCACGTAATTCAGGAATTCGTGCGCATCTTGGTGCATGGCTGACCGAAACATCTCGTTATCCCTTCTTAATATCTCCAAAAACCGATGGGGGCTGACAACACCGATGCGGGAAGTGCTGCCAATTATTGAATCGAAAATGTCACGAAGAGAAGTGAACAGGGACTCTTCCATGCCATAGAGACCGGAGCTGTCATGGGTCATGCTGAGAACGGGACCTGCCTGCAGAGCCATCCGTTTCTTGTATTCCGGCGAGTCCTTGCTCTCCTCTGGCCGAACCATCCCCGGTCCTGGCGACGTGGGTGCGAATTGTTTCCGCGCTGGCGATAAAGTGTTTGGATATGGTGTCGTGGAGGTCGCCCGTGGCGAGGAAGGTCGGCCATCCTGACTGTGGTGTAGGCCAGTAGCGGTGGCTGTTCTTGAAGGAAAACTGACAACGTGTTCTCGGAAAGGCGCTGAATAGTATAGACATTGTATTATTGAATTACAATAACTGCCGCACACAGTCAGTGGTTATGCAAGATAAAGAATCCGGAAAGTGATCTGTACCATGTTGATCCATACTGTGATGATGAGGTCAGCAGTTGAGTATTATGGGATACAGCCTGGGGTGCTGATCAACATACATTTTCGAAGCCATAGAACTTGTCGCTGCCATCAGCTCGAACGAAGCCAGAAATATCGGCCACGTGCTTTTCTATGGGTGTGAGTTGAACTGCATTCGGGTCCTTCTTCGCTGGAGTCGACACTGTTGATTGTCCAGTGTTCTGCGCCCAACATTCCATCAGCTCTTATCCAGTGAATTACAGTCTAGCCATGCAATTCCGTGTGTGAATCCCTTTTGCCATGAGTCTCATCTGTCGTACATACCGAACTTGACTTGAACTTCGTGAAGAACGACATGCTGCGACCACAAGAGCGCCGATCTGCGCTTCAAGGCGCCGCTCTTGCAAAGTATCCCAGCACCACCTAGTTCCCAGCTCTTATGAGGAGCGCCGAATGGCGAGTTGTATGCAACCCGAACACAAGGTTTGTCTGATCATGAGGTTCGGCGAGAGTGTCGGGTCATCGGGTGCAGAGAGCGTGGCTGTCGGCAATGAGGCAGTCGAGGCCGAAGCGGAATACCACGATGCGACAAGCTGTGGTAGAGTCCTACACACTCAATCCATAGAGATTTGTGCGACAAGCAAGTCCAGGCGTCCGCGCGAGCGAATGAGGGGTCAGCGCAGCATATACGGTACCTATGTAAAGGTGTGGATGCACCGAACGGTGATGTTGCGGAAATAGGCTATGGAACCGACAAGCAGTGGTTACCTAGTGGAGTGGGCTGACAGCATCGGGGCTCCTAGAAGTACGCGAACGCAATCCGGGCGCGTGGCACGCCGAGCAAGCAGGGCTAGTTAGGGAAGTTATGCATGGGCAATGACGGAACACAGCGCGAACTTCGTGACGAGACGAGCCCCGTTGGCTGGAACTGTCATGTGGTAGGCAAGCTTGCAATAAGTCTAGTGGGTGGTATTTGATGATTGAATTGCGGCACAGCAGTTTGACCGTCTCGCTCACATTGGATTGCGACAGGCGGATCGCTGTATTCATTTGTAGAATACAATCCTGCCTTCTTCTCAATGGCTGCCTTCCTGCTGAATGCCTCTTAATCTAAAAAATGGGAATGGTCCGGTTATTCCATTTCGCCTCTGTGCCGAGCCTGATCCGGTCAATGGTCAGCGGCATAGATTGCGGAAGCGTTTGTGGCGGCAGTGTCTGATTCTCCCAATATTGAATTGCCTGCCAATTCCGCCGTGTATTTAGATGGTAGACCATGGCACGATGTATGGTCTTTCGGCTGAAGCGTGAATCACAGTGAGACAGGCCCCTCCTTGCGTGACCAGTATTTTTACATCCTGCGCCGTTGAAATGCGGGTCTCTGGGATTTGAAATTCAAAACACAAGGCAAGATGCGTGTTTGCGCAAGGTCCTGACGCTAATGGCAATGCAGACTCAGGGTTCGCGTCCAAACTGGTCATTCGCCATTGATGTTATCGACTCATGCGCTGGAAGAACTGCTCTCTCTGCTCCGGAGACACTGCGCAAAATATATCTCAAGAACTTCGAATAATTGTCGGTAGGTACGCAGTATGCATCAACGGTACAGTATGCAAGCTTGACGGCCCACGACAGCCCGCGACCAGACCCACCATCATGCACCACGATTTCGGTTCGGATCATGCGTGGGCAAAGGGACAGGAAACTCAACAAGCCCTTCCGGTTCCACGCGGCACAAAAAGACAGCAGCGACCTCTCGCCAGAGCTCCCCCGCCTTGATGTTCGGATCGTGCCCGTTCAAGCTAATCCCCAGCAACAGGTACTGGAGGTACCTTAGCTGACCAGCGCTTTGGGGAGTCAGAAGCTGCGGATTGCACAAAGGCAATGTGTGCCCCGCGTCCACTATCGACATTGACTGCGCCCACCATCTGAACAAATGCCCACGTGGTCGAAACGTGCCGTGATCCCGTGAACTCCTGTAGGACGCGCATCAAGCTGCGCGAAGTACCTATACGGATGACACAAGATAGGCACGCCGCTATATCGAACGACTTGGTTGCAACTACCAATGAATGGAAAATAAGAGGATCACACAAGGCCTCCCTGGGTGTGCCGCGTTCATTCGCGTGAAATTGCTTGCGATACTTTACACTATCTGATGTATGTCATCCTGCACCACAAACAACTAAAGTTATACATATACATAGGTATGAAACATGTCAAAACAATACATGTCAACAATGATGACATTGTTCAAGACTTTGCCTCAAGAAACAGCTCAGTCAATAGCAAACCTAGCAGTCCTCGTAGTTCCGCGTCAGGATGGGGCTCAAGCGCATATCAGAGCATGCTGAAACGCACTTGGACCTTCCGCATGCTGGCCTCATAATTAAGCCTTTACCTTGGATGTTCGATACCAGCTGATACCAATTCTTGAGCTGGAGAGTGAGCATCCACATATTCACGTCGAATGAGCATAGCATCTGCGTCCCATCTCGCGACATTCGCCTCCCAAGCCTTGCGGATGGTATCAGCCTGCTCCTGTGCTGCTTGACTTTGGGCAACGTAGGGTTGCTTGATCGTAGGATCTGCTGCTTTCCACCACTTGCCAAGAGTCTGACGGATTACGTCGCGCCCAGTGCCCGCTGATGTAGAGCTAACATTGAAACAAAATTCTTTGCATTCATCCCATTTGTCTTTGGTATAGAGAAGAAAGGGATTCACACCCGGTCTGCTGGGCTTGGCTGGGCGTTGGCCGATCTTCTCGTAGATGGATGCGATTATCATGGCTTCGCTCATTACGTCCTTTTTGTCGGCTGGGCTGGACACCGATGCCCAGAAGGATGGGTCAGAGGCGCACACACTCTGTGCTGGAGGCGCAGCAGGCTGCATGACGAAGTGCGGTCGTGCCGACTTTACGACCGGGATACGATCGATGGCAACAGGCATCGACTCCTCGAGTTTGATAGCCGGTCCTGCACCCGATGGCGGGTGTTGTGGGGTTATAGGTGTGATGGGGGCGTGGCTGCTCACATCTGCAGAAATCCGAGCTTTGAGCGCACCGTTAATGCCGTTGCCGTGTTGTACAGACGTGAGATCAACGGGAACGACAGGCCGATCATGTTTGACCGCTGCTCGGCTGATCAAAGAGGTCGAGACATCGATAGGACCGACCATGGCCTCTACCACATCCGACGCTACGCGGAGTCCGGAGAGGAGTGCACCATGCACGGTAGCAGGATGTGTGCCACATGTGGCCTCGCCAGCAAAATGAAGGTTTCCCACAGGCTTAGCCATAAGGTCGTAGTCACCCGGTTTGGTTTCTGGTGCAACGAAAGAATATGTGCCTCTCGTGAATCGATCCCTCCGCCAGCGAGTCACGATGACTTCGAGTGGGTTCGGAACATGCGCACCAAATACACCACGTAAGCGGCTGGTTGCTTCGCTCATGAGCTGGTCGGTTGCTGTATATTCCGCTTCATATGCTGCATGACCAGCCATCAATGCGATCAACATTGGCCGACCACTCGTCTTGGATGCGTTCCAGATAAGGAAGAATCGGCCACGCCGAGTCTCATAGTGTTTCGGATCAAGACTATTATGCTGCTCAGGCTCATTGAGCAACCCAAACATGTCGCGGCTGTCATCCCAAAAGGGTCGATCATAGAGCAGTATAACCTATCTCGTCATCAGCGAACCTGCTTCGAGCTGTGTCAGCGACTAAAATACCTTGTTCAGCAACCCGAATCCAAGGCGATCGATGGCCCCCTGTTTCCAGCTTGGCAGAGGGGGATCGAAGTCAATTGCGTCGCTTTTCAAAACACCCAGGGGGACGGTTACCACCACCTGATCTGCATCCAGGACATCACCATTTGTGCAAACCACCCTTGTCTTGATAGGCCCGTTACTGGGATGGTGATCATCGAAGTGAACACTTTGCACGGAGCTATTGAAACGCACGTCCAGCTTCGAAGGAAAATTCATCAAACCTCGAGGAACTTGGGTGTAGCCGCCAATCACTTCAGAATGAGCGCCTTCAAATTCGTTGCCGGTATCCTGATCATGGCCACTGAGACTGAGAGAGGTTATAGGTGCAGCATTAGCATACTCCATATTGGCATGATGCCAATTGAGGAGCCGCATATCTGTGGGTGTAATGCTGACGAGGTCCTGGTATTGAGTGATAGCTTCGTCCATGACAGACCCAAGGGTAGGATTCAGTGTCGCTGTTGCCAGGCGCTGCAAAGATACGCCATGGCCTTTGCTTGCACCATCCTTAATCTGCCAACCCATGTTTCGTGCAGCCCGACAGGCACTAACCCTTGCGGTGTGCCCTTCGACAACTTGACTCCGTCCAGTCAATTTTTCTGTTCCTGGCGGTGCATTCCGACGTCTGCCTCTGCGCGCAGCTGGTTGGTGTTCTCTGATATGGCCTGCCACGAGTGGTTCCAGTTGCGCTGCGACAAACCCGTCGGGTGCTGGATCACGACCACGATTGATCAAATCTTCGTCACCTTTCAGAGTTTCCTGCTTTTGTGGAAGAACTCTGTAATCACCAGCTCGATCAGAGATATCTGTATACAGCTCAGTATTGAGCATATCTTTGTGCTCGTCGACTGGCTGGCCGTCACAGTCGTAGATTGTCAGTGCATCCCTCATAAGGTGGTAACGTATTCCCAGCTGAGCCCTGATGATGGTGTCGAGAGGATTCCCGCGTTCGAAGCCTGTGACAATCATAGCTCCCATTTCAGCAGTATTTCGCAGTCCGTCGGGAAGACTTCCGGTAACTTGACTTCGTAATGGCTTGGAATAAACTCGGCCACCAATACGCTTTCGACCCTCCAAAACGACGACTCGTGGGGGCAATTCGCCAATATTAGTCCATCGATGGCTCTCTTGTGAGAAAAGCCCTTCCAGCTGCCGTGCTGTTGCGAGTCCTGATACACCGGCGCCGATAACCACCACAGTCCTCTGCCTAATGCTCTTTCCCGACATCCTCAGCGGTATCGCTGGCGTTGGCACCTCGACGCAGCCAAAGTTTATATACCCGTAACGAACAAGCCACTGGTAGGCAGTAATGGCAAGTCCGAATAATCGTGCCTCCTTTGCACAGCCTGCCGCCTCGTCTGCGGTCACACTGCAGAGCGAATTTTGCTTCCATAACCGCAAGATACGATTGCGAATATTCAAATAAATTGTGACTTCTTTTGGTGCGATTCGGTCGGCTAACAAATTATGCTCCCCTGGATGGAGTGCATATGGGTCTAGTCGCGAGCTGTATGCCGCCTCTATGGACTGACTTGCCAAAAGAGCAGCAGGCAGGTGTGTAGGTATAGAAGAACGTGGACGAACATCTGTTGCCGGGCCATGCGATTTGGACTTTCGCGGCGAATTGGCCGCTTTCGGAGGGTTATCAAGCGAGTGTTTTGCAGGGCTTGTTGATTTGGGAGGACGTCCACGCTTTTTAGGTACTGGAGGCTGTGAGTTCACCGAGCTATCGAGAGTTGTCACGTCCCCTCCAGGGATGGCAAGGGGACGATTGGATTCAACATTGGTCTCAGAAGGACTCTTGAGACTCCCATTTGCATATCTTTTCTTGGATGCTGAGACGATGATATTTGATCTACTGGCGGGATCGTCAGCAGCCATAGAAGAGCATATTGAGGTGATCCCAGTGCTGAGCGCGGACTCTGAGGAGCTTTGTCGCCGCCAATCGCCGGTAACGTCAATGTTCCACTTCTCGGACTGCGAGAGGTCTGTAGAGCTTCGGTAGTAAGGCTCAGTACATGGGGATGTTGAAATAACATCGTCCTCACATGTTACTGTTGGTTTCGAGGGAGCTGGAGCTGAGAGCGGGCTATCCTCGACCAGGGCCTTTGGTGCGAAGAGGCGACCATTGCTTTCCGCCGCCCCTGCCATTCCCTCAACTATTTGCATTATTGGTATTGTCCTCTGCTTGAATCCGTGTGCCTCGCCACCATCGTAACGTTGCTGGTGATATGTGGATCTGAATCGAGGTGTTCCGAGGGTGCAGCCAATCAAGTTTGACCAAGATTACCCGAGGTTCCAGCGAATAGTTTCGACTAAAATTGTCGGAAATGCCACTCTTCCACTATTCATCCTGGTATGTCAACAACATAGAGGGCTGAGTCTTTGATGGAAACATTCAATGAGAAAATCATTGGTGTGATGAGCACAATCGGAATAAGACTCCCAACTTGCTGAGGGCCCGAGCTGATCTTGCACCTTCCCCACTTTGTCCCCTTCTTTCGGCAAGCCCTGTCCTGCTGAACTCACCACTTCACCTCCTGTGCTCTGGTTTGAAGGAATTCGAAAATACTTTAAAATACCAGAAGTACGAACGGCAGTGTGTAGCAGCGACTTCGGCCATCCGGCTCACTGAAAAGCGCATATTGCTTTCGGAAGAGATGGCTGAGATTCGAGCTCATGTCGCGCCAACACGCATGGCCGGGTCAAGGGGGAAATGTGAAGAGAATAGTACATAAAAAGAAGACTTCATTGGGCTATGCGTCGACTTAGGAACTTTTTTGTCGCGTTGGCCCTCCTATGCTCTCAGGATTACAATACCAATTCTTTCCACGCTGAAGAACCCCGAACGGCGGCTTGTCAACATTATGGTGCTGCGTGACGAAGCGATGTAACGTGGGCAAAGGGAATATGTTCACGAAGAATCCCGCCTTGACAAGACTTCTGGATGATTCATAATGGGAGTGCGGCCGGTCAACCCTCATCACTGTCATCTTCCTTATTAGGCTCTCGCACAGGCATAAACAGCATTCCTGATGCCCCGAACCCGCGCCCTTGAGTACCAAAACCGAGGCCTCCAAGTGCAGGTCGTTCTTCATCTACATCCGAAACATCATCATGCTCGCCGAGGTCCTCGTCGGCTCCAGATCCCAGGCGCAAAATTTGATTCTGCAGACCTGCTTCAGTGCCCATGCCATTTTCTTGAGAAGGCTCGATACTTAGTGATTGAAGCTTATCATTCAGCAAGCCCTTCTCTTTCCTGAGCAATTGAAATCTTGCTGCAGTTTCTCTCAGCGCATTCTGTAACCGAACTTCCTCTTCACGAAGATGATCCTTCTCGTGCTGCAACATATCAACGTCCCTAAGACCTTGAGCATACGATTCTTGCATTGCAGCCAGTTGACCGCGTAACCGCTCCAGTACACTATCAACTGTTGGTACCGATGTAATAATGGGTGGCGTTTGTGGGCGGTCATTCGCAGACACCGTTCCACTTTCATCGTGCGCATATGTGCCGTGTCTTGTCTGGGCAGCTTCATAGGCGGCTATGCGCTCTCGTTCGCTGTCGTCAGAGTCTGAGTCCGACGCTGCCTCTGCTTCGGCAATTTGATCAGAGATCTCCTGTCTGCGGCGATTGCGGGCATCGAGTTCTGCGGTGCGGCTGAGCGCGATGCGACCGTCCTCCGTGAATTCCTCGAAATTCTCCATGATGTCTTCGTCGTCCTGAGCAATGCGGCTTTCCGAGAGACCCCATTTATCTAGCGGTCGAGGCTTGAGCACCAAGTTCCCGTGCTCGTCTCTTGTCACATTGTCGTTGCCTCCGGTCTCGTCTAGGTCCGGATCATCCAGGTCGAAAGAAATATACTCTTCGTGCTCCTTAGCAAGTCTTGCGCGACGTGCCTTCTTCTCCGCGATTTCAGCTGCTGAGGGTATTGCCGAAGGCTGTTCATATCGCGACAAAGAGCTTCCAAATTTAGCCGAGAGATCCAGCGCATGACCCTCACTTGATGCAACACTCTGGTCGGCTCGGCCCTGAAAATCTCGAGGAGTGTTCGGCGTATTGTTTCTTAGCTCTTTCAGGGATGCAGCACTATAGCTTGGGCGATCTTCATCTTCATCAGCGGCGCGCGTAGGTATCTGTGAGGCGAGCAATACGGTTCGCTTGGACGCATTTCGTTGTAAAGCAACTTTTGACAGCGATGATCGCTTCGGTGTCACTACAGAAGCCTGCGCGTCGTCCTCATCGCCATCATCAACTGACAATGGCCCAAACGAGGTCCGTGCTGAAGATGACTTGCGCGCTTTCACGACTGGTCGCTTGACGGCGGAGCCTGAACATCAAAATGCGGTCAGCGTACGCTGAGCACTGGGTGTTGGGGTCAGAGCTGTGGTGCAGTGCAATCGCAAAGTTTCGGAAACATACCTGAGACCTGAGCACCCCCATCTGGGCCTTCATCTTCTTCCACTCCAATCTGGCGAGGGGCGCGACGTGCCGACAATTGCTTCTTCATGCTCACTCGATAATTTTTGCCATGATTTGCAATTGTTGGTGCAGGTCAAATCGCCAACTGCCGTTCGGTATCGAACGAAGTGGGCGGGAGTATCCGCCCCGTCGCTGCTTCAGCGACAGACACTCCGGAAGTGGGAATATACTGTAGGTCTGATATCTGTGGACGGGACCATATTGGGAAACACAAAGCGATGTGCATTCAGGCTCTTTAAGTTGCGTCGAAAATCTCAAATATGTACTACATGTGAAAGCCCCACAATTCACGAGGGTAATCATGTTGACCATTGAACAAATGCCCCCTCTTCCCATGTTCATGCGAGTGTCCAGCACAGCGCACATCCCAGTGACCCCTTTGCTATACTAGTCGCACTGCATAAATGAATGCATTGCTTAGAGGGCCATCAACAAAAACCCGAGTCCGATAATCCCAGCGCTACCAGCCCACATCTGAGCCGACTGCATAGCGCCTCCAGTGCTTGCCAAGGGTGTCGACGGCGAGGGAGTCTGGCGGCCAGGGCTGGCAAAGCTGGTGTTGCTGGCGGGCGCAGCAAAGCCACCCGATGCCCTGAAGGGAGTCGAAGTGGCGTTGGTGGCATTCCCAGCAGCCGTCACGATGCGGGAGCTGGTGGTACCATTTGCGGGGATAGCTGATGAAGCGTTGCCCGCAATAGGGACAGGCGTGACAATGTTGGACGTGACGCGAGCTACGGAAGATAAAGCTGGTGGCGCTGACACTGGAGCAGTGATGTAGCCTGGCGGCGCTGCGGTAGTTGGGTCGACGAGAGGTGCAGCCGTAGTGTTCTGGACTGCAGGCACGGCGGAGGTAACAAGCGCGGAAGGAGATTCTGTGACAGGTTCGGCGGAAGTTGGTTGGACGGGAGTCACGACAACCTCAGGCGGAGTGTCATAAGAGCTTGGTGTCGGGTCATCATATCCGGAAGGGCTATCGTATTCGCTGGGGTCGTCATAACCAGCGGGCGTGACGGCGGATGCCGCAGCATTTGGCGTGGCGGCTGCCTCATTCGTGTTGCTCACAAGCGCCGTGCATGCCTCGCCTGTGGTTGGGTTAAAGAACCCGACCGAAGTACCCGCTGGCGATGATACCAGGGAGCTTACACAGCCAGAGGGCGCTGTCTGAGCTGTCGCCACGACAGCCAGGGTCACTGGGAAGAGCAAAGATAAGCTGAACATTTCGAAGTAAAGAGTGTGGTAGAAGTTTGATCGTAGTGCTGGTGAAAGAGTGAATGGAGGAAAGTGACTGATGAGAGAAGAGTACTTCGGCAAGGCAGAGGATTTTAATATGAATGAGTGGAAGGAAATGTGTTCTGTCCAAACCTCGGGAGCATAGCCACTGGCAATTTGTCACTCAATTCTCCTTATCCAACTGGAGAGACTTTCAGCCATCCGAGCCGGTCTTTCAAGTTCGTGATGGCTGGCAGGATGGACAAGATTCGGACGTGCGAGCATCGCCAACGAGCGAAAATTTGGTTGTGGGACCTTCTTGTCAGACGGATTCCATGGAACCATGCCCAGCACCCCTATCCAAGAGGAAGCATATATTCTCGCACAGTAAAGTTCATTGTTGTGAAATACATGCCACGAAATCGTACCACTCATATCAGCCTGTTTGGCGGAGGAGGACGTTGGAGGTCAAGACGCGACCCTCAAAACGCGAGCCAGTGCACGTGCCCAATTGTCCTAAAACGGCACTCCCGACCTCGCCGCGAACAACTCACAGGGAATATGTTTGAGACCACTGCATCTGCGTTTGAGAATACGCGCCGCCGCATCTACCACCAGACATGCTGACAAAGTACATTACCGGCGTGAAGCTGGTATTCTCGCCATTCAATGCAACCTCGGGAAAGACCGCGCGCAACTTCCTAGCGTCACTGCCGTCCAATGCACGGTCGATCATGGCAATCGATGTCAAAATGCTGAGCCGCGCCCAAGCAGCCACCCCGTCCACTCTTGACGTGAAGTTCAGTATGTTAATTTAAGATGAGGATGATTTCAAAAAAGGATAACTGACATGGCTGGATTGTGTAGAGGATGGGAAAGAGATGAAGCTTGATCTCGACAAATTCAAAATCACGGACATTGCAGAAGAGGTCAACCGACACTCCCGAACACTGAGAAGAGTGGAAGAGCTTTCAGGGAATTGAACAATTCGGAGTCCATGAGTATAAGTCATTGAGGGCAAAGGAAGACCGTTTCCGTGCGTTCACTTGGATTTCGTGCGCGAGACAAAATGCGAGATGGCAACGAAGCATGAGGCTTAACAACTATGGTACTCCACCATGTCGAGAACGATCACAGGCAATCTCGTAAGGGAGTGCCCTCGGTCACGTCGAACTCAGCCGGCCCATCAGCAGATCCGCACATAACCCACCGAAATTTTGCAAGTAGGGCACTCATTGTCTGGTATCGGTGATATTGCCTCAGACATTGTGACAGTTTTGCGCTGTGTCGCTACCAGAGCTTCGCCGACAATCGAAGTCGATCATGCTCGATTATGTAAATTATATTGGTGCAAGTCACGATCTCCACGAAGATAACAATCTCATCATTGATCGACCATCTCTTCTTCTTCATGTACCACCCGATCCTCTACCTCAGGCTGCAGTAACTCGCCCACTTCTGCGCTCTCAGCAATCACTACTCGAGCCTGATCACACCAATCTTCGTTTTGTCGCGCCAGCTTCATATCGTCCGCGATTAATTGCTCAGCCAAATGCGGGACAAGAACAGTCTGGACGAAGCCAGAAACACCGCCTTGCACGCCGGATGCCGCCACAAGTTCGTCATGTGCGGCTTGGCTCCGGATTATGTCCGATAGATTGTTGAGAATAAAATCGGTCCTGGGCTGGTCATTAGAGTATTAAAAGACAGAAGGAATTGGAGGCCCGGCATACATTACTCTCTCCCCTCGCGGGCCGTAATACCCGACGGAAGCTCCTGGCTTGCTGGAATGGAAAGACTGTTCGATGCTTCTCGTTCCTGGCTTGAGTCGTGTCCTCAGCTCTTCTTTATAGTAGGATGGCGAATGCTCCGTGTCTTGAACAATCTGCAAAAGGAAGGTCTTGTGCTTCCGCATCCTGCCCTCTAGGGCGGACCAATCAATGTCCGGGTATTTTCTCTCCTGCCACATCTCTTGTGCTGCGAGCACCCGATGATGTAGACAAAACCTCTTCTGCCACTGGAAATTCATACGCCGACCACGGAATTGATGGCGATGTTCGTCTTCAAATTCCTCGCGCACGAGCGTCCCAACCCGTTTGCCGCATATTGGACATTGACAGCGCAAGGAAACCTGCTCTGTCTCGATATCTCGAATTTCATCACCCAGCATCTCATCGTCCTCATCATCTTCATTCTCCTTGCCTTCGGCGGCGCCGGCTTCTTCCCGCCCTCCTTTGATCGTCGATTCAAGCTTTCGGAAGGACGCGGCTTTTGCAGGCTTCTCGAGTACCACCTTCCCGTTTCCAGGCTTCTTGAAGCTCTTCTTTTGTGACGGTTTTTCAACCGCAGATTTGTTGCTCACGCGTCCATATTTCTGTGGTGGAATTCTTCGTCGGGCAACGTCCGACCGAGGCGCAAGAGCATTCACGAATGCGGGAATCGCCCCACCTAGCCTTTGTCTTTTTTGTGATCCTTGCGAGCTTCCAAAGATCGCATCATCATCGTAGTCATCGTCGTCGTTCGGATCGGGACTGGCTCTCTTACTTCCGAGTCTTGCTCCAATACTGTGAGAATGAAAACCTCGGCTCGCAGGATTCGACTGCGAGCTTGGGTCGGCTGTGTAGCCGAGATTTGTCGTCGCAACCTCAGGCCCTGTTACATTGTTGCTCTCATCGTCGCTGCTTTCCGGCTCACGGTCGAAATCCTCACTGTCCAGCTTGATGTCTGGGGTCGGATTATGTCGAGGTGATTTGGGCGGGTCGTCTATGTGATCTTCGGCTGTGGCATGCTGGCGGCCTCTCACCTGCCGCAATAAACGAGGACCACCTTGAGAGCGTCGCATGTTGCGCAGGTTGTATATTTCGTATCCAAATCCTTGTTTCGCTAGGGTGAATGCGTTCGACGCGGGGAACGCGAACGTCGACACGCGAGTGTCACGCGATCCCGTGACGCTCCTCAAATCAACAGGCTCGCCTCCTTTGTCATTGACCTCCTGTTAGAGCTACATCGAACAGATGTCAAGACAAAGCTCAACATGTTGTGAGAAAAGGTCGGTCAGGAAGAATATCCCATTCTAGCTGGTGAGACGAGCTATCATACATCAATACTCTGCGCGAGCAGTCGAACCCGTCTATTACCCCAGTTCGCCCATCAATGTCTCAACAATTACGCCAATATACAAGCCTTGACGGATGACAATGGCCACAAGATCCCACTAATCATTGCTAGTGATAAGCATCGCAGACAGAATTCCGGCATGACGAGCGGCCGGCGCTTGGCTTGCATCTGCAGCTGAAATTGCGATTATACCGATCCAAAATCTTCTGCCGCAACGCGTATGGGTCTGTGCCGATTCAAACGATCTATTGACCATGAAACCAGCACGACTTATCGACTTGCAGGCTCTTCCCAGAGGCTTAGACGTTCACCAGAAGAGCCGATCCGTCATTCTGGCGATCTGGAAACTGCATTGCAGATGGCAGGTGTAAAGGCTATCTATATCAATCCTTTAGTATTCAGTTGGCCCGGTGTTTCCAACAGCGTATGCGAAGTCGGTGGCGCCCTCAGTGGCTTGGTCCATGGACGTGCCGAGATGGTTGGCGGTATCGTTGTAGGGTGAAGTGGTTGTGGTTCCGCTTCCCGCAGCACCTGCAGTCCCCGAAGGCTTGTGAGGCTCGCCTCTGCTGGTCAAATTCTGGAAAGGATGTCTGTCAGAGATGCATGGGTGTATGGCGCGCGCGTAGAGTGGGTGCCTCTCAAAGCCAAAGACCTTACCTCTCTGTAGCGTGCAAGATAGATTTTCAGGGCTTCGCCATAATTCTCGAACCCGAGGGATGTCATCGCAAAAAGAATGTCCTCGCCATTAACCGTCTTTCTCTTCTCTTGTTGACACTTCTCGGAGGCTGCGTCGTAAAGATCAGAATATGTTTTCTACACCAGAAACGCCTAGGACGTAATGTGTTCCCACCTTCGCTTGTGATGAATGAGATGAACTCGCTGACACATTCTTGCATGCATTCCTTGGCTTCTTTGGCGATTTTGGCATTTTCGGGCAGTGCGCCCTTCATGATACGAGCAACTGGAGCAAAGTTGTGAATGTGAGCATCTTCATCGAATTTCTGATGTGGAGGATTTTTGGGGATTTGTCGGACAGCTGCCGTGCGGGGGATGGGTGCCGGGTCCATTGCTCTGTTCTGTACGGGTGGGCGCGCTGAACATGCAAATAGCATATAATCGACAGATGGCGAGTGGTTGGCTAAAGCAGGGGAAGTGTTTGATTCGACCGATCTGCAGCAGAGGCGCGCGATACCAACGAGCTATAAGAGCCAGGAGCATTCCTGGTCACTTGCCCTTCTGGTCGACCACGACATGCTGCCGTCACGAGCATGAAAGAAACGCGCTGTCACAGCGTTGCACCGCAGAATGTCACAAGCGTGTCCGCTCCATGGAACCAACGGATAGGTGCTGGCAGAGTCGAAACGACACATACAGGGACGCACTTACCGTTTGCGATCGGAAGCCAGCGGTCTTGTTCCTTCACCTCGAAGTCATAGTCGAGAGCATCGTTGCGGTGGCTCATGTCGTCGTCTTGTGCTGGCGCGTCGGCTTGTTGTTCATTGTCACCGGAGGCACGGTCTTGCTCGATCTCCTCGACGGGAGACTGTGTCTGTGACATGACTATTTATTCACGGGCGCCGAATTGGCCGCTAACCCGGAGCGAGGGAACGCGTTCGGCGAGAGTCTCTTTGGACGGGGTGCTGAGCTGTCACTGCCTCAGTGATTCGCTGGCAAATCCACGTCAGAACAAGGCCCTGCGCCGACGTAAATGCACAACCCTGTCAAGCAAACTAACAGGGCTGCAGCAGGCAACATGGCCAACATTAGACTCGTCGTACAGGACACCCGCGCAGACGGACGTACCGGGTTGCAGTAGTGTTGCACGAAGCCAATGGGCGGAATCTGTGATGCGGAGTGTTTGAAGGCTACGCCTCCCAGCGGTGAACAGACACAGCCCACTAGCTCACGGAACGATTGAGCGAACGGGTCAGAGACTGTGGCAACTGCGGTCTTTTTTCTCAGCGTGTGTGGCAGATGTGGGGAGCAGCAGTAGTGTACGATGGTTAGTGAGCATGGTGAGGTCGCCGTTCGCGCAAGCAGCCGCCGTGCAGGAGACTTGGCTTTGGTGACGGGCTTTTCGCTGCGATGCGTCCAGTCGGGCAACTGCACGGGACTCGCGCGCGCGTGTGCCCGCAGGCATGCGCGGGCGACGACAACGACATGAAAATTTCCCAGGCATTGATACCCAATGACAGAGTCGGCACCATCGTAGCCTGCCGAATTGTCCTGCGCACAGCCATCATGCCTCCGAAGGCAATGTTGTCTTGCCAAGAGTGAAACGGACAAAAGAGAGGCGTCTGTACTTACCAGCGTTGCAAGCGCGTGTCAATATCCCACGAGAGCCGAAATGCGTTACGACGAGGCGGCGACGGCGTTTCCGTACTCGCGCGAGGCGAGGACTATGAGTGCAGGAAGGCGTGAATAGTTTCAGAGGTATGTGTTGTCTTGACACGACGCAAGAAGCTGCAGTGTACAGAACTTCCGATGGGAAAAAGGATGGCGCTCGGGAGCTGTCAGATTTCCCATGCGGATGCGCCGCTGGACGCAATGCGATTTCACAGACAGAATGCTGCAAGGAAATTTGTGTACACGTCCAAGGTACCTTGCCAATGTACAATGAGACCACGATCTTCCAGCTCTGACTTTGCTTGGTGGGGGCGCGTTTGGACACTTGCGTTGCACAAGAAAACGTGTTGCGGAATGATGAATGTCCTATCGTGGAACACAACATGAGCATGATTGAGCCGGCGGACCAGCGTGGCTACGTATTTGGGCCCTTGGGATTGCACGAGTCATCAGCCATTGTTTACCCTTATGTCAAGTACCTCAAATGCACCACATGGATCGCCTGGTCAGAGACTCCCTATCCCGTTCTATTGTAACGATCGCGATCACTCGAAGCGCCCTCTACAACCATGTCGCAGTCTATCACATCAGTAACAATGATGACAGCGCTCGTAGGCCGTCCAGAGGCGCGCAGCCTGTAGTACACGGATTGGGCAGGCACATCAAGCACTGCACTGTTGCGGGATGGTCAATGCCATCGGTCAGCCTCGGGCGCGCGGCTTTCCTAGCTCTCCCGACATTCCCCAATGCAGAACCACCCGCGCAGGCTTGCATTTCCCCCACCCACCAATGAAACCACCCACCACCGCTTTCTGCCCTGCCATTCGAGCGTCTGCTTGGTCTATTCATTCCCTTCCAAAAGTGATTCGCTGCAATCCACCTATCTTACTAAACAAACTAAGTTGTCCGCATAACGAATGTAATGGTCGATGTACTGCCCTGTTTGACTGTCTGCTGCGACTCGAGGATTGAAGACTCACATGTACACAATATCGTTGACCACCCGTGCTTGCAGCCAGCTTCATTACAGAAAGGTCCGATTTTTCCCAGCGCTGTACCTCCAGCGGTACCTTCGGGGCCACCTGGGGGACCCAGACCCCGAACATCCTCGATAGCATCCCGCCGGCCGGTCTCTTGTGGCCTCTGGCGTGGCCTGTTGGTGTCATCGCGCAGCAAGCATGCGAGCCCAAATTTCCTTGAGAACTACGAAAGATCGGAGCCATCGTGCCGTTTCATCGTGGGCCACTTTGCCCACCTCCACACTGACTCCCAACTCCGTCAGCCCCCGCGCTCTTCGCCGCGTCGCATCCTCCCACCTAGCGTAGCCCACGATGCGTTGTTCATCCGCGACGAGGGCGTGGTAACAGTACAGTCCACCAACACGGTGGGCTGGGCGCGATCATCAGCTCCACATTTTGTGACCGCCGCCCTGCCCGTGCTTGATTGTGGTCATCACTGCGCACAATGTTGCGAGATGAACCGATCATCTGCGAGAACAACAACAGCGCTCTGCGCAGATTGGGAGCCTGACGTCGGGATCCACGAATGGTCGTGAGGCGGTCCCTGACGTCCACGAGGTCCAATCAGTTGTTCTGCCACGCATCGGGCGGCCGCGTCTCGGGTCGCGCGAAGGACTTTCCAGCTGAGTGGCGCCCAATCTGCAAAGCATAGTTCCGCAGCCAGCGCACGCCTGCTTGTGGGATGGCGGATGGCAGGGTGTTCTCCGAGCTGTGGCCCTCAAACTATGATGACCTTCCGCTCGTCATCCTTACATTCCACAAGCATCGCCGGCTGTGTTCCCGACAAGTCAGGCGGCACTGTCGTTGGAGGTCGCTCTGCCACAGATTGCATGCTAGTATTCACGTCGATGTTTTGTCTTACCCCCATCGGGATCATATGCATGTACTTTTTATGAGGATAGTCATTCGGTGACATCAGATGATCTTGTAGACTGGTGCAGGAGCGGATATCAGGGTTTCTAATGGCGTTCAAGTTGAGTACGTACATCAACAAACGAACGGCTTCAGGGGTCTCTATGGCCCCTTGTGCATGCACAATCATACATGTCAAGCACATACATAATGTAAAGCCTAGTCCGCCTTCGGTATTCTTGTGCATCAATGGTGGCCATCCACAGCCATACCGAGGGGACGGGCTGATTGACATGAATTGCGGGTCGAATGCATGGTCCATCTACTCCGTCGGCAGATGCATGGTCATGACGCACTCATGTGTGACATCATATGAATGGATAGTGCACCTGACTCCATGAATGATGTCCAAGAGTGGCACTCGACATCCGTAGGATCCCATTGACAGCGGTCTGCGCAAGGGATGCCCAGGCTGGGCAAATGGGCAACACCTAGTCGGACTGAAAGTACTCACGGGACGTCCAAGGCTTGCGAGAATTGAATCAACTTCTCAACCTGAGTCTGACATTCCTCACTGTTGTACCACTTGAATGTTGTTCTTCTTCTGCATAAACACTGAGCTTCTGAGGGCCACAAATCTGCATGCGTGTGAGACTTACCTTCCATTTTTCCATTTCAGTCTGCTTCGTTTGATATTGCTTGACAAGGTCGTCAAGGACTTTCTTCAAGCCATCCGCGTTTGTCTGCAGAGCAGGAAGCACCTCGCTCACCGTTCTTTCCACTAAGACGCCATTGATCATCCGAAAACACTTGCGATCCGCGGGCAGAGGAATCAAGGTCTCCAACACAAGCCTAAAGCCGAAGGGGTAAGCGAATATTCTGTGTTCAGGCACACATCATGCGCGCTGGGACAAAAGTGGAATGAGTGTAGTGCAGACTGGGCAGCGCTTGCATGTACCAAACACGATGCCCTGCGAAGGATCTCGTTCGCACCGACGGAGGCACGAACAGCATCGGTCGTTCTGCGTGGTGCTTGACACATGCGACAACCTTGACATTCCTGACGGGTTTCCGTGGCAGCGGTGAACGAAAGTTCGCCTGAGCAATCCGGATCGTGGCGGTGGAAAAGTAATTACCAATTGGCGGTGAGACACCGCAACTATGACACGACCGAGACGGCCACTTGAAATGCGAAGAGCAAAGAGATTTTCCGGAGTGACCTACTTGTGTTCTTCGGCTTCTTGTTCGACATCGCCAATTTTTTGTGCAATAGCTTGGAGGGTATCCTTGTAATTCGAGTACTGGATTTGGAGTTCTGGCAGTGAAGTCAACACAAGCAGCTATTTAGGTTCGATATTTGTTTACCTTGCTGCCTCTTCGCTGTGATCTTTTGCTGCGACATTGTGAAGGCACGATGTAAGCAAGTAAGGTCGACAGTTGATTAGCAGACGATCACATCTCATGGGTGCACCTTTGATGCCAAGCCAAATGACTTCAATGTCGAGCACGTGACCTTGACTTTCCAATGCCAGACAAAGGTCGCTGTCTGGTTTGTAACCACATCTGTCGCTCACAACATACTACCGGCAAGCATCAAGTGGTTTTATCATCACAAAGATGCATCCTCACCTTCATCGTGAAGACAACAAAGGTTGGTACTGCCTTGCGATGCTCGCCATGAAGGGAAGCTCATACTTGTAGGCTGCGCGGAGATTATGTTCGCACTGGAAGAATGCCATGCCAAAGGATTCATGTGGAAAGCCATCGGAATGTGCAGCAGCATCAAGACGGAGGTCAACAAATGTCTTCGGGCCGAGCGATTGGAACGAACTGCGAAGAACCGCGAGGAGGCCAAGGTCAAGAGGGAGCAAATCAAGAAGGTCTGGGCAGATATTGATGCGAACTCGTGATGGAGTACGCCATGGAACCATCAGTCTTCGCTAGGAGGACTATGCACGACAAGGCTTCAGGCCAAAAATTACCGCCAGTGTACTGGGCGAGAGGATTTGCGGCTACTTAATGCCCAGCCCCTGCTACGCAGCCCAGGCGAGGTCTACTATTGGCAGGGTGGCATCGGCCTGATCAGGGAAAAGACTCAATGGAGCAACATTTTCTGCCACCATGTTTGGCAGAAATCCGTGCTCGAGGTCTGCAGAGGGGGGCTTAAAGATCACTCACGAGCGTCACTCGCTTGGGCCTGAAACAACGAGTCAACAACAAGAGTTACTCGACCTGTGATAGGCCAAATCATGCTTGCGGCAATGCGCACGACAAGAACACGAGGTCGATTTGATTGTCACGTTAGACATGTATTTATAGTACACGTGAAGTTGAGGTACAATGTTACTGCAGAGCCGCGGTACATCAAAGAACTCGATGCTGAAACTCATTATGAGGTAATTGAAAAGACTCATCGCTGAGATCGGGGGTACTTCTTTGAACTACCATCCATTACTACTCCGGATGCGAGTCTCGCTATCGGGAAGTGCTATGTCCAAAAGCTCACCTTTTAGCGATCGTTCACAGCATTGTTATATATGCGATGGAGAGCAATAAAAACTTTTTCTTTTACGTGATCTCAAAATCAGAACACTTCAAGAGATCCACAGTCACGAATAGTCATTGCAAAGACTCAATTCAAAACGCGAATCGGGAACAACGCCTCGCTAGCCTGAACAATTTTTCGACCGTCCTGCCCGTGGTAGTGACACCTCTAGCAGGTAAGGAGGAATATTACAAAGGCTTGCCACCAATGAAGTCGCTCCATCGGCGCACTTCAGAGGGAATGCCCTCCTTCTTCGGTAATTTCTCATTCATACATTGAGCAAATAACACAGCAGTCTGTGTGACATGTTAGCATGAAAATCGGAAAATATCTTTGGTGAAGGGAAAGAACTTACTCTCGGCTCCATGAACAGCGGGACACCAAAGTCGACCGCATTCCTGCGCATAACGTAATCTTCATCGATCAACGAGCTTGCTCGTCGCTTCGCGAGGTTGAATACACCACGAATGTTGTGTTGCTCGAAGACCTCCCGCAGGGCGCGCTTGTCCTCCTTGGGGAACTCAACAACCTCGACGCTGACGCTGCCATCCTTGGAAGCAGACTCGAGATGTTCCTTGACCTCCTTGTTGGCAGCGAAAAGCTTGTATCCAAGTGGGTTGACGAAGTCGACGATGCGAGCAAGATCAGGCGTCTCGATATCACCGCCGAAAAGGAGACCCTCGCCCGGAAGAGGTAGACGGAAGTTCATCGTGCTCTGCATGGCGGTCCAGTAGGCCTCGACAAGATCCTTTCCAAAACAGGCCATCTCTCCCGTGCTGGCCATTTCGACGCCTAAGTAGGGATCTGCACCAGCAAGACGGGTCCAGGAGAATTGCGGGACCTTGACTGCGAGGTAATCTCTCTTCTCGCTCATAGGATCAACCGGCTGAGGAACATCCTTATTAAGCAGTGCTCGGGTAGCAATGTCGATAAAGTTAGTGCCAAGAACCTTGCTGACGAAGGGGAAAGATCGCGAAGCACGGAGATTGCATTCAATGACTTTAAGCAAGTCCTCCCCACCAGCAGGGTCTTTGGCGGCAATGATTTGCATGTTGAAGGGACCAGTGATCGACCAAGCTTTGGCAACCTTCTCCGCGATCACCTTGACCCGGTCAAGGACATTCTGAGACAGGTTGACAGGCGGAAGAATCAGGGAAGCGTCACCTGAGTGAACACCGGCATTTTCGATGTGCTCGCTAACGGCATGAATGAGGAGGCTTCCGCTGGAGGCAACAGCATCGACATCGATCTCCTGGGCGCCTTCGATGAACTTCGTGATAACGACGGGGTGGTCAGGGCTGACGCTGCTCGCGGCAACCAGTTTCTCTTCCAGTTCCTCTTCAGTTCGAATAACCGTCATGGCAGCACCAGAGAGAACATAGCTAGGACGAACAAGGACGGGGTAGCCAACCTCGTTTGCGAACGATTGCGCATCCTTGTAGCTGGTCAACTCCTTCCAGGCGGGCTGGTCAACACCGATGGAATCCAAAATCTGGGAGAATTTGTGGCGGTCTTCGGCCTTGTCGATATCCTTCGGGTCCGTACCGAGAACCTTTGCTTTACCCGTCTCTTGGAGCTTCAGTGCGATGTTCTGGGGCAGCTGGCCACCCACAGACACGACCACACCTGAAGCAGTCTCGAGCTCGTAAATATCCATGACACGCTCATAGCTCAGTTCTTCAAAGTACAGGCGATCAACCATGTCGAAGTCGGTGGAAGTGGTCTCCGGGTTGTACTGTTGACAGCGTTAGTTGAGGCGCAGTATCGGGTTGAATCGCGGACGATTAACTTACGTTGATCATGACGGTCTTCTTTCCTTGTTCCTTCAGCGAAAGGGTCGCGTTGACAGCACACCAATCGAACTCGACTGAGCTACCGATTCGGTAGACACCAGATCCAAGAACAATGACACCATGGTCATCGAAGGTGACGTCGTGGCTCGAAGCGTTGTAAGTAGTATACAAGTAGTTGGTGTCTGCTGGGAACTCAGCGGCCAGTGTATCGATTTTCTTGACCCAAGGCTTGATGCCGAAGTTCTTTCGTCGCGCGCGAACTTCGTCCTCTGAACTGTTGACCGCAAGGGCAATCTGCTTATCGCTAAATCCAAGCTTTTTTGCCTTCAGCATCAGCTCCTTCTTGACACCAAAGAGAGAACCAATGTCTTGGAGCTCGTGTGTGCAGTCGACGATGTTCTGGATCTTGTATAAGAACCATTTGTCAATCTTGCTGAGTTCGTGAACGCGATCGACCGAGTAGCCTTCGTGCATCATAGCCTGTCCAACGGCGAGCCAACGGCGGTCAGTGGGATTCTTCAGCACTTCGTCGAGATCCTCGAATTTGTCACCCTGGACACCGACAAATTTGGGGTCAACCTGGCGAATGGCCTTTTGGAAGCTCTCTTCAAATGTGCGCCCAATGGCCATGACTTCTCCGACCGACTTCATAGCGGACCCAATGGATCGATTGACATTCTGGAACTTCGACAGATCCCAACGAGGAATTTTGGTAACGATGTAGTCGAGGGACGGTTCGAAATTGGCGGTTGTAGTTCGAGTCACAGCGTTAGGTAGCTCGGGAAGAGTGTGTCCAAGACCGATCTTGGCAGCAGTGTACGCCAATGGATAGCCAGTTGCCTTCGAGGCAAGGGCAGACGAGCGAGACAGACGAGCGTTGACTTCGATGACTCTGTAGTCAAGACCATCAGGCTGTAGGGCATATTGAACGTTGCACTCTCCCACCACACCAAGATGACGGATGATCTTGATGGCAGCAGTTCGGAGCATGTGGTATTCCTCGTCGCTGAAGGTCTGCGAGGGCGATACAACGATACTGTCGCCGGTGTGTACGCCCAGAGGGTCAAAGTTCTCCATGTTGCACACAGTGATGCAGTTGTCGGCAGCATCGCGAACGACCTCGTACTCGGCCTCTTTCCAACCCTTGAGAGACTTTTCGACCAGAATCTGCGGTGACAGGGTCAGGGAACGCGAGGCAAGGTTGCGAAGCTCCTCTGCGTTGTCCGCAAAGCCAGATCCAAGTCCACCAAGTGCGTATGCAGCACGAACAATGATCGGGTACCCAACTTCATCCGCAGCCTTGAGCGCATCGTCCACCGTACCCACCGCAATACTCTCGGCGATCGGAATGTTGATCTCCTTCAATGCCTTGGCAAATAGATCACGGTCTTCGCTGGTTTCGAGCGTCTTGATGCTGGTACCAAGAACGCGAACGCCGTAGCGCTCGAAGATACCCATTTTGTCCATGCGCACACCCAGATTTAAAGCGGTCTGACCACCGAATGACAAGAAGATTCCGTCCGGCTGCTCTTTCTCGATGACGTACGTGACATATTCGGGCGTGACAGGCAAGTAGTAGACCTCGTCGGCGAGCACGTGAGCAGTCTGAATGGTCGCGATGTTGGGGTTGATCAGGACAGACTTGATGCCAGCTTCCTTAAGCGCCTTCAGTGCCTGGGAGCCCGAGTAGTCGAATTCACCTGCTTGTCCAATTGCGAGACCGCCAGATCCAATGACCAGCACCTTCTTCACGTCAATGAGGTTCTGCGCGCCGGCAATGGCGCCGCTCTCGAGGTAGGCCTTTGCATTGGGAGCAGTCTCGGCCTGGCTGGTGGATTGAGCGATTGACGATCGCGAAAAGTTGCGAACCTGCTTGGAGATCGCCTTGCTGTAGCGAGCACTTCGCACAGCTCGTGTGGCCGCTGGTGCCTGTGAGACGAAAGTTCGCCTAGCTATGCGTGGTGCGATTTGCTGGCTCTGCTGAAGGAGCTCGAAGGGCAATTGGCGCACCACACGCCCGTGGAGAGCCATTGCTGTCGCTCAATGTGTTAATGGGCACTCTGAGGAGGCCTTCAGCTCGTGTGTGGGCGAACAATGGCTGTTTTATGTTGTGTGGTGGGTTGACTCATAAAAAGTACGTCAAATCGCTGGTGGTCTTGAGAAGCTCGGCCTGGCGGTGACCCTCGTGTGCCCCGTGCGACGATAACGAGTGGCTGATAACGACACCACCCGAACAGCAATGACAATCAAAACACAACCTCACAATGGCCACGAGCACACCGAACTGTCAATGATGAAGCGAAGGAAAATATTTCATTTCCGGGATATCTACTAAATACAGTGAACAGAAAAAATCATCTGCAGCCACGATATGACAGCATTTCGAGCTGCCAATGTGATCAGCATTATTTTTCTTGCAAAAACTTTAAAGTTTGGCTGCAGCTGCGCTAGCTTCATGTGCCTCCGCCAGATCCAGACGTCAAGCACGGTCAAGGTCTAGGTATGGCTGACCGATAGCACTTAGCGATGTCGGCGAGGCATTGACGTCTGCATCGATCGAGTTTTACCCCAGGACAAGAAAAAAAAAGTCTGACATACCTTTTCGGTTCTAGACACTGATAAGGCTACACAACCTATATGTGCAATCTGCTCCATCGCGTGGTTTGATTGACACAAATGTGTGAGATTGCTGTGTGCTATGCTACATTGGCAAAAGCTCTTTTCCGCTTGCCTTTGCCAGACTCAATATCTTCTTCCAATGCGCTATCATCCACAAATCCAGCACTCTCAGATTCTCTCGCTTCTCGGCCTAGTAGTTCCAACGCCGCGAGATTGAAAGCCATAATCTTCTTCTCGTCAGCTTGCCATTCATCGTATGCTTGCAGGATATTTGCTAGCACGGCCTTCATCTGCTTCGACGCCACGATCTGTGTGGTGTGGGCTTGCAGAAGGAAATATGTCACCCGCCAGGCAAGCTGTGGTTGCATCCTGCGCTGCAAAAATATGGCAAGAAAGGTGAAAAGTGTCGGGAGTGTGCTGAAAGGTATGACAAGTAAGGCGTCGTTCAGTGCGGGCGAAGGGACCTTTTGCAATATTCGCAAGACGTGCTGTTCCGCTGTGATGTTGCCAAGGGCCATGAACAATGGGTTGCGTTGCGGGACGGCCAGCTTTGGGTTCCGTGCTTTGTCTCTCTTGTACGCGAGCATAAGCTCGTGGTCCTCCATGCCGACTTCCAATGCCTCCATGATCTTTTCCCCGTGCGTGAGCGTTGCTATTGTCTGCTTGCTGGCAGCGGTCACTTCCACATCTTGATCGTCTTCGTCGCGGAAGTCGCGGTCCATATTGCGTGCAAGAGTTGATTCATAAATTTCTTCCATCTCTCGCTCGCGCTCTTCCTCCAAGAAGATCAAATCGTCGCCAACTTCCCAAGTACGAATGCTCTTATCATGCGAGGCTGTGACTATAGTTTCTCCTGTGCGACTGACAGCCATTGCCCAGATTTCGCCGTGATGACCACTGAGCTTTTGAATCTGCTCAAATTTGTCGCCATCCCACGTTTTAACGGTTCCATCCTTCGAGGCGCTGAATATCAAATGTTTCTCATCTTGCTCAACCGGATGAGATATGAATCCAACCTGCATTACGGAGTCCTGGTGTGCGAAAAATGCTTTATGACAGTCGCCAAAATCAAGTCCCCAGACGCGAACGTTTTTGTCTGCTGAGCAAGTCGCAATCAGTTTTGAATCTGAACTGATGCTCAGGTGAAGCACTGGTAATTTGTGGCCGTAAAGGGTAAGGAAGAGCTTGAGGCTATCCGCGAAGAAAACTTTGACGGTGTTATCGAGTGTGCTGATGGCTAGGAGTCGTTGATCCGGAGAAAAGCAAAGGCTCAGGATGTCATCAGACAATTTCAATTGTCGAACTTCGGTCAGCTTAAGTCTCTGGGTCGTTCGCCTAGTTCCAGGGACTTCTTCGTCGACAACATCAAACCTCCAAAATTTTGTGCTTTTGTCAGCGGAACCAGTGACCACTGATTTGCCATCTGGATGCACGGCGAGGGTCCATACTGCACCCCCGTGAGCAGTAAACTTTTCAATCAGCGTACTCGTGCTAATGTCGTACATTTCGAGGTCTCCGGACTTGGTGCCAATCAGAACGATCCGGTCACCAGGTAAGAAAGCAGAACACAACGCTTGCCCACACTCAAGAGTGCGGAGACATGATTGAGTTCGTAAATTCCAGATCTTCAGCGCACCTGCTGATGCACTTGCAAGCATGCGGTCGTCTGACGATAGTGCAAGAGTACGCATATCGGCTCGGTGGCCAGGCAGCTCGACCGCGAGAGCACGACTATGATCCGCAGCGTCCTTACTTCCAGATTTCTGATGCGCCCGGAAAGTTGTGATCTGATATGTTTCTAGCAGATTATTCGTAGTGGCGACGAGAATTTGAAAGTTTTTGGATGATTTGGGTCCAGCGGTCACCCACTGCGTCGAGCTCACCCTTCCTCCTGTGCGAACAATGACATAGGGAAGGAAAACATCGCCGACCTCTGGACTCTCCAGACTTTCGTCATTTTCGACGGCAAGGGCTGTTCCGCTCGCTGCAGCCTTCTCACGTCTCCGTTTGCGCTTGCGTTGCATATGGCGATGGAGTTCCTCCCCGGAGCGAATCCGCCATATCTCCACAGCTTTTTCCGAACCATTGATGGCGATGTAGTCTTCCCTTGGATGGAAAGCAATCCCGACGGTCTTATCCTTGCTTTGCCTTTGGAGTAGGCCGCGACCTTGAAGGATGTTCTGTTTTCGACCCTCCTCACCTTGACGGTCCAGCCCTGCAAGCGCATTGAGGTCGATGTTCCAGACTTTGAGTTCTCCGTCGTTCCCAGCCGTAATACACCCATCGCCTTCTGGACTCAATCCAAGCGCCCAGCACTCGCCACTGGTCTGAGCGACGTGAGTCTCAGTGCAATGTGGGTTGACCAGATCCCAAATTTTGATCAGAGCATCCTTCGACGTCGAGAGAAGATACTTCTCGTCGAACTCATCACCGGTAGGCTCGGGTGCGTCGAATTCTGTATCAACACCTTGCGTTCGCGATGTACGGGTTCGCAGGAATGACAACCCCGTTATCTGGTCTTTGTGTCCGCGAAGTTTGAACTCTGCAGTCTCAGACAGCAGGTTCCAGAGGATTATATCCGTGTCTTTGCTGCCACTTGCAAGACGCGAACCGTCGTGGTCGAACTGAAGGTGCGTGATAGCATTGCGATGGCCATTGAAGCTCACAATAATCTGATCGGACAGTGCATCCCATATGCGTATCGATCCGTCCGCATAGCCGACAGCGAATAGATCCGGTTGTACATCGCATTGCGATATGCATGTAACCTCGCTCTTATTATCCTTATCCAGCCATCTCGAAATCAATTCTCCCTTTTTTATATCCCAACAAAGCACCTGCTCATTTGCGCCAACAAATGCTCTTCCTGCGCCGGCTGTGCGATTTGCGCCGACAGGCGACCAGACACAATTCGCGGACGCGGTGCAAACGGTCCCAAACGCCAGGGCAGGTTCGTATTTCCTGGGACTGTCAGTATGAGGTCGTGCATTCCAGCAAGCGCATGTTCTCACCTGTAGGAGCGAACCATTTTGGCGATCCATGAAAATGTATCACGAACTTTTTAATCAAGTTGCCCTACATCGACGGAGCTCTGCCCCACAGTTCTTGGCAATCGTCAGGGCGGGCCGCAGAGCCGCGCAGTGTCCCACCTCGAGCAATGCCTAAAGTACGCAGCTGCACAGACGAACGCCTATGATGTGGTTGAGCACGAAGTCACGACATTTGAAAGCAAGCAGGTCCTTCTACCTCACAGCTTGATTCCTCCTTTGACGCGCAAAGCTGTCCCTGATCCGGGACCGCGCTTCTCATAAACATGTTGCTTCTCGACTACCAGAACGTGCTTATCGAGTCACTGCTGAAGGACCGCTTTGCTGCAGAGTATGGTGATCACTCACCGAAGTCCGCTGCGCTTTTCTCTAATCACTTTACAGTTCAGTGCCGACCTCCATTGATCAGTTGATTTCCGACTTCGACAATGTTACCTTTCACATCTCGACGCCGAATTCGAAGACCCAGATTCTCATCTCCATAGCCGTCAAGTGCTGGCCTGAACTCGTCAAATACGGCGCAGAAGCAGTTCTCCAGCGTGAATATGGCCCTTACATCGTCCAGCCGGAGCAGGGTTATGATTTCAGCGTGCAGGTGGATCTCGAGCAGCTTCCAGAGGCGCAAGAGGAGAAGGATCAATTGATTTCAAGGATCAGCTTACTGAAGCGCAACGCCATGGCTGCACCATTCGAGCAGGCTTTTGATGAGTACGCCGAGAAGCATGAAGCTGCCAGCCACTACACTAGCGAGAGCGCGCCGCAAGGCGTGCGCGAAGGAGGAGAGGTCCGCGCTATTCACTACCGAGACTCCGAAACTATCTATATCCAGGCATCTCATGATCGCGTCACGGTGATCTTCAGTACTGTATTCTCGGATGAGACCGACCGCATCTACGGCAAGGTTTTCCTGCAGGAGTTTGCGGATGCGCGTCGACGTGCAATCCAGAATGCGCCACAAGTCCTGTTTCGCAACGATCCTCCGCTGGAACTCCAGGGCATTCCGGGATTGAAGACAGGCAAGGGTGAGATGTCGTACATCACTTTCGGTAGGCATGATCAGGGCATCGTAGGTTGACCAGAGCTAACTATTCGTCGTAGTGCTTTTCCCGCGCCACCTGACCCCACAACGGCGGTACGAAGTCATCTCGCACATTCAGACTTTCCGTGACTATTTTCACTACCATATCAAGGCAAGCAAAGCCTATATCCATAGTCGCATGAGGAGGCGGACGGCAGATTTTCTCCAGGTACTGCGCCGGGCGCGCCCTGAGGCTGAAGAAAAGGAACGAAAAACGGCCAGTGGACGGACGTTCAGAGTGCAAGGTTGAGGAGGCCTGAATACATAAGACTACCTCACGATATCAACGTCAAAAACCACGATAACCAGAATCGATTTATCGTGTCCGAGACAAGTTTGACATACACCGTGCTCACCTATCATGCTGCTGCCTGCACCAATAGAGTCCGTTTGCATACACGAGTGTCGCGGAATTGCAAATAACCTATGCGATCCTTACTTGATCCAACGTAAGTGCTGTTCATACTAGTTGATAATTATGAAGTTCCTGGACATGCTCGTTATGCCAGGGAAAGGCGTTGGCATCGAACTTGTAAGTTGTTAGGGTTCGGGTTTTACTTAGATGCTAACCCAGCCTTGGTTGGTGAAGAGTCCTCCCACCCAAGGCCAGGCACATATATTCCCATCATGTACGCTTTTGGGGATGACATTTCCAAAGGAATGATTTGAATTGTGGTAATACTCGTAGTAATAGTCTCGAAATTGACTTGGAAGCCCAAATCCAGTTAGAATGCTGTCTGGAGTGACAACCTTTCTTTTCGAACCCTCATTGTCCTTCCTAGCTACACATGTACTCCAGAAGCTTCCTCTGCGACTCAATCCCTGATCGATTGTCATGCTTACATATTTGACGACCAGTCCTCTCATGCGACCGATTCGACGTTCCACAAAATCTGGTGTCTCTGCAAGTTGCTTGGTGCCTGAAAGAATGGTACGTTTCTTGTGACCAGGGTCATGCAGCCCTTTCACGTCTGGCATAAAGTCCTAGGACTAGCCTGGCAATTGTAATGAATGCAAGCGATCTTGCTCGCGGCGCATTCGCGGCAGATCGAAGCCTCATTGTATCTCAAGCCATGTGGTCGATAGTGATCACAGACAAGCGATTGCCGTCGATTATACATCGCCACGCTCTGCCTTCCCGGCGATATCATAGAATAGGCCACGCTCATCTGACCGCTCAGTTCTCCTTGCATCCGCGTCTAGCAAGGAATACTTGGCGAGGCTCGGTGTGATCTTCTGCTCCACAACATATCCTTTTGTTTCTGTACGATTGATTTAACGAGTCAGCCCGAGTTACGTGAGCTTCGTTCATAGATTCTTCGCCTGGGCTAGCAGACAAGTCCCGCGTGCCGTCTGCCGAAAGTTTGACCAAGGCAGGGCTCTGTCTCGAATCATCGCCGCACTGGAGACTGATTGCTGCCAGTGTGACCGAGTACTGCTGTGATGGGACTGAGCTATCCTCGTGGCCAAGGATGGCGCGAGCGAAAACCTCGTCTGCCGCTCCCAGCAAATGACAGAAGTCTCTGAGCATGGGAGATGAGTTGAAGCGCATGATGTTCGCTGGCCAAACCTAAAGGCAAACCCACATACGTGTTATACTGATTGACCAAGAAGTGGTTAATGTGCAGCCAGGAAGGAGGTTTAAGTCGTCCGCGAGAGACAATGCACCTGGGCCAGCAGACACGTTGAAATGACAAGAAAGAGAACAATATTGAAGAAATGACTCGCTCGTGCAAGCGTATCTTGTGGCATGAGCACGCCTTCCAAGGTGGCTGGAGCGAGCTGAGGATCTGGAAAACAGTACTTGTCAGTCACTCCTTCCTCAAGCTTGTGAAAGGGGCCATCAACCTTGCAAACTCGCATATGGCCGAACCACTTGCTTCTCGCTTCAGCAGGCGCCTTAGCAATGCGACCGATGTGCCGACTACATGTACTTCTTGAAGCATACACTTGCACCAAGTTCAAGATTGCTCTCCATTTCCGTCCACGTCGTTTCCGTCCACGTCAACGTCCGTCCTGATTATGCCGTTCATGTGACATATGCAGAACACAACCATCATGACTGATAATAATGAAGGGCCGATAGCGGGATTGAGCACACGCGTTGGTGACTTTGGAAGAGACTAGACATGGTGTAGATGAAAAATCGCGTCCATATTCTGAAGGCTTTGAGTGACAACGTGAAGCAAGCAATGGCAACGGAGACCGTGGCTTATGGACTGTGGATGTCTGGGTCTATGCAACGGCGTCACATCTCGCATCTTACGTGTGTCCTAGATCGAGTCGAGCCATCAGAAGACGCTTTTTGCGCAAGAAGCTCTGTAGTATGACGGGATGTAATTTTGTCAAGGCAGTAGTCTAATGTCAGATGTCGACGACTGCGGAGAAGGTATCGAAGAGTAGAAAGAAGCCATCGCAATGTACTGTGATGGTGAGGCGACGACCAGTTCCAATTTTTTGTTCTCCATGAATCAGCAGACGTATGGTAAGGTAGACTCTGCCGATGCGGACCGCCAACGTGGGTTCGAACCCATTTTTGACATGGTTGGTTCAGTTGACAAAAAGGAAGAGGCAGTGCATTAGAGTATGTACTGTACTGCCGGGCGAAACAACATGAAACCATGTCGTCTGAGCACGTGACTTTAAACTGGGTCATACAACGACCGCGCCCATCTCATACAACGGACATCGATTGCGAGAAAAATATTGGGCTATTCGCGTCATCAAAACCACATTACACGACGCGAAGACGGTCAACATCACCTGCTGGCATTGACTTAGACTTCTGTCGGAAGAATAATCTCTACCCGTCGTGCCCGTCCACCGGTCGGAAAGCCTATGCACGACAGGCAGCGTCTAGCGTGAAAATACTGTGAAACTATTGGTCAGGAATGGCCTGGGCTTCGTCCGATACGACAGGGGAGCGACTAGTCCTGTGAGAGGAGCAGCCTTCATCTCCTGGCTGTGCGAGCGCTCGCAGGACTCTCCCATCCGCGACTTCTCCACGTCGTCGTCGAGCGCGAGACTGTCCTATCGCCTATTGTCACTCATTCAGTACACATTCATTCTTTACGCCATTATTTTCTTTATTGTCGGCAGCACAGCCAAAATCTCCTTGAATTTCTTCCCACGGCTCTTATCGTCACACCCTGCAGCGGATCCAGCCGGGCGCGCGCCAGTTTCACAGAAGGAGAGCGGGTCGGAAGGGCGCAATTCCATCCATCAACCGGCGTTATGGCAGCGTGAACACACGAAGTCTGCACGAGTACCGAAACTTGCGACCCTCTGCAATAATTTTCTGGCCTGGATTCCTCGCCGAGTGCGAGGCTGGTATCACTTCCAGCGCCAGACCTCAGCTCTTTCGCGATGAGAGGCGCGCTCTCTAAGCTCCTGGCCCTTGGGCCTGAGCTGGCCGCTTTCATCCTCACTACACATCTGCTCTATATACCCGGAGCGCTGGCGGCAGGCCAGCCGTCGCCAAATCTTGACCTCAGCCAGCTGGGTCACGTCGCAGTTGCGGGAGATTTCGATGGCATTTCATTATACGCTCACGATGGCCAAATCACTGGTCTCTCAAGTTTCAACGGAAAGCAGGCTATACTCACACAAGATTCGAACGGCAACTTCGAAGATTTGGGATTGGTGGACGCAGAAATAATGGACATGTGCTCATTCGTGAGGCGCGACGGCACCTTCGCTGGGGTGGTTCTATGTGGCAACTTCACGAGCGTGGGCAATACACCGGCGAGCTCGGTCGCGTTGTTCACTCCCAACTCATCAACACCGGTACAGCCTCTGCCTGGTCTTAGTGGGCGCTGCAATGCGCTGTACTGTGACAAGGACTCCAGCACCGTGTATGTGGGCGGAGATTTCTTAGGTGGGAACTCGACAAATGCTCTTGCCTGGACTTCACAGTGGGTAAATTTACCATTTGCCGGATTCAATGGTCCCGTTCATTCAATCACCAAAAACCAGGCCGGGAATATCATCTTCGGAGGTCAATTCGATGGCCTTGGCAATTCCTCAGGACCAAAGATCCCCAACCAGCAGGTCATCAACATCAGCGGGAGCAATATCACAGCTTCTGGGACCACCACACAGGATGGGTACTCTGTTGCCAGCAATATTGTTTGCAAGACCGGCTCTCAAGCCGGACCCGGCAATACATGGCTACTGGCTGACAACACCGGTGGCTGGTGGCAAGCCTCATTCGGATTCGGCTTCATACCAACCAAACTCCGCTTATACAATGCCAATTCAGGAGGACGAGGGACTAAAACCTTCTACTTCGAAGACATGAACTCTGGTGGAATCCTGAACATGACTTATCAAGATGCAAGCGGGAATTCACAGTCTTGCACGAACGCGTGCCCTCTACAAAATTCTGCAAATGCCCAGGATTTCTACTTCACTCCTACGGTCGGCATGAACATGTTTCGGATCTTTGTAACCGACTGGTATGGTCCTGGCGGCGGCTTCAGCGGTATCGAAATGTTCCAAGACGACATTTACAGTTTTGCAATCAATACCTACAACGAGCCACAATGTAGTGTCACAAAGGGCTCCTCATCTTTGGTGACACCTGCCAGCGGCACGTGGACAACTGTGCCATTGACCGGAAGTGCTGACGCGGCCGACTCTGGCTATCTAATGGCCGATCTGACTGACCAGACCCTGGTTGAATCCGGCCTCAGCGTCGTATTCCGTCCTGACATAAAGCAATCTGGTAACTATTCTGTTACCGTTTGGACGCCTGGTTGCATTCAAGACAATTCCTGTAGTACGCGTGGACAAGTCAACATCACTGGCGTCATGGCTCCGAACAGCTCGCCATTCTCGACTGTCATCTATCAAACCAACAACTACGGCAAGTATGATCAAGTTTACTCCGGTTACATCGATGCCGACTCCAAAGGCGCCTTCCAGCCAGCGGTCACCTTGTCACCGGTGGCGGGTCAGCAGGTCCCTCTCAAAATTGTCGCGCAAAAAGTCCGGTTCGATCTCATCACTTCCACGGGCGGACTGAACGGCCTTTTCGAATACAACCCTAATGAAGCCACCGTGAATACCGATTTCTCCAACTCTGCCATCGACAAAGCCGGTGCATCTCTCAGCTCGCAAGCGACCGTCAACTCTGTGATTTCATATCAAGGGTCGATATATGCTGCCGGTAGTTTCACGGCTGACGGAATCGCGAACGTTCTTCGCGTTGACGCCAATGCATCGTCAGTATCTAGCGGTGGTCTGAACGGGGCCGTTCTGCACGCTTATCAGAACGACTCTGTGGTTTACTATGGCGGATCTTTCACCGGCACCGCCGATAATTCTGTCTCTGGTCTCAACCATGTTGCGGCATATTCGCTGACAGATAACAAGTGGACCCCTCTTGGCGCTGGCGTGGATGGAAATGTTTCATCCATTGTCCCGCTTAAGCTGAATATTACAAACGATGCAGCTGCAGAGTGCATCGCGATCTCTGGAGATTTCTCATCCGTCAATGCATTTGCTAGCAACCCTTCTTTCAAAGCGTCCGGCTTTGCTGTCTGGGTAGTCCATAAGAGCAACTGGCTTCATAATTTGGCGAATGCGACGATATTTGTCACCGGCGACCTCACTGCTCACACCAAAGCGCCAAACGAGTCCTTCTGGGCGGGACAGATCGTCGTTCGCACCCAAGGGACAAGTGATGTTGTGCAGCTAGTCAACTCGGGCACTTCTTTCAGAACACTTGGTGTGCAACTAGGATCTTCGAACGCAACCACAACCAATTCTTCCACAGTCGCGAAGCGTGCCTTAACAAATTCGACTGCCTTCAGCTCCTCTGGTGTCTACGCTGGTCTCTACTATAATGAGAACAATCTCAACATCACAGTCCTGGGAGGATCATTCTCGGCAACTGCTAGCAATGGGTCGATCGTTCGCAGCCTCGCTTTTGTCAACAATACCGGATCTCAGCAAACAATCACCGGTCTCTCCAGTTTGAGCTCAGACTCGGTGATTACGTCCGTGGACACACAAGACACCTTGTTGTTCGCCGGAGGCAAGCTTCGTGGCTCAGTCAATGACAATCACGTCGACGGACTCGTGGTGTTCGATCTCCGCAAAAACTCATTTGCCTCACCACAGCCTCCTGCCCTTGGAGGTAGTAACGTCACAGTTAGTGTCGTTAGTGCTCAACCTTCCAGTAGCAATATTTGGGTTGGCGGAGCCTTTGACTCTGCAGGCTCGTTGCCATGCGGAGCGCTTTGCGTCTACAGCACATCATCACTTTCCTGGAACAGCCCTGGCAATGGCTTATCAGGAACAGTCAATGCAATGGCGTGGTCCTCAAACACTGATCTTATATATGCTGGTAACCTCACGATCAGTGGCAATGTCACCGCAGTGGGGACTTACAATACGAAAAGCCAGGTCTTCCAGCAGCTCGATGGTGCATCAGCCCTTCCTGGACCTGTCATGACAATGTCGTCCGCAATGGACGGAACTTTCTGGGTCGCTGGCATTGCTACGAACAACAACTCAGTCTACCTTTCCAAGTATTCGGGTGGTAGTTTCACCGCAGCCACTGGTCTGAATGCCTCTTCCACCATCCGCGGCCTGCAGATAATGCCTGTGACTTCGAACCATGGCAATACGGCCCTCATCTCGAGCGATGAAGTCCTCCTCATTACTGGTAATATTGGCGTCTTGGGTTCTGCAGCTGGCAACGCTAGTGCCGTGCTATTCAATGGTACAGCATTTGTCCCTTACCTTATCACGAGCAAGGATGATGGCGGTCAGGGATCAATTGCTGGCATCTTTGTAAGCAATCCTACGGGCTTCGCTTATCACGCCAGCCGCCAACTTGCTCTCGGCCTGGTAGTCTTGATTGGTCTGGCGATTGCGCTTGGACTCATCTTCCTCATCGTCGTTGCTGGCATTCTGCTCGAGCGACGGCGGAGACGAAACGAAGGCTATGTTCCAATGGACACGAACCGGGATGCCAACCTCGCACGTGTCCCGCCAAGCTCCTTGCTCGCGAGACTCGGTGACCCAGCTGCTGCGCCAAAGATTTGATCAATCTGACCTTGGTTCGCTCTCGACGGGCATTGCTTGTGACAGGCACTCATGACGGTCTTCATCTTTTACATGTTTGAGCATCCATTTTTGCGTATTTTTTCTAGCGATTGAAAGTCTTTCACGAGATACCATTGCTGTTTTCTCGACAGGCGCCTCGACATTTGCGCCAGGTGCACATGGCAAGTACCTTGATACCTTTTTCGCACTTTTCTATTGGCCTTTTTGGCATTGGTGTTCACGTTAGCTTGTTGCTGAAGCAGGCCATCTGAGAACAGGGATTCGGGAATTTCAGCAAGTTGCAATCTCGATGGGGCCGCCTCCTTCATACGGCTGCGGAATCGCCATCAGAAGGTTGTTATTATCTAATTGCAACGGAGGCTGAGTTGTTCTAAGCTCTCTTGACGAGCGTTGATAATGTGTGTTGGGAATAGCTGGAAAGTGCCTGGTCTCGAACACCATGCTCGTTCAGCGCGGATTGAAGGTTGAAGCCAATAGATATACCTAAGTAGACATAATGACCAAGGATATGATATCACTTCTTCTTTCCCATCTGCAATGCCTTGCTTGCCACTCTGCTTCTGCATATGACGAACACACGAGCGAGTTCGTTTGCGGGACGAGGGGACACGGAAGCTGGGATGGGAGTGAAGGTTGACGTTGCACGTTTAAATCTGATGCATTTTCAGGGCATGAAGGAATGTCGTAGCAGTGCAAGGACGCATGCCATGACTTATTTTTGATTATTTATAATAGTCCTCAGCCGTCGTTGATGAGGTTCCGCGGATACGCCCTTTGCTGCTCTTTCCGCACCTGACCAAGCAATGGGTGGTGCTTCACGCTGCAAGAGTAGACGCGCTCAGGCAACCTCAGTGTTCAACACCGGCTTCTCGTCGTGGGCGACGGACTTCTTGCGCACGGCGGCGGTCTCGATGTCGGCAAGCGAGGCCTTGCGGGCCTCATCGCCGCCGACGACGTCACGAATCTCCTGGAAGGAGACGGTGGGCACGAACTTGCTCGACTGCCAGGCCTTGGGCACCTTGGCGTAGAGCTCGTCGACCTGCTCGAGCGACAGACCCTTGGTCTCGTAGATCATGGCCCAGACGAAGAAGATGCAGATGAAGCAGAAACTGCCCCAGATGAAGAAGACGCGCGAGGCCAGGTCGGCGCTACCGGCACCGCTGTTGACCAGGTATGGCGTTGCGTATGCTATTGACCAATTCAGCAGCCAGTTTGACGAAGTCGTAATTGAGAGTGCCTTGGCGCGAGCCTTCAGGGGGAAGATCTCGCCGGTCACGACCCAGGCGCAAGGTCCCCAAGAGCAGGCAAAGAAGCTGAAGGGGGAAGGATGGATTAGTCCCTGCTGTGATGCGCACGACTTTCCTCTATTGGGCGAAGACTTACAAAATGTAGATGCAAACGAAGGCGACCAGAGCATGCTGGGCTGGGACATTGACAGTTCCGGTCTCCTTGTGATACTGGACACCGCGGCCGAACTGGAGCCGCAACCTGTGCCAACACCGGCAACGATGAACTGCGAGATGGCCATGCCAATGGCGCCAAACAGCAGCAGAGGACGTCGACCCCATGCTTCGACCATGTAAAGTCCGGGGAAGGTTGACGCCACGTTGACAGCAGACGTAATCATGCTGATCACGAACGGCGTTCCAACCGCGGCGTTCTTGAAGAATGAGGTTCCGTAGTAGAAGATGAAGTTGACCTAAACAAGTAAGTCAGCTGGGTGACAATGCCACAAGCTGGTACGATACTGACGCCAGTCAATTGCTGCAGCGCCTGCAGAAAGCATCCAGTCGCCAGACGCTTGCCGAGGTTACCCCGGAAGCAGTCCAGGTAGGTCGCCTTGCCCAAGGAGAGCTCGTATTCGTGGTTTGCAGTAATTTCGCCGAGCTCTTCAACAATGGCGGGATGGTCGACATCAAGGCGTCGCAGCTTGGACAGAGACACGGCCGCCTTTTCTGGCCTGCCGCGCTTGATCCACATGCGCGGCGTTTCCGGCAGGAGAAGAAGTCCGCCGACGAGGATGATGGCCCACGCGAACTGGACGGCGATGGGAATGCGGTAGCTTCCGGTGTCATCGCGCTCGGCAGTCGCATTGTCGACAACGGCGGCTAGGAGAAGGCCGATGGTGATGGCAAGTTGGTAGGCACCGACGACCGTTCCTGTAGAGATCAATCAGAAAGAACGTTCAGGCATGAGTGCGGGTGCATTTCCCTGTAGTTACTCTTCTGACTATTGCCAGGGCAGACGTACCTCGAATCCACTTCGGCGCGGTCTCGGATTGATACAGGGGAATTAGAGCCGAGATCAAACCGACTCCGAGACCCGCGAAGAATCGACCAGCCACGAACAGGGGGATTGCCGTGGCTGCGGTTTGCAAGATCACACCAAGAGTAAAGACACCAGTGGAGAACATCAAGCCGATTCGTCGGCCCAAGTAGTCACCAGTCGGGGCAGCCAGCAGGGCGCCGAAGAAGGTACCAGCAGACAGAATCGATACAATCTCTGACTGCTGCGAGTCCGTGATCGTGGGCAGGCCGTCCGAGTCGAAGTTGCCAGGCGTCGAAAACAGATTGAGCCAGTATCGCATGGCCAAGATACCGCCAATGGTGCCCTAGGTGAGAACGATGTGAGCTTCTACTTCACATCGCGTATACTGCCAGTACTCCATCCAAAGGTCAAGCATACGGTATCATAGCCAAACAGCACACCACCAAAGGCGACAAAGAGGCCCATCGCAATGGCCGGCCAGGCCTTGCCTGGCGTGCCGGGAGGCGGCCTCAGAGCGACAGGCATGGTTGTGAAATGCGAAGGTAATCAAGATTCACGCCGTTTGCTAGAAGGCCACGGCAAAAGCTTGGGGTGAAGAACGATCGCATCAGACGGGCTGGGCGACAAGACGGGCATTTATGAACACGCGCCCATGGGACGAGCTTTCCATGTGGGCGTACGCGCACGAGCGATCGCGTGTATGGGTACGACCCGTGGTACCTCATACTCTGGGTTTGAACTCCTTCACCGGCTTGTGCTAGAGCGGGAGACGGAGGGGCCCTCTCGGGCGAGATGCAACCGGCGAGCTGTGGTGGTGTCGGACTGAATAGTTACATGCGGTTATGTATGTGCCTATTGCTTGGTGGCTGGCGCGCGCATTGACGATAGATCTTAACGCACATTGACCCCTAAATTTACCCTTATACGCTGGAATTGCGGGCAGTCGAGAACCCGCTAGGCAGTGCATCCTCGAATGCATGCAGATTCTTTCCATGCAGCACACTGGAGCTGGAATGACCCCATGTGGTTGCCGTGGCATTGCATATTCGATCACCGAGCCCTCATGATCAGCCGAAAGAGCTGCTGGGAGGAGGTGGAGGAGGTTTCGCGACAAGTTACCAGAGCTAGGCACACGGGCAGATGCCACCGACAGGCCTAGAGGTATACACGGGAGCTTCGTGTACGCATGAGGCGGTTCCAATGGAATCATGATCGCATGACAGTTGATCTCGTTTCGCTGGAAACGCCGCCATTGGCCCAAATAAGAGCGAAAGGTACAAAGGAAGGCGATCGTGCAGTGTGCATAATGAATTCCGGTGGCAGCTCGAATCCTCAAGCAACCTAGCTGCCTCGCCCATCGCAGAGTGTCACGCGCGCAACCGGTGCTGACGCCGTGTGGGTTTAGTACAGCGGTACGCAAGGTTGTGCCTCTCTGTGCCGTCAGGCATTCGACGCGACCATGTCCACCAGAAGGAATTGTTACCGTGACGAAGAAGCAAAAGTTTCCCGACCTCGCCAACGGCAGAAGTCCAAACAAGGGTTGGATACGCGCCACTACCGATCCCTGGCGCGGAGTACATTAGGCATATACAGTAGCACTAAGAACCTTAGGCTTGCTTCTCTTCCGTCAGAAGCAAAAAGGAACAACATCAGTTGGCGATCTCGTACACTGTCACTCGGACGTATGTAGCACAGCGCAACCCCGCCGAATCTGGGAACGATGCTCAGTACCAAACACTGCTTTTGACAGCAATTTTTCCGCGTCAAAGATCACTCTGCCTGTCGTTTTCAAATCAGAGATCGAAAATGCAGAATTCCTTAACCGGCTCACTTGGGCCTTCGTCTCGGCGTCACGTCGGCCTCTCTCCTACGCAATCCACCATTGCGCCAGGATCCTTCGTGCAAGCCCCAGCCGGGTGAGAAATGGGCGCCGTAGCGTCAATAGCTGGGCCGGCGTGCTGAAACGCAAGGAGATGTGCAAGCCTTCCGCATCAGGCTGAGGCGCCTGTGCGCCGCCGCCGAGAGTAGGCCCGAAAGCCATCATCATCATGAGAATCCCTTTTCGATTGATGCACACGGCGCAGCGCTGAATCGCTTGCGCGTCGACTCGGATCTATTCCCGTCCGTGATGGTTCCAGTCTAGATCGCACGAAAGTCCACGTCCTGCACTTTCGGGTCGCTGTGACTCGGGCCGAATGTTGTAAGACCCCTGCTTGTCCTGCATTGTCAACACGCGGAGAGAACGGTGGCGTGGAGGCGGGGTGCGGATTCTGGGGGCCGGGGTAGGCGTGAAGGTAATGGATATGAGGCACGTGAATAGAGAAGCGCGATTCGTGAGCAGGGTCCCAAATATTTGACAGATGCGGCAAGGAAGAGCGTCACGGCGATGGAAACAAGCGAGATTTCTGGGAGTTTGGAAATTGTGATGTCTCGTGTAGCCACGTCTATAACCTATACATCAACATTATCGTGACAAAATCTTTTGACCATTTGACAGCCTCGTGGATATCCCAAGGTGATCCTTGGATTTCAGATCCAACTTGGCGGCGAGCACAGCTCATGAGCCCCTACGCCTTCTTCTTCTGCTGCTCCTGTAACACCTTCCACTTGTCCTTTGGAATCGTCAAGCAATTGATGCCCAAGTACTTGCAGATGGCACCACAGACCAGGTAAGCCCAGCGCAGGTAGGCGACCAGAGCGAAGGCGAAATAGGCCCAGAGGTAATACAATTGCACCTCCGCGGACACCGGCTCAAACCCGAGGTACGGCAAGTTGACCAGGACCGCGCCACCGATGAGCGGTGCGAGCAGGACGGTCCAGTAGGGGAACGGCTGGCGCGTGAGGTGCGCCAGGATCATCTTGGTCGTCATGCGGCCGAAGACGGGTGACAGGGTGACGCAGAGCAGGGTGAGATGGTTGTCGCGCAGCAGCGTTGAGAAGGGCGAGCCGAGCCAGGCGATCAGCGCGCTCAGGAAAATCAGCATCGGCGTCCACTCGAGGAAGACGGGCGCGACGGGTAGGTTCTGGGCGCGGCGCGCGGCCACGACGTTGGCGATGCAGCTCGGCATGTGCGCGACGAGGAAGACCGCCAGCAGGCCCGGCGCCCAGATGTCGCTGACGCTGAGCGAGCCGAGCAGGCGCTCGAAGCCGACCAGATCCGCTATTGGCTGTTGCCAGATCTGCACGCCGAAGGTGCCCGAGGCGATCAGAATCAGCGAAGCGATCAAGAGACCCTCCGTTGGGCCGTTGAAGTAGCCGAGATAGAGCGTGTGGGTGTGGTAGGTCTCCCAGGTCGAAAAGAACATGGGCAGGGTCGGGATCAGCGCCGTGAGCACACCGTTGAGGCTCGGGCCCATGCCCATGCCGGAAGTCCCGAGCAGTGAAGCCAGCGTGCAGTTGAGCGAGTCAATACCGTGGTCAAACAGCTCACCAAGACCGGACGAGGTCCCGGTTCTCCGTGCTTGCTTTCCATCGATGTTGTCCATCGTCGAATAGGCCCAGACACCGAAGGCATAGCTAAAGTACACCCATGACTGCGTCGGGCCTACAAGATCAGGATCCATGACCTGGAGAAGTCCGACGTTCGCAACGACGAAGATGAACCCGATAAGGGTAACCATATTGGGAGCGAGCCATAATGGGAGGAATTCCACGCATGCATTCCACTGTGCTGTCGCGTGAGCGCTGGGCCCCTTGCGCAAAATTATGCCAGGTTCGAGAACTTACGTAGTGCCGCAGGATATAGTGTGAAATAGGGGATTTATCGACTGATGAGTACTTGTATGTCTTGAAATGCTTGAGTGCCTCGTCCGAGAGCGGATCGACTTTCTTGGAACCTGTCGAATGCGAATATCAGCTTTGTGCTCGCCGAGGTCTTCCAGAAATTTTGCATATGCCGTTTTGAGTCGCGGAACCACTCACTTTTGCCTGCCATGGCTGTTGTGTCCCGCTGTTGATCGGGCACCGGAACCGAGAGACAGAACGCCTTGCTCGAGTAGAATATATATCCTCAGAGCTCGCAGATGCGATGAGGTTTATTGATTCGAGAATGGACACATAAGCAAACCCTCATCCCTGGGTGAAGAGTGAAAAGGCGGTCGGGCATTGGTCGGCATTTCCTCCGCACAATCTCGGCTTGCGTTCTCGTTCAAGCAAACTATACCTAGGCACTGGCGCACGTGGGCAGAAGAGTGGTACATCTGGATAAAGTCCTTCCAGCGGCCTTTCTAGCCCAACCGGCCGGAATGATAACGTTTCTGGAACCCGAAGCAGAATAAATCATATGGCCCTCCCCTTATTCTGAGTCGAGGCAATGCCCACAAGCATTGTACAGGAAGCTCGATGTAGATCGCTGGGTGCTGAGACGCTTAATGCGGGCGACACAACTTTCAGCTGCACTAGGCCGGGTCGTCTGGGGAGTTGCATAAGCTTTATACATACTCCACGACGGGTTACAATTCAACAGCTGAGAAGTTCTTAAAGAAAAGGAGACAGCTGCATTTTCTCAATGTCTTAGACAAGAGGCATCATGACATCGGCCGTCGATCATACATCAACTTTTCCGTGCGGTCGTCCCATCGCATCGTTACCTAGGTCTATACTATGCACAGAAAAGGGCCAATATCACGCAAGCAACAGATTTCCGATCGTGTCTCGGGTCACATTTTGATGAAAAACGCCCAATGTACCTCACGCCCGTAAACCGCAAAAAGAGAGAAATGGTGCTTAGCGGGTAGACATAGCCTGGAGAAAAGTCAGAATGAGGGTCGTGAGTATTTCACAAAGATCGTAGGCTTACCTTGGTGACGACGCGCTTCAAGGCGAGCTCCTTCTTCTTCAGGTCATCGCTGGTGGCGTCCTCAATCTCGAGCTGGGCCATGGCGTCAGAGAGCGCGCTCTCGATCTTCTCCTTCTGGCCACGCTTGAGCTTCATGCTCATGGTGGGGTCCGAAACGATCTCCTCAACACGACTAATGTAGCTCTCGAGCTGTTGTCGGGACTCGAACTTCTTGCTGAAAGCCTCGTCGCTGGTCTTGAACTTCTCGGCGTCATCAACCATCTTCTCGATCTCAGAGCTGCTCAGCTTGCCAATGGAGTTGGAGATAGTGATGTTGGCGCTGCGGCCAGAGGTCTTCTCGGTGGCAGTGACCTTCAGGATACCGTTGACATCGACCTCAAAGACGACCTCGAGGACGGCGTCACCAGCCTTCATGGGCGGGATCGGAGCAAGGGTGAATTCTCCGAGGGACGTGTTGTCCTCGCAGTTCACACGCTCACCCTGGTACACAGGGAACTGGACGGTGGTCTGGTTGTCGGCAACAGTGGTGAAAGTCCTATTTATGAGGTTAGCTTGATGCCCATGACAAATGCCAATCTATATCAAATTGCTCGATTTTGGATTGCTGGATTTTCGATCGACAAGCAAACACCGTTTCACTTGTCTCGTATTGTGCGTTTGGTGCGTTTGTCGCATGGCCTTCGCCAAGCAATCTTAACTCTTTATACCCAGGTCGAGATCTGCGCTGCAAGGCCAATTCCGAAGCTCTTTCAAGATATATCGCGTCGGAGCATCGGCGCAAGCCATAACATGTTTGCTGAGTCTGGCCTGTGGAAGCTGCATATCCAATTTCGGGAATCACGGCGATTTTGACAATCCAGCGAGCAATTGTGTTAATTTTGCAAAAAAAACGAAAACTCTCTTACCTCTTCTTCAAGTTGGGGACAGTGGTGCCACGCGGGATGACAGGGGCGAAGATGTTGCCCTCCATGGCAACACCGAGCGAAAGAGGAACGACGTCGAGCAGGAGAAGCTCGGCGGTGTCGGCAGAGGTGGCCTTGCCGGAAAGGATACCGGCCTGGACGGCGGCACCGTAGGCGACAGCCTCGTCGGGGTTGATGCTCTTCTCAAGCTTCTTGCCGTTGAAGAAGTCGCTGAGGAGCTTCTGGATGCGAGGAATACGGGTGGAACCACCAACAAGGACGATCTCGTCGACCTTGCTCTTCTCGATTCCGGCATCCTTCAAAACCTGCTCGACGGGCTGCAGGGTGCCGTTGAAAGCCTTGCCGTTGATGTCCTCGAAACGGGCACGGGTGATGCTGGCGTTGAAGTCCTCGCCGTCGAAGAGCGAGTCAATCTCAACGGTGGTCTGGGTACCATTGGAAAGGGTACGCTTGGCACGCTCGCAAGCAGTTCGCAGACGACGGAGAGCACGAGGGTCACCGGAGATGTCCTTCTTGGTCTTCTTCTGGAACTCCTTCTTGAAGTGCTCGAGGAGGTTGGTGTCGAAATCCTGACCACCCAAGTGAGTGTCACCGGCAGTGGCCTTGACGGTGAAGACACCACCCTGGATGTGGAGAAGGGACACATCGAAGGTACCTCCACCCAGATCGTAGATCAGAACGTTTCGCTCCTTGTCGGACTTTCCGGCGCCAAGACCGTAAGCGATAGCGGCGGCGGTAGGCTCGTTGATGATACGGAGGACGTTCAGGCCAGCAATGGCACCGGCATCCTTGGTCGCCTGTCTCTGGTTGTCGTTGAAGTAAGCAGGCACAGTGATGACGGCCTTGGAGACCTTCTTGCCAAGCTTGACCTCAGCAACTTCCTTCATCTGTTGCAGAGATTAGCGGTGAACAACTATTGATCGGATTTATTCCTTCGCGTACCTTGCCAAGGACCATGGCGGAGATCTCCTGGGGGGAGAAGGTCTTGGTCTCGTTGAGGTACTCAACCTGGACCTTCGGGTTGCTGTCATCATCAATGACCTTGAACGGCCACGACTCGATATCCTTCTTGACGGTGGGGTCATCAAATCTCCGACCAATCAGACGCCTATCGATCGAGATTAGAATATGTAACCCGAGTAATCCATATCTTTCGAGGCTGCTCACTTGACATCGAAGACAGTGTTGGCCGGGTTCATGGCAGCCTGGTTCTTGGCAGCCTCACCAATGAGACGCTCCTCCGCGGTGAAGGAGACGAAGGACGGGGTGGTGAAGCTACCCTGCTCGTTGGCGACTGTGAAGGATGGCGTTAATTTCGAGCGACATTGATTTCGCATTGGTCTTGCAACATACTGATCTCGACACCGGCACCCTCATAGTTGGCCACACATGAGTAGGTGGTTCCTAGGAAGCGGTCAGCAAGACGAACACGAATGTGAAGAGCGCTCCATCCGATCCGTACCAAGATCGATGCCAATGGCACCGTCGTACACTTCGTCAGCCATGTTTATGATATATAGAGACAATTTTGGGGAGGGAGATGTTGCGATCTGAACTTTTTTCAGTCGGCCACCGTAAATTTCCTTCATCGAAAATCGACCAAGCTTTGGCTTGTGGGTCGTGCCCGCGCTAGTTGCCCTTTTTGTCAGGGTTGGAGGGGCGGTCACTGGAGAGGGTCTGAGCTTCTGTGCCGCGTTTCGGGGTCTTGATCTTGTGCTTCGATCTGCACTGGGGCACTGCTCTCTCTCAACTACGCTTCGAAAGCAAAACCTCTTGACCGATTGTAGATTACACCTGGGTGATTTGAAGATACCCGAAGATTGCACTGCAAATGAGGATGAGTGCCAGCTCGCGCGTGGCCTCTGAATGTGCGATGGCTCGTCAACACTGGTTAAAACCACTCTTGCCGCAAGAAACATGTCCCACAGCTGGGAATGCAAATATGATCACCAAACGCCTCGCTACTATCCCCAGAAAACAGATCCTTATCTCCAATAATTAATTCCATCCAATGATTCCCTGCCCAACTACTACCCGATCCCTAACGAACGAGACCCTGCGACCGATGATTCCGTTCCCGCCGACTCCCAAATCCAGCGTCGAGCCGAGCGGAAACGAGACACCGTCCGCGATGACCGGCGGCAGGTCGAACGAGTAGAGGGCCGATGCCTCGGGTGGGGCGGTCGATAAGAGATCGCCGTCGCGACTGAGAGAGAGCGGTGTTGTGGTTAGCACACGTCCCGGGTCACCGTCTCCGCTCGCAGACGCTGCTACTCACTGGATGACAACAAGGCTGTTGAAGAACGCCCCGGGCTCCAGGCCCGTCACCGTGGCGGTCGTGCCGCCGGTGCATGCGTCGTGTGCGAGGTGCAGGGACATGTCGCGGCGGAGCATCGGCCGGCCGGCGAGGAAGGTGGGTTTGAGGATGGCGATCGTGCCGCCGTAGCTCGGCCGGTGGGAGTCTCCGTTGCACATTGTGATCTTTGTGATCGTGTATTTTCGAGGAATGAGCTCGCTCTGCTAGGTTCTTCCCGTCGTCGAAGAGCGGTCAAGTCGGTTCTGGTCGTTCGCGTCTCGGTAGGATGTCGACAATACTGCTCGCAGATATATATCCACCACCGCACGGAACAAAAAGCGATACTCTCGTAATACACAATCAACTCCACAAAAAGACCAGAACAACGCCCGAAGTCGGCAGCAATCCATCTTTTGTACACACCTTGATGTCCCGACCCTATCGATCATTCATGTCCGCATCCACGTCCTCGCTCGCACGTGGAATGGCGCGCTCAGCCAATAGGAGCGCGCGCAGCGGTCGTGAGGATGAATGAGCAAGTTTGCGTGAAAGGCGTCACCGCACGCGTCGACCATGCCATCTCGCCATTTACTTTTTGCTGGCATTGTCTCGCGACGCGTAGCGTCAAGAAGGGGGATGGAAATCTGACCTTTCACGTTGCGGTGTCAATCGAGATCGCGGATCGCGCCGCGCGTGCAAGGGCTTGTAGGAGAATACTGAAGGAACAATGTGAGGTCTATCCTCAATTCACAGCGCGAGACTTTGTGTAGTATTATTATACCATGTAATAGATGTTTCTCACCAGTCATGTTAAAACGACCAGATCTGGAGAAGAAAAAGAAGCGTTGAGCTATACAGTTCGTCTCTCATGTCAGTCCTGTCCAGTCCACCCAAGGACGGTCATCCCACCAAAAGGACTCATAACCGACCACAGACCCGCACTCTTTCATCGTTTAAATAAGAGCACATCCATTCCCCTCTCCTGCTTTCTCTACCTACCCTAAATCCCGATCCCGGTTGAATGGGGGTATCATTTTGATGCAATGCCTTTTTGTGTGCGAGTCTTTGCAAAACCGGTTGAAACGCCTTGGAAAATCAGAAAGGTTTTCGTTGAGAATAAATCGATGTTTGTTTTCTTCTTGTTGAAGAAGTCCCTCACATGAGATCATGCAACCCACGCACGACCCATCAAATAGCTCAAAATAATGCTGAGGAGGGGAAGAGGAAGAAAGCACTTTTGGCCTGCTTTATGCGCTGGCGGCAGCGACGTTGTTGGCGCCGTTGACCACGTTGTTGCCATCCGGAACGCCGTTCAGCTCGGGCAAGCTGGTGCCGTTGGTCTCGGCGTGGCCATTCACGATGGTCTCGCCGTCAATGCCCGGTGCAGACAGACCCTCAAGAAGGTCGAAGATCGGCCGGCTCTTGCGGAAGTCGTTGTGCACAATATTGACCAGGTACCAGCTCTCAGTGATCTCCTTGATCAGCCGGCGGCTCTCGCTGGCTTCGTCGTAGCACTTGGCCCACTCGGAGCCGAGATAGTAGAACTCGTCACGCCACGCGAGGAAGGACACGGTCTCGACAATGGTCGGCTGCACGATCTCCTTGCCGGGGAAAACACCCCAGGTGACGGCGTTTGGGCCGCCATCCTCGGAGGCGTTGGTGATGAGCTCGCCCTTGTTGTTGACCGCAAAGTACGTAATCTCCGGGTCCTTGTTCATTCGCTCGATGATGGTCTTGATCAGCGAGGGGTGAATCAGGACCTCCAGATATGCCTTCTGATACACGTAGCCGTTCCTGGGTCCCCATCCGTACACTGGATGACTTGACTTGGCACCGTCAACTGGGGGCTGCGAGTTGATGGTGAACAAACCGCGGCTGTTGACCTCAATGAGATCTTGCGTCAGCACGTTGGCTTCGGAGTTGATAGGCGATTCAGACCACGGCAGGGATTGCACCTTGCCCTTCATGTATCCGACGAAGAGGTCCGCAATGTCCTTAACGGACTTCGGCTCGCCCCACAGCTTGCGGTTCTGCTCATTGGTGCCCTTCAAGCCGATACCGTATTCGTCCAGGCTACCGAAGGCAGGAGATCTGCTGTCGCCCCAGCGTCCGTTCGGGAACTCGTCCCAATCCTGGGTGCGGGCGATGTATGCGCGGCTGCGGTTCCGCCAGAAGATCGGGCGCACGTTCTCCTCTCGTCGGTTGAGACCAAGCGACTGTCTCCAGGGGAGCGGCTTGATGTCCGGGTGCGGGCTGTCCTCGGACGGGGTGAGGTCCAGCTTCTCGAGGATCATCCGTGTTGATGCCGCAAGGTTCATGGTATAGAAATGCAGGTGCTTGATGCCCGAATCCAACAGTCTCCGACAGAACTCGACCATGAGATCACGACCAACCTCACGCACAACGGCATCGTCGTCTTTGATCGGGTCAAGGGCCGCGTGCCACTCCGGAGGAACGTGAGCCCTGGTCCAGTTTGCTCGCCGGATGAACGAGGCATGAGTGGAGATGGGCATGATGCCGGGAATGATGGGCACGGACTCCGGAATTCCAGCAGCTCGGACCTTCTTCACCCAATCGATGAAGATGTCTGCATCGTAGCACATTTGCGTGACGATGAAGGTGCCACCAGCATCGACCTTCTCCTTGAGGTACACGATGTGCTCGTCGGCTGTCGTCGTCTCATCCGGACCCTCCGGGTATCCCGCAATGCCGATATCGAAGTGATCACCATACTTCTCCTTGATGTACAGAATCAAGTCTCTTGCCACCCGAAATCCGCCCTCCGTCTGCTCCCACTTCTCTTGCTCGCGCGGCGGGTCACCGCGCAGCGCCAGGATATTCGTACAGCCGGAGTTATAGCACTCCAGCAGCGCCTCGTCGACCTTGCTGCGCTCCATGTCCGTGCAGGTCAGGTGCATGCACGTCTCCAGCCCGTACACGGACTGCGCGACCTTGACCATCTCGCACGTCAACTGCGAGTGCCGGCCGCCGGCGCCCCATGTGATATCCACGAACGTCGGGCCCCAGCCGTGCATCATGTCCATGCGGTCGTACAGGTTCTGCACGCCCTGAGCCGTCTTGGGCGGGAAGTACTCGAAGGAGTACGTTGCCTGGCCCTTGGCGTGGGCCGCGGCCAGCTTCTTCGTGATATGCATGATTGGTAGAGGAGGGAGATCGTTCGGGAGAGTGGTGAACCCTCAGGTCGAGGCGATGGAGAGGTACGAGGATGAAGATCTTGCCACGCTGTTAGCAATGCAAATAAATCGCTCAAGGAGTGCTCGAGCAAGCCGTGGCTCGTTGGAGCAGGCAGCCATTGCAAAACAACAGCCGGCCGAGGTGACTTACAAGATGACTTCCTGCTTGTCTATGTGTTCACCAGTAGGCAGCTCAACAAATTTCCAATGATTCGCTAAAAGGTCTCAAGATGCTAGCTCCGAGAGAATGATCGTCTGTAAAGGCTTCGACTTGAAATCAACCAATTCTCTGCCGTTGTACAATGACATTATCCGAGTGTCGAACAAACACTACGAAGAGAACGCCGGGACAAAGGAAGAAACTCCGCTGCTGCCCATTGTTCGAATCGATGTCAGTAGGCAATGGGAAAAAAATTTGAGTCGAGGGCAATGGAAGGTCGTTTGAGATCGATAGCGCAGGGACTTTGCTTTGCTATACCAAAATGCAAAATCCCCCGCCATCGCCCATGCAGACCCGTGGAGGGTCCCGCCGCCGTCATCGGCAGGGATTGGCCGACCTGTCCCATTCAGGTTGGCTCGAGGTGGCTGTCGAATGTGATGCTCGCCAACCACATGCAGTCGTGGCAGTCGTTGCGCATCGAACCATTATTTCCTCTCACCGACTGTGTATTTCACCTCGTCACCGGTCATATGCAGTCGTGACAGAGCAATGGATGGCAGGCTATGCCTGGCTGTTCCAGAAGATGCGGGCAGACGGCGCCCTGCAATCTAGTGAAAGTGCCTAGAAGAAACATCCTGTTGCTAGCCTTGGTCTGCCGAAGTGTTGATATCAAGGATTGGCTTCAGCCAGCATGTGTTACCGTAGCCGATACATGATTAGCGGGGCAGAGATGAAACAGGTGCAGGATTCCACGGCGGCACTTCGCGATGGGCACAAGCACAACCGAGGAGTGGAGGGGTAGAAACGCGATGGCGACCGGCATATTGGGAAAATTATTCAGTAGCCAGCCGCTCTAAAATGGCCGCTGCATGGGCGGCGGCGTTTCGGACACGAAGCACAATATAACTCCGGTCCCCATGGAAAGTCAGCGAAGATCAGAATACCTACCTAGATTGGTCATTGGTTTGGCGCTGCGGGCGTAGGCTGACGGTACACCGGCACGAATGGTAAGCAGGTACTGTAAGAGTCATCCCGTCAGGATTGAAATCGCCGCAGTCGAATGGGAATGCCACGAGTGCAAGGTACGGTGCTACTTTATGCTCGAGTTGCGGAGCGTTGCGTAGACTGCGCAAATCGTCCTGGCCGCGCCACCCTGGGCCTTGGCTTCGTGGCGGGCGCGGACCAAGAAGCGCAGTGCGCAGGCCACGGCCAAAAGCTCAGGCCGAAGAAAAAGCCAGCGGGTCACACAGCGCCCGGGCTGGCTCTTTCGCTCAGCTTGCAGGTGCAGGTGCAGGTGCAGCGCCAGTCTCGGACTTTTGATCGTCAAAGCCGCGCGCACCGCTGCTTTCCCCAGTGCAGTGCCCCAGATTCCTGCTGAGAGCCGAGAGGAGGCAGGCCGACATCATGTGCACCAAACAGCCCGGCTCTTAGCGTCGCCGAAGTGACTGAATACAATGTGTCGGGCGTGGTGCCGTGGTGGTGTCTGCACACTTTTGCTTGCATCGCCTCATTTCCTAGTGCATCCGACGGTGCAAGGAAATTGGTTCGAGGGGTCTGACGAGTGAATACAAAGATTGGGAGTCCTGCTCCCGAGAGTTGCCATCTTCCTTGACCCTTGTGTCACCAAACCTCTGTACATACATATACCCATAGTAATAACAAGGCCTCGTCCGGATCCTAGGATGTCCTCCGTGCATACAACCACTGTGCGAGTATCATCATCATAGGACCCACCCAGAACGCGTATTCGCGCAAGTTTCAGATCAAGATGCTCGCCGCCAACCGGCCGCAGTCCATGGTGCTGCAAACCTACCACCTCATCGACACCGTCGAGGAAGAAGACGAGGACATCGAAGGCGACGATGTCTGGACGCCGCTACAGCAAGCCGCCGCCGAAGGCGACCTACACACTGTCACCACACTACTAGAAGACTCCCACGCCGATCCGAACGAGCCGCCGTCGGGCTGGTACGGCAAGACAGCCCTACAAGCCGCCGCCCTCCAGGGCCACTCGGAAATCGTCGACGTCCTTCTCCGCGCCGGCGCTGACGCCGACGCCCCTGGCGGCAACAACGGCGGCCGCACCGCGCTGACGCTCGCCTGCGGCGCCGGCCACTTCAACATCGTGCACCAGCTACTAGTCGCCGGCGCCGACGCCAACGCGGCCGCCCATCGCTACATGGGCCGAACGCCGCTCCAAGCCGCCGCGGAGGCCGGCCACCTGTTCATCGTGCAGCGACTCGTGGTGGAGGGTGCGGATGTCAACGCGCCGCACGCGCAGTACCAGGGCCGCACGGCGCTTGAGGCCGCGGTGGAGGGCCAGCACGCGAAAGTCGTCGAGTTCCTGCTCAACGCCGGCGCCGATGTCAACCCGGCGCCGAACAAGTACGCGACCTTGACGCCACTGCAGGCCGCCGCAGCCGCGGGTGACCCGGAGATGGTCGAGCGGATGCTCGCGGCGGGTGCGAATGTCAACGCGGCGGGCAGCTACTATAACGGCGGCACGGCGTTGTACGCGGCGGCGGAGGCAGGGCATCGAGATGCGGTGGAGGCGTTGTTAAGGGCGGGCGCTGATGCGGGACAGAGATCGGGGAATTACGACTGGACGCCGATTCAGGCGGCGAGTTTCAGAGGACGGAAGGAGGTCGTCGCGTTGCTACAGAGAGTACGGACGGTCTGAACATGAGAATGGGGTTTGGAAACGAATTCCCAACAGTCTACCGGGAAGGCACCCCAAGCACAACCAAATCTGGATGAGTTCAGCTATGGACTATGACCGGCGAAGATATCGCAACAGGACTATCGAGCATCCCGACCATCTCGTCCGGCATCGGTAACGGTAACACCCGACAACGTGGCAAAATGGAACTGCTGCAGTGCCACCGCCGCCATCGGACACGGATACTTAATCTGGCGGCACTTCTCGATCGCCTCCGCGAGTTTCTTACCGACATTCGCCGCAGGCGCGCAATCCGCCAGGCTCCATCGATCCGCCTCCAGCATCGCCGGGATGCACTTGACGAACATCTCGCTCTTTCCCGCCGCCTGCGCGACGATGTCGCTCAGGACGCGGCGATCCATGCCCAGAGCTTTGCAGAACGCCATGGCCTCGACGGCTGCCGCCAGGTGGATCCCCGCGAGCAGGTCGACGATCGTGTCCTTGCTGACTTGGAAAGACGCGGCCATGCGCACGTCGGCCTCCGCCTTCGCGGCCACGAGGTCGCCCTTGCCCTGCGGAAGGTAGAGGTGGACGAGCTTCGCGTCATCGTCGCGCAGTAGGCCGGCCTGCACGCCCTGGAGGTACAGCTGCTCCGCGGTGGCGGCAAGGGGGGTAGGGAACTGGATCGCGCGCGCGGCATCGGTCACGATGCCCGTGTCCTTGAGGATGATGGCCAGGGCGGAGTACGGGTGCCAGTCATTCTGCAGCATGTGCGGCACGCGATTCGCGAACATGAAGCTGGCGGCGTCCGAGCCGTTGACTTGCTCGTAGACCGCCTGTGTATTTATGCCCACCGTCGCCGCGAGGCCCATGGCTTCCGCGGCCGCGATGATGTTCGTAGCGGCGAGTAGCTGGTGAATCGTTTTCGTCCTCATGCCGTTCGTCAGCGCGCCCATGCGGTAGAGATTGCCGGACATGCAGTCCAGCACGTCCTTGGTGGCGTCGAGGTCGGCGTCGGGTCCGGATGCGAAAATCGAGAGTGATCCGTCTGCAGCACGGAGAGTCCCACCAGAGACGGGACAATCCAGAAGCTTGATATCAGATCGTCCAAATTCATCGTCGAGCCTTCTGCGGATCTCCGAGACAAAGGACGGGGCTGTCGTCGAACACAGCATGAACGTCTTGCCCTTACCCAGCCCTTTCACCACGCTATCCGGTCCTTCGAAGAGGAGGCCGGTGTTTTGCGCGGCGTTGGCAACCATCGAAATCATGACATCGGCCTGGCTCGCCGCTTCCTTGGGAGTCTTCGCAGCCTTTCCACCCGCCGCAACGAACTTGTCCAGCAGTTCTTGGGCTATGTCGTAGCCGTAGACAATGTAGCCACCTTTCTGCACAAGATTGATGGCGATTCCTCCGCCCATGGCTCCGAGGCCTGCGAATCCGATCACGGGAGGCATGAGTCTGGTCGATGGCGATGACGATGGAGCTTGTTGTCGTTGGGAAACAGTGGAGATGTCGTCTGTGACAAGGTAGTGTAAAATTGCTGGTTATTAAATGACTCTTCCGTGAACTCGAATCAATCGATCAAATGTGACGTCTTTAGTGTATGCATCGTCGGCATTTGCTCTGCTGCGCGGCTTTTGCAAGCATGATAGCTGCGGATAAATGGTCTCCAGCTTGGAAACAGCCAGGTGGGTAGCTCTTCTGCATGATGAGGTAGATGCCCGCTGCTGCAGTATTCTGGCGGTACACTCTACCTTTCTCTGAGCGACAGACTTATTACATGTGGCTTCTACTCCCGTATTATTCTTCCATTGAGTTCACGATTTGATGCCCCCCCTGGAGCCGATCGCGAAAGGTATACACCGATACCATGTTGTCCTGTGGCCGACTTCGGGTGACATGAGATGCACGTTGAATCAAGCTTCGTCTAATAGGTGGCTCTTCAGACCAGCTCCGACAACGACATGCAACATTGACAATTAGTTCCCACTTAGCTGCGGAACTGGTATCTAATCTCACGTCGAGTAGTTTTCGACAACCATATGTGCATAGCAAAACTCCTATCTCCCTCGGACTCGGGGGCCGTGGGAAAATGTATTATATAATCAGACCCCAGGCTTGACGGGAGTGTGGAGTTTGCCCTGAACACCGGCACGGCCGGGGAAGACAGCGATGTGTAAAAGGTTAGTACTCTTCTTATTAATTAAACAAATGTCATTTGCCATCTGTTATTCTTGCCTCTGGTGAAAAGATCATTTAGCCGATACTCAACATTCTGTCGCGCAAACAGATATTCACTCATTCTGATCCAACCAAGTATTGAGCGTCGGCAGTTGACTAAAGCTTACCCCAGCCCAAACTCTAAGTAAGCACAACCAGGTCAATGATGTCGACGCGGAGGTAGCCTAACAGTTCACGCTGAGGTGGACGAAGGGGCTGAGCCGCATGCGCCCAAACACAATCCGTGGTTACTCCTCCTCTGCAACAACTGCAACATAATGTCCACGGTCGGAAACAATAATCCCATCACCCTCGTGTAGGGCCTTTCTCACAGTAACCCACACGCCCACAGCGGCCTGCGGACCCTGGTTTCCTGCGGCAACCGTGCTTACGCCCCTCGAACCATGGCGACTGCCGATTATGCCTCTGCGGCACGCGCCCTGGCCACGAATGTCGACAGCGACGAAGAGGAAGACACCATCCTACCGATCCATCATGCCGCACATACCTCGACGACTCCATGGACCCGGCGCACCCGGAGTTCCAGGCGGCTCAGCCAAGGCGACCGGCCGCGCACGATCTACGAACGCTACCTGCAGCAAGCATGGCGACTTCAAAATCGCGCCTTCAAGCTGTGGAATCAGCTCACTCTGGTCCAGCGCGCTGGTTTGCTTCTCGTGGGCGGCGTGCTCTCAATATTGCTCCTCTTGATGTTGATATTTCACAATGCCATCTTCGCTTGGCTAGGAAGAGGTGCTAAACAGTGGAGGGAAATGCCGGCGGGCTGGTTGATCATATGGGTGCTCACATTTGTGGTATCCTTTCCGCCGCTGTTTGGTTACTCAACATTGGTCACGATCGCAGGCTTTGTGTATGGCATGAAAGGCTGGCTTATCATTGCCTCTGCGACGGTCATTGGCTCCACGTGCGCCCTGGTGGTGTCGCGGACGTTCCTCAAGGACTTCGTTGGCAAGATGACGGCCAAGAACAAGCAGTTCGCCGCGCTCTCACTGGTTCTGAAGCATGACGGTCTAAAGCTGCTCTGCCTGATCCGCCTCTGCCCGCTTCCCTTCAGTCTGGCGAACGGCGCGATCAGCACGATTCCAACTGTTACCTGGCCAAACTTTATGCTTGCGACTGCGATCGCGTCGCCCAAGCTTTTGCTACACATCTTCGTTGGGTCCAAGCTAGGCGAGATCGCCGAAGACGGGGACAAGATGGACATGAAGACGCGGATTATCAGCTACATCAGCATCATTGTCGGCGTCTCGCTTGGCATTGGCACCGGCTACCTCGTGTATGTCCGTACTGCGGCGCGAGCGAAGCAGTTGGAGGCCGAGGAAGTCGCTGCTGTCGCTGCCGGTGATCCACGGCTGGGTGATGCTGACGACGACTACGCCGATGATCCCGATGCCCGCGAAGCAGTCAACATCCTGCGGAGAGACGACGACATCTCGTTACATCAGACATATGATGATGATCATCCGGAGAGGACGTATCGTGACGAGTTCACAGACGACGAAGACGCCCGGGAAAGAGATGTTTTCGATATCGGCGACGACGATGCAGAGGAAGAAGAAGAAGAAGATTCGACGAAAGAGTCGAGGAAATAGAGTTCTAGAAGCCTGGAGATTGGGATTGATTGCATTGAAAAATTTGTAAGATGAGCTATGAACCATCCCGGAGCTGTATTTGAACTATTTGTAATAGTAGCCCTGCTCACCTGAATCACAGGATGAATTGTTGAAGTTGAAATTTCCAAGCCGTGAGCTCTCTGAGCAACATCGGCGGCTGAGTTCTTGAGCAACGTAAGCGGCCCAATCGATGCTTCAATCATACGCGAGCGCATCTCGTATACTCTTCAGTATATCGCAGGCGCCGATAGCTGTCTTCTGTGCTTGCATCTGGACGACCCGGTCACGGATTCTGGCTCTCAATATGCCAAGTTCTCCAGGATCGCCCCCAAAAGGGTTCATGGACCCCAGTGACCGAGGAATGGGGAGGTTTCTTGTTCCAGTATCGAGGAGCAGATCATATTCTCTCCCCAGCTCAGCCACCGAAGGACCCTTTAGACGCACGACTATCGATTTCGCGATGGATTTCTCGGGAATCCTCTCCAATGGCAGCTTCGAGCTTTTGCTCCTCGTGAGTCTCCTTGTGCAGGCACGTTTAGTAACATGTGTGGCATTGCTATGCATGGTCGCTTCAATTAGGTCCTCCGCGTTCACCAATTTAATCAGGGGACGGAACGATTTGTTTGGCGCTACGGTGACTCTATTGTTCGGATTTGGTGAGTCGGCGGCTACAAAGCCGTTGACCTGGTTCTCGGGGCGTTGCAAATCATCCAGAGTTTGGTTTTGGCGGAGCGATGGGCGTAAGTACTTTCGCATACCTCCTTGCCGAAGTTGTCGCGGCCCACTCCGGTTCGGTGGCAGTCCGCAGGCAATCGTATCTTGCTCGCTTGAGACCGTACGACGCTGGACCGCTTCATTGCGCGCGGATACCTGCTTTTCTCTCGGTCGTGCGACTGACCTCGAATTGGAGAAATTGCAACCATTGATAGGGTCAATTTCCATGTGATCATATCCTACTTCAGGTTGAGCGGCATCGACATCTGGTGACAAGCTTGCAAATCTCCTTCCGGCACTCTGTAGGTCGTGGGGAAAGCTATTCATTGGCCTACTGATCCCATTATTCTTACGCAGAGGCTGCACAAATGGTCTAGACAAGCGATCGGGCTGGCGAGCCGGGCTCACGAGACACGGGCCGTTGGTTACACCTGGCGCATTCCTGGACCCCAGTGCAACCGGATTCAGTAGACTGTCAGGCTCTTGAGCTTGGAAAGTGTCCCGAGATGTGTGCAGGCCATTATTCGAATTGGACGGCAACACAGTCGAGTACGGAACAGCCGTCCCACGCAAATGATTGGTATCGTCTGTCTGCTTGTGAGGTGCTGTGAGATCTGACGTCGCTTGTATCTTGTCTTTGGAAAAAGGCCTGTTAGGTCTCTCAGGTCGAGCCTGTGTAGCATTGAGTTTCGCTATCACCCAAGGATTATCAAATTTGATGTTTCTTCGATCCAGACATCCTTCCTCCGCCTCTTGAGTTGCGATCATGAGTCCTTCCGGTGAGCCAAGTGGGTATACATCCGTGGGCTCTGTCGGTGAGGTTGTTCCTGTTTCGTCTAGTGAGAGAACTAAAGCGTGTCAATCATCGAAGAAACTCGCTCAACTCGAGTTGAATTTGAGTCCAAGTGAAATAAATAAGGCGAGGTCGTCATGTATGATGACTGTCCCACGGAACAAAAGACAAGGAAGTGCGTCTTGCCTACCTGATTCAGTGGCCGGGTCTAGAGAAGATTTCGAGTATTCGGACGGAAGCACCGTCGATGCCACCTCTTGTCGTACTGAGCCATATACAGACTCGAACAGCTGCGTGGTCGCATCGAGTACAATCTTTGGATTCTCAAACAGCATGTCATCTTTGGCAGGCTCGATGTTCACATCGTATGATCCATCAGGACAGACTATGTTAAGCTGCAGGAACGGATTCTGCACGTCGTGGCCATTCATGATTCTGGACCTGAAAAGGCTGCGGTAATTCTTGCAAATCTCCTTGAAGACGCCCTTTGCACTCGAAACAGGACGAGAGTCGACCGATATGAAAGCACCGAGATTTCTTACCTTGCTAGCATCGACATCTCTGCGAGGAAGGACCGATGCGAATGTGAACCCACCTTGATCTAGGATGACCGTGGTGCATTGCGAAGCACAAGCAGCCCCGAAGATCTTGCACACTACGTCTTCGGGTTTGCTCCTGTCAGTAATTTGTGGAGCATATGACCAATTGGCTGGGCTATTCGGCGTTTTCAAGATCTTTAGTGAGAAGCGTATCCCAGGTTGTGCCAAGGCGTGGGCCTGAAGCATAGTCTTGACTTCTTTCGTAACGTTGCTGGAAGATTTCAGGACCATTTGTCGCCTGACAGGGTTGGGTTTCAAGTAGTCAGTTATCCTCACGGTTGTCCCTACCGGTAGTGGAGACGGTGTCTCGCTGATGACATCGCCGTTTGCTCCCAAGTGAAGTGCCGAGGCGAGTTGTTCTCCCTCCACCCTCGTACTGATAGATATGGAGCCACTTAGCTCCGCGATGCTGGCGAGAGCTTCGCCTCGAAATCCGAGAGAGGACGCTCCGACGCTGCTAAGTTCGTCGAAACCAATGAGCTTGCTGGTACAATGACGCTTTGCGAGCAATTGCCGGTCGGCTGGTGCAATACCGTGTCCATTGTCGCGGACTTGAATTACATCGAGCGTGTTGTTACTGATCTCAACGATAACGGAAGCGGCGCGAGCATCAACAGAATTGTCTACAAGCTCCTTCACGACGGAGACTGAGCTTGTTAGGACTTGCGAGGATCTGATGAGTTTCACGACTGTCGGCGGAAGCGCTTGTATGCCCATTGCGCCTCTTTTAGGGATATCATTCGCGACGTGGAATCGGTCGAACGTTTCGATGAGGCGATGATTGAGTTTTCACTATATGTGTGGTACTAGGAGCAGTGCAGACAACACCTCTCCCGGTCCACGCCCCGATACATCTTATTATGTAAGCAGGATGACGCAACCCGTGGGGCAACCCGCAAGCACATCATCGAAGCCGCCGTCAATGTGCATCGCATAAAACAGTAAGAGATTGCTCGATCGTAACCTACAGGTGTTCGTCTTGAGATTGAAGCAAAATAGTATCAGATCATAGCAACGATGGCATTGAACCCACGCTTCGCCGGTCAGCGCTTCGTCGCCAACGCGCAGCCTCATGCCTTGCACACTATCGAGCTCTGTACGGTATCTAGTCATATTATCAAAGAACGAAAACCTTGCTGACCTTCATGCCTAGTCCTTGATTACGTTTGTCCAGTATGCATGCTAGGAGATCGAACGTCAATCCAGGCATGCTGATCTAGCTGTCGTTTAGTTCTCAAGGAAGATGTTCGATACGGTCTACGACGGAGTCTTTCCGCTCGTGAGGTCCAAGTACGCAAACAAAGTCCAATTCATCTTTCGTCAACAAGTCCAACCTTGGCATCCATCGTCGACCCTAGTCCACGAGGCTGGCGTTGCTGTCCTGCAAACAAGTCCCGATAAGTTCTGGGACTTCAGCAAAGCACTCTTCGCCAAGCAGACAGAGTATTTCGACGCCAATGTGGTCAATGAGCCCCGCAACAAGACCTATGAACGATTGGCGAAGCTCGCCGGCACTGTTGGCCTCGACGAGAAGAAGATCTATGATCTTCTCGAGATTTCCGACAAGCCAGACAAGGATGGCAGTACCAACAGCGGCAACCGAGTCACGAATGATCTCAAACTACTCATCAAGGTGGGTACCACCTCCGATCAATTTTGAAAACAAGTTGGCTGACTGGCCCAGGCAAATCGCCTCCAAGGTGTACATGTCACTCCAACAGTTCTGTTCAATGTAAGTTAGAATCAAAGCGCGCATGATTGTTGAACTTACACGATGTGTGCTTAGGGCAATGTGGAGAATGGCATCTCGAGCAGCTTTTCAAAGGATGACTGGGAAGGATGGTTGCAGAAGAATGTTGTGTGACTCGGCACACCGGGATTGAGTTCTTCAATGCACAAATTATGAAGGCGCTATTGACGATAGGAAGCAATGCTATTTTAAGATTGTTCTGCATCGATGAGATTGATGTCTGTGATTGATGTACAACAATCAGACAAGCGTAAGCGCTGATTATTGCCAGGTCAATCAGATTTCCGGGAGTTCTATTAAATGCATTTTCTGCCATAAGATGAATTTTGGTTGATCATCTACTCGGGTATGGTTAAAAGAGAGGACGAACCCTAAGCTCTCGACCGCGTTGACGCCATACCCGAAAAGGCAACATCGTATTCGCTTCAGCCCCAGCCCCCGAGTCATGATGGAGGGTAACCCTTCAAGAGGTAATGCATGATACCATGTTAGAAGTCGATAGTTCGTGTTATGGCTCCTTCGGTGCACGGCTAACCATACGTGTCGCTGGTCGCACACCTTTAATGCTGCTCTATACGCCGTATGACTTATGACTCGATCAGATGGTCTTGATTACATTCAGCACCAAGGATGGATACAGCCAGAGCGAGAAAGGCGAAGCCGCCCGGGCAATCAATGTTTCGGCTGGACGTGAAAGAGCCTTGTGAAGGCCCTGATAAGACCATTTGCTTACCTCCTCGGAATCATTTCGTGCCTCGAAAAGCTCATCGGAAGTCGCGTCAGGGTTGCTCCTCTTGCAAATCACGCAGAATCAAGGTGAGGTTCAATAACTTGCCTCTCATGGCTGAATACATGGCGAATAAAGACACTGACATCTTATGGCCAGTGCGATGGTGTGTCTCATTCCTGAGATATCCGCATATGAGCTGACCAATGACCAGAGGGAAAACCTCGTTGCGGCAAATGCACGAAGCTTGGTTGGCAATGTTCATACGGTGCATTGCCGAGAAACGGCAGCGGCGGCAATAGTGCCACGAGCTTTGGCTCTCGCACACTCGAACCCCAGCCGCAGATCTTTGACCCTGGCGATCTCGCCGTCACCAACATACAGAAGGATCTTATCAGACTTCTGTCGCGATCGACCATTGATTATACCAGCGACAGCGATGAAAGGGCACCATATCTCTCCTTCGGTGCTTTCCGGTCTTTGCAGCACTTTCAGACAACGACAGCCATGACACTAGGATCGTCGTCGGTACAGAAAGTGATGAGTCAGTCGGTCGCCAATGTCGCATGGTCGCACCCGTATTTGATGCACATGCTGCTGGCAGTCAGTCGAACCAGCATGGTCAAGTGACAACCGGTTACTGACTCAATTCAGGTCTCATACGCTCATCAGCGCAGATGCTACGCAGCTACGCCCGAGTCCAAGCGTTTGGTATTCCTTGAGGCGATCCATTGGCAGAGCGGCCTGCAAGGCTATAGACAGTACATCTCCACCGCCGAACGCCCAATTGATGGGCAAGATTTTGAGGCAGTGGTCGCAACCACGTTTCTCGCCATCATTTTTACGTTTGCATTGGAGGATCAAATCTCTCTAGATACATTCTCTGGTGACGATGACCAACCGTTACGCCACGTTTTGGACCCTTTAGCCGCGACTGGAGGCTTCCGTGCCGTGCAATCCATTCTCGGGAGCGCAAACGTCGATTCACAATGGATGCCAATTCTCCGGGCAACCGATGATTCGCTAAGAACTTTCACCAAGGACCGCCCAGGAACCGACGGGATCCCAATTCTACTTGCTCGACTTTGCGGAATGGGCGAGGACTCGTCGGCACAAAATAATTGCTACCATCGAATTGTGAGTCTGTTAACTCCTGTCATGCGCCTTGAACCGACCTCAAAGAATTTTCCGATCTTGCTCGCTTTTAGTGGAAGGACTTGGCAAGAGTTTCGGCCTTTGCTATTGCGAAAGGATCCCAAAGCATTACTGCTTTTGTCATATTGGCTTGCACTGTTTCATCAGGTCGACCAGTGGTGGGTACTTCGCAGGGTTCGAACGGCAACAGCGGCGATCGTCCAGTACTTGTCGAGTCTGGAAGACCCATCAATGGTGCCACTTCTTGCATTTCCAGCTTCATTTGCGGCGGGCAACGATCATGCGGCGCGACAGCATCTTTGGGAGGTTCTTGAATAATCAGGCAGAGTCGCTTTGTTATCGGTCCTCGGCCTTCTCACGGTGCGTATAGCCTCGATCTTGGAGCCATCGGCCGGGATGCCAACATGCAAAGATGTAGGCTGCGACGACGACTGGTGCGAACTCCAGGCAGCCGAAATAAACCTCATGCGTCGAAAGAGTTGCCATCAACCCCTCAGCAGTCTCTGCCAATCGGAAGCAGGTTCTCAGATAGATGGCCAATGTTCCAATGACCAATGCAACGAGGAAACCCCCAGCGACCTTCACCGGACTCCGTCGCGCGCGGAACAACGTCATCCCGAGGATGACAAGAAAGACTCCGAAGCAGAAGACTTGGAATGCGAGGCCGCCAAGCAGGACATTGTTGGGAGTTGTAGGGTCTTTCTGGTTGGAGTAGGCGGTTCCTACGAGCGCGGCGCCAGCGACTTGCACGATTGTTGCGATCACATCGAATGCGATGAACGACCAGAGGATGACTCTGGGAGGAAGTGGCGAGTACTCCCGTCCATAAGTGTTGATCAGGATCGAGACGATGGTATAGATTGCCGCCGAGAAGAGGACCGGAGCCACAACGATGAAGAAGTACTGAACAACAAACCAGATCACATTGTACGGGTCTTGCTGGCTGGAAAGCAGACGGAACACATATCCAACAATCTCCATGAATGTGCCAATGGCCAGTGGTGTGAAATACCAGGTTCGATACTTGATCAATAGGGTAAGGTGGGCGATAAATGTAATGGTGAAGAGGGTAACACCCAAAACTCCAATTGCAAGGGATGGCGTGTAACTACGAGAGGAGTGTAAGCTTCTTGGTCTCCGGAAATCGAACAGAAGCAGCGAAAATTACCCGTAAATTATTATCGTCGCATCGTGCGGCCCCATAGGATTGGGAAAGTTGGGGTCGACATAACCCCGGTATGGTGAGGTGTTGTTCATGTTGGCTGAACGCGTTCTTAATATTTAGGAGGATTTATCGAGGTCAACTGTTAAGTCTTTGATTACCATAGAAGACATGGGGTTGGAGCTCTTATATCTTGTCTGGCCATTCATCGATCGACCGACAGGAGCGCCGATGCTTCGAGCCAGACGATGTTGATATACGAGATTTCCTCTTCAAGTTAGACGCACACGCGCAAAAGTGCGAACTCCTACGCCAACTACGTGATGCCAAGCTGGAGCCTCGTTCTCCACCTTCCATGTTGCAGCTGCTGGTCTTGAGCAAAACGTCCAATCATGCATTCTCGCTTAATTGTTACGTTGCTGCTCCCTCCTGAGTATCGCATGTAGCGACACGCGAGTCAAGAAGCTGCGTGACGAATCTCGTCTGACTTGGCACCGTCATGCATTTTTCTCCCGCGATCATTTCAGCTGTGTAAGAACATTTGTCCAGATGGCCCCACGAGGTCATGGAAGAATAATACTATAACTTATTGTCTCGCAAGTTTGCGAGGTTAGTGAGAGTGGCACAGCGCCTGTGCGCCTTTGTGGCTGCAGAATCTTCGCAACGCGCAAGTGCACGCGCGCGGCTTATGGGGAGTGTGGCTTCGCGATCTCCAACCCAAGCTTGCGATGTAGGCACAATAGAAGTAAACAGCAAGATCGGAGCTTGATACTCGGAGCTGACTCGAAGATGCCTTGGTGTGTTATGCGTTTCCAAAAATGCACTAGGAACGAGCTCCTGTTTTGTGAAGATCAACATTTCTTAAGACAACCAGTCTCTATCATAACCTTAGCAGAAGGACAGAGAGAATCACAATGAGCGGATCTTGGCCCGATCGGCGTCATCTCTGGACCTGCAGGCTCGCTGAGTAACCAACAACATGATATGCCCGTCCCGCCAGGGACATTCCGGATGATCACTTCCATCCCGCAATGTCCGCCCGACATCCCCTCATCGGCGCTCTCGGTCTCTGACCCCGAACGCTCCCGCTTCATCCGACGTGACCAGAGGTGATGCATTCCGCAGTCCCCTCGTTCGCGTGCATCGCAACACCGAAGCGCGCCCATTGACTTGATATCCTTTCGTAGATGAAAGGGACAATGATCTTCTTCCAGGCACTGTTAGCTTTCGGAGAGGGACGTATAGATATATATCGCGTGCTGAGATGCTGTGAACGCCCTGAATGCTAGCCTTGAGTTACAGATCCATCTTGACATCAATAAGTTGCATGCTCTACCATATCAAAATTCTCAAATTACCAAGCATGCGCCCGCACTTATTTCACCACGGTCGTCAGAGCACGAAGAAGCAGACAATCTGTCCAGACCAGGTTTTTGCCGAATGTCCACGGTGCCATGGGAAGCTGCACGTCACCCTCGATCCAAGCGCAGAACAGCCGGGGGTTTCGTTCTGCCATTGCCTGCAATGCGAATTTCGGTGGACTTCTACGACGCGCGACGAGCGCAGCTTGAGATGTGAGATCTACAGCATCTTATCGACAGATTCAAAGTGATTGCGATCAAGCTTCCTTAAGTCGAATGAGGAATTATATCCTCAACAGACATTACATTACAGTATCATTATTCTTGGATTAAGGCAGTTTCATAGAGGCTCCCCGTAATCTTCCATGTCGGTATCGTAATCATAAGCCCAATCGCCCCCATCCCCACCGTCAAAGAAGCCACCGTGCGCCGTCGACATGTGGGCGTAGATGTTCCCCTCAGTCTGTGCATCCCCACAATAGAAACACCAATGGACGCCGCACTGACAGGTGATGTGATCGCACCCGCCCGTCTTTTCAGTCATGACGCCACACCCAGGACATTCTCGTCGCGTGGGCCGGGTTGTTCTCGCTTCAGCGCAAGGCTCGCATTGCCAATCGCTCATCTCAGCCGGAGCGCCGCCAGCACAGATCCGTTCCAGATACTCCTTGGCGTGCCCGCAGTCTTTACACCAGGCATAAATCCATTCGCCGCGACGCTCGATTGCCTGCTGGAGATCGGCTACGGCATGGACGCCTTTTCCATACTTCGCCAAAGTCTTCGCGGTAGGGAAGCGCCGGCAGAACGGGCAGGCCAGAGCGGCGGTGTTGATGATGCGTCCGGCCGCATTGAGGCCATACCAACTGTCGAGGCACCCAGAGCAGATACGCTGTTGGCAGCCGGACCGACCGCAAGCGGGCAGAAGGTTCGACTTCCTCATACCATCCGTGAAACATAGTGAGCAGGTCGCGGACTCAGTACGTCGCTTTGAGATCCATCGGGCCAGCTCGTCGAGGAGCTGCGGCGCGTTCTGCACGAGCCTTCCATTGGAACGCAGCCCGAGACGTTCTTGTGTCTTGCCCGGAAGGATCTTGACTCGTGCACAGAAGTTCTCGAGGCTGTCAGCGGTGGATGCTGTGTGAAACATTGATCGCTTCTGGAAGACATGCTTGACACAGTCTCCTTCGTTTTCCAGGAGCCATGAATCGCCGTTCTCTGTGCGAAGCTCGTCGGCCGACGTTTTGCAGTCGACGACCGTGACGTTCCCGGCCGTGCAACCGATGCATGTCCAGCTGGCGAGCCCAGTCTGCGGGCGGTACTCCTCTGGCCACACCATGCGGCTTTGACATGTCCCGCACCCTACCAGCGGCGCGGACTTCATCTCCCGGCAGAAATAGCATTTTGGTCGGACGTTGAGCTTCTCGACGTTGTACACCACGTACTGTCCCAGACATGCAGACATACTGCATTGATACCAGACAGCCGTTGCGACACTCTCGTCCTTTGCCGCTCGGTTCGACTTTCGAGCGCAAGCATCCTCGGAGTCACCAGGGTTGTTGATGCAGATGCCACATTCACCTTCCGGGCCCATGATGGTCACAGACCGGAAGTAGTTGCAAGCGCTGCACTGTACCACTGGTCCAATGGGCATCGTCTTGCGCTGGGGCGTCCAGCTCACACGTGCTGTCAAAGTGGTCTCCATGTTGTATTCGAGCAATTTCAAGTCAATGAGTCGCTCGAATAAGAGGCGATCCTTGTTCAGGAGGAGGGCTCCTGTCAAGTTGCCTTCGGCATCAGTCGAGGCCGAGGCCTTTCGCTGCCGATAGGTCTTGTCTGCGTCGAGCAACAGAGAGAGGCACCCAAGGTTCCAGGTTTCCGGAACCTCGATGTCATTCCACTTCTCCCGCCAAAGCAAAAGTTCGCAGATAGCTGCCGCGTACAGTGGTTCGATTCCCATCCGAATACTCAAGGCAGCTAGCACGGCTGCTGGTCGACCCCCGAGTAGGGTTCCTGGGACGACAACGTGCAGTAAGATTCTCCAGAACTGTCGTCGATGCTTCTTGGCCGCAAGCGCCAGGGGAATCTTCGGTACCATCGCCTCGTCTGCAACGGCGATGTGTGCAGGCATCTCGTCGGCCGAATTGATGAATGTCAGCCGAGTCAAAACCTTACCTAGCCTTCGAAGAATTCGTGCGTCGCAAGACCGACCGATCTCGAGCAGCTCGTCACGTCGGAATGATGTGATTTCTTGCTCATCGGATCGGCCCATTGTCGCCGCCTGCACAAAGGTGAGGGTAGGATCAAGGCAGACACACGGGAATCTCTCCTCAGCGGGCACGGTTTCGATGAGATCCATAACTTCTGCAGTGAAGTCGTAAGAGTCCTCGAGCCACTTCTTCATCCGCGCCTTCTTGTGTTCATCGACAATGCTGTTGACTTGGTTCGCGAACAGGTCGACCAGTGCCTGCCGATTCTCATTGTCGCGATCCGAGCAGATGGTTCGCCATAAAGATCCGAACACAGGATTGAGACTGATTGTGAGAACATCCCTCTCAATGATTTGCTGCAGACTGCGCATCACTACTTCCCGAAATGTGGGCGATGCCTTGTACTTGTGGGAAAAGTTTCCCATGGGTACACCTCGCTTTGGGAGATATATCTCCAGGTTCTGAGTTGTCGCGTGATGCTCGTGGAACAAGGCCGTTGTTGCACCACCCTTCGCAGCGAAGAATGAGGCAGCCTGCGGATCGGCTTCACTGTCGATTTCGTTGATCGATGTGAGGCTTCTGTAGTTGGAGATCAAGGCTTGGTATACAGAACACTCAGAGCCTTCTTTCTTGACGCCCATCCAAGTCAGTAGGATTTCGACGGTCAACTCAGAGATCATGCGCGGTTGGGTGTGCCGGAGATTGACGCATGCACCAGCAGTCACCGTGGTCAGGAACTGGAACATGCCCGAAGTCCTGTACTCGTTCAGGAGACAGATGACCTCTGCCTTCTTGGTGCCATCTCGCAAAGTTCGAGCGGCCGATACCCAGTCCACAAACAGCTCTCCATGCCCATCGTAACTTCCAGGCACCGTAAGAGCTCGCTGCTCCAGCACTCCGTCGGAATCGGTCGTCATCCAGGTCAAGTGTGGTCCAGCATCGCAGTACAAAAGGATCAGGGTGGTAGCCTCCGCACGCATCACCTCGCACGCCTTGGCCAGGCCAGTCTTGAGAGCCTCCCGCGTGGTATAATTTCCTTCCGCCTGTAACTTGGTTGCAAAGTCTACCAGATCCGGAGTTTCGCTTAGTGGTGTACGCCAGCCTGACCATTCGAGCAAAGACGTGCACGAGTAGTCGCGATATGCTAGGACGCCGAGCCGCTCAAAACACCCAGTGAGCGTAGAGATGGAGATGATTTCCGGGAGAGATTGATTCAGCGATTGGAGGTAATTCGTCATGGAGGCCGTGGCATCGACCAGGATGAGCAGGTCATAGACCTGACCAGATCGATTGGCAGCCATATTGAATATTGGATTCGTATTCAGCTGGAAGCGATCCTTATCCTTCAATCAAGCTATAACGAAGTTCTGAAATATATAAGGAGACTTACCTTTCTGTGAGCCTATTGTTCCACACTCGAGTCACGGAGAACGAGATGGTGAGTCAATACTCCCTATCATATAAGGACAACATCATACGGTGTCTGTATTTAGAGGATCTCGCTTGGCTGCATGACCCTGCGAGCGCCACAAACGGCGAGCGGCATGAGTCGCCTGATTATTCGTGCCGCTACGTGCTCCACTCCTGCGCAAGAACGGGGGGCTACGAGTAACCTGTAGACATGCACTGCGTTGATAGTGGACTTCACTCGCAGCCAAGGCCCGATAAGAAGACTTACCGAGATATTCAAATACTAGTCTTCAACGTTCATCTTTTTGAGCCACTGCCTATGGGGTGCGAGGTAACCGTCGTCAACCCTTCTTCGGATCCATGTCCGCCGCAAGCTAAGTTCTAAGTTGATATTGCGCGGACGAAAGTTGCGAGCAATGCAGTGCTGGTTCGAGTGATGACTCGAGGGCTAGGGCGAGAAAGGGTCACCGCCGCGGCTGCCTGTTGTTGCGGCACATGAAGCACACCGTTCCATCGTTCCGGTAAATAAAGCATTGTAGATTACTGCACAGAGAAAAAGCTTGAGGGAGTAGACTTTGTGCAAACTTGGGTAATAATGATGACCAGGGAAAGTGAGGTTAATCGTCAGAACAATCGCGCATCGATGAATGTCTTCAGGCCCAGCACTGCGACAGATGACTAAGATTTGATGCTGCTTCGGCTGAATATCGGCACAGCCCTCGCACTCTATGTACGTCGCGACTGGAGAGAGCGACAGTACGTGATTTTGCTGCGCGAAAGACATACTGCGCCCATTTGAACCGCCGACTACGCTTTGTTCCATATCGTAAGGTCGCAAAGATGCCTCAAGCTCAACCCGAACTGAAGAAAGTTAGTCACCCCGCCTGCGAAATCTCCATGACCCTTGACCTCCAAAGGCTTCATTTCCGCACATCATTTTTGACCGATAGCTGACCGCATGACAGTACCTTGACAAGCGAATTGAAGTTCAGCTCAATGGATCGCGGAAAGTTATGGGCACCCTCCGAGGCTATGATGTAAGACTACGAGAAGTGATGCGAACCACGTACACTGCTGGAAGCAAGAATAACAATGGCTGACATCTGGGCTTCCTTTCACAGGTCTTTCTGAACATTGTCCTCGACGAGGCGACCGAGGCGAGACCAAACGGCGAGAAAGTGCGCATCGGCATGTGCGTCATCCGAGGAAACTCTGTGGTTATGCTGGAGGCGTTGGATCGCATTGGCGATGACCACCGTGGTGGGCGGTGAAGTGGTTGAAAGAGAGCAGAGAAGAGAAGATGTTTGTTGTGGCATAATCTTTGGCGAGCCAAAGACCACAGCCTCTTGTGGGCTGCCATCAACATCCAAGACACGCGGTTGGCTCGATCTAGGAGGGATCTTTGCCGCTGCACAGGTCAAAGTAACGAAAGGCAAGGCGTTCAGGCGCTCGCGACGGGGCATGGGAAAGCGCACAATGTAAGGATATCCTCTTACTATCCATCTGGGAAAATATTCACAACCTCGCTATGACAGTGCAGTCACGGCCGAACTTCGTTTCAAGCGATCCGATGCCACTTCGGCCAAGGCCTGCCCATTATCTGACCAAACGTGCACGGAAGGCGGCACCAGTGGTTCACAGGCCCAGCAGCAATTGTTTTAATAACTGGATATGAAATGAGAACTTTGATGTATGGAACGGAAAAAAATCACGTCTGTGGTCAATCGACGTCCACTCTGGGACGGATTGTGCTTTGGGATATCCTATCGTTGCTAAGCTGAACAAAAGAAGACTCTTAAGCAACGCTGAATTACAAGAATCGCTAAAACAAAACAGAGAGTCGTGAGGTTTCCAACGTGTCATGTATGCAAACACTCTATGCAGCCAAGGCATGGTCCAGCCATGACGTCCATCAATTGGTCATGCTTCCAATCTCGGTTCAGTGGAACGCAATGCTCCCGCCACCAAGACCGAATACGTCTCGTAGGGCGTTGCCTAGCCTGCGGATCGCCTCATCGATCTGGCCGAATCGCGCAGCAGCGTAGGTGGCGCGGAAGAACATGGTGTCGATAGAGAGGGACTTCTCGGCGCAGAACCAAGAGCCCTTCATGACGAGTGTCCCATGAGCGATGATGACTTGGAAGAGCTCCTCTTCGATCTCGAGGAGAGACTTCTGAGGGTAGTGTGGGTGGCGACGCCAATCGACTTGAATCCAGTGGAACATGCCAGCCGTTGGCGGCTCCCAGTGGACGATTTCCCTGGGCAAGTAGAGCTCACAGGCCTCCATCATGACGTTTCGCCTCCGAGTGTACTCAAGGCGCATGTGGATCAGCCAATCAAGGTATCCCGCATGGCCCCATTGCTCGTCGAGCAACTTGTATAGGATCAACTGACTGAAGCCACTTGGGCCTTGGGTGCTCACATCCGCGTGCGTGCGGAAGCGGTCACAGATCTGTTCGGAAGCGGTGATCCAGCTACACCGGCTACCGGGTGCAAGCACCTTGGAGAAGGAGTCGGCCCGCATGACCCGACCATCAACGTCAAGCGAGAGGTACGACGGCACAAGCGACTTGATGAATTCGGCGTGCGAGGCCGGTGGGACCGCTTCGGGCGCGTTGGGGCCGGCATAAGGCTCCATCTGAAGGAAGTAGTATGGCTCGTCCTCGAAGATGTAGAGGTCGTGTTTCCGCGCCATGGCGTAGATTTCTCTCCTTCGCTCAAGGCTCTGGGTGGCGCCGGTTGGGTTCTGACCGGTGGGTACGGTATAGATCAAGAACGGTTTCCGGCTGCCTCGGATTCGCTCGTCCCAGTTGCACATCACCTCGTCGAGAGAGGCCGGCAGCATACCCTGCTCATCCATGGCGACGCCAGCACATCGAACGCCCATGGGTACCGCCGTTTCGATGGCAGCGGGGAACGAGTACTCCTCGCTCAGAATCCAGTCGCCAGGCTCGGTGAACATGCGAAGGGCGAAGTCCCAGGCACATGTCGAACCAACAGTCATTGTGCAGTTCCAATCCTGAATGAAAAATTAGCCAGAGGTTCGACGCACAGGAGGCTTGGATCCCCAGTCGGATGACTGATACGTACCTGGTACGGAGGATTGTGCACGATCTCGGTGTGCTCAATGATCCACCGCAGGAGCTGTGCAGAGCCGTGACCTAGGCCATAGTTGCAGGCAACTGAGATATCGAACAGTGACCTGTCCTCGAGCATATCGTACTTTCCACATGTGATGACTTCGCCATTCTTGCGAGTCTCGTGCTCAGAGAACTGGCCAAGACGCGGGACTTTGATATCAATCTGCTCGAAAGGAAAGTACTCGCTGGATGGCAGACCACCTCCCAGAGAAATCAGACCGGGCGTCTTAAGGAAGGCCGCGGCGAGTTTCAGTGAGCTACCAGCGCGACTGCTGGTCTCGATGGATAGCCGATCTGGTGATTGTCAGCATGTGGACGATATTCCATACTAATACCATGTTTGCAATGGTGTAAATGCAGCTGGATGAAGGAAGGAAGCTTTTATGAAGGCCATTGAATGTGTGGAGCGGACGGAAGAATAGGGAAGGAGCGACCCACGATCCCAACGCCGAGCAAGCGGCTTGTGGAGATGGCTTGTTCGGCCCTTGAACGTTTCGCAGTCGGCAGCGGCGGCTTCCCGAGCCAACAACTTGCCGTACGCGGCCCGACGCTTTCCAACACCTTGCGGAGTCAATCGCTCCGGCAGGATGAACGAGGTTATTCCCGTCTCAGGGACCGCGTCTAACGCGTATGTCGCGGCTGGCGGTACCATTGTCACCGTTCGGAGGATCCTCCTCCTGCTGCTTACGTCGTCGACGGCGCAGCGGCGGCGGCGGCTCTGCGGCAGGTACACACGCTTGATGGGCACTGTGCCGCGTGCTCAGGGACTGCGGTCGGCTGCTTCGCCGGCTGGTTGGCTGGCCCTGTCGCGCCTCCCCGTGGGGGTGGATCGATCTGTGGAGGCGTGGAGAAGAAGGCGCCGGTACTCAATGTGACCGTCGACGGACAAGGCGGTTGTCGGTGTCAGAAGATGTCGAACGATTGGGCAAGAGCCGGTGCAAAATCCCACGCTTCGGAGAGAATTACAGCAACGAAGTTGGGATTTCGAGGGATGAGTGGGATGTAGCATGGGATGGTCTAAGTACTTTGGGGAGGGGGAGTGGGAGAGAGGGGACTACTGGGGGGTTTCCTATCAACCGAGCGACGCTATCGGAACAGAAAGGAGAGCGGTGAAAAAGCGTTCAGGTAATAGCAATTGTTGAGAACATGGGTCAAGATGGCACCTTCGGCGGAGGGAGCCAGCGCGCCGGCTGGCGTGCGGGCTGCTTTGCCTAGGTAGGCAATTTCCCATCTAGTTCGGCTGCAATCGGCACGGCCGAGCACTCTCTCGAAATTCGTGACTGGCTGTCTGCACAGTCAATCACTCGTCCAGAATTCGTGCGTCTGCAACGGGGTGCCTGGCGCACTCGCCGTGACGACAAACAGCGATGCTGCCAACATTCCAGCAGCGATCGCATCATGGCCGACATTGCGATCCCCGCCTTGGTGTTCTAGTGAAAAAGCCAGAAGACACGAGGCGAAGGCTGCTTCGAATCGAATCGGCGCGCTGGGTGCGCTTGGGGAGGGGTTGCCAGCGAAGCAAGCCGTCCTCAGAGGTCACGTTAATGAAAATGGATTAAACTTACCAGACCGCCGTGATCCAGCAACCTGCCTATCACTGCCGCGATAGCCAAGTCGTGGCGAGTCGGTACCCACCTGCAAGTGTCAACTAACGTCTTGCTGCTTTTTACCCGGGCTAGTAGAGAGGCTTGACGGAGCGGGGCCAGCGTGCGCGGCACTTGCGGATCTTTGCCGATGAAGCAGAAATATGCCATTTCTCGGCAGATGAGCAGATTATCAGATGTCAATCTCTTGCTTCGTGTAAGGTTGACAACGGTTGAGCGGCTGGTGCGACTTTCGCTCAGTCGAACGGTCGTGCTGGCTCCAATGATGCATGGACACCCTGGCGTTGAACGACCACTTTCTTCCAATGCATTGGTGGAAATTTCTACTCCGGATGGGTGGCGGCATCCGCGCTTCACGCTTGCATACAATGCAGACTTCGCATATGAAGCCGATCTGCACCGGCCTGCAGCCCCCTGACAAGTTCAGGGCGCGAGTCGCGTCAGATGTTTCGTGGTGAAACAACTCACATTTGTGTAATTGTGCAGGTGTGAGGAGCGAGGTGATTTAGCTTGGAGGGACTTGTCTGTCCAGGTTGATAATGTGACCTCTCTTCGCTTCTGACCGGACCCCAACTGCACCGTGGGACTGTACCACACAATTACACATTTAAGCGCTGTTTTGCAGTGCATCCCACGCCTGATCTTTTGCCGCACATTACATAGTATCACTTTCAATCCCACGCAGCCTTTTAAATCAACGGCAATCGCCATCGTCTCTCCCGAACAGAGCCTCTTTTTCTCCTCTGCACTGTGGTTGACTTTGCTGGGCAGCCACAGCAACAGACTTCTTGTCATGTCAGGGCCTGTCTGGCCAGCCCTCGAAGCAGCCCGCCAATCAGTCATGGCAAATTCCGTTGACCTCGGAAGCCGACGAGCAGACCAAACGAAAGCGGTCGGCCGTTTGTCGCTGGCAAGTGTGGACCCCGCCGCCAATGGAAAGGCATTCGAGGGGAAGTTCTCGGATCTAGATCGACGGTACCCTACATGAGCTTAGGCAACTGGTCAGAAGTGGTGTTGGCAGGGAGTCGATGCACAAACCTGCTCGGGAGCCGCAGTCGGAGCCGCACATTCCATCAATCCGCGACAAACGCACAACACCTTCGCGCCGCCAAGCTCAAATTTCATTCCCACTGCGCGCGCAAAACTCTGTGCGACAACGTGCTCCCCTGCCGCTAGACGAAAATTGTTTGCATATATCCGTCGATGTTGGTGCGGCGACGGTTGAGCACATTGTTCGCGTCATCGTCGTCATCAGGACTATCACGAGCTCGACGAACACCTGCGCCTAGACGTTGTGTCGCGACTGGCTCCATGTTCGCACCTGGGCTAATATTGCGCTGTCCGGCACACGCGGTCGTGTTGCGCGCGACTAGCGATACACCACTTCCGAGTCGTGGCGACTACAATCCGCAATCTTCCTTCGATCATGATAACAGGAGGTGTTGTCTCAGGCAAGAAGCACGCGCACGTGTGTTCGATAATGGCACGGTATCGTGCGTTGAGACACTGACAAGCCTTCGGATTTCATGTAACTGCATGGCTGCATCTGCAGACGCACTGGAGGAGGTCCACTCGCTAGAGTGCAGATGATGCAGCATTCCTGGGTATGTCGTGGCCAGGAGCTCTGTCCAAGACCTTCCACCACGGCCTAAGTCATAGGTCAGAGCGTAACAGTGACGACCCACTGTCACATGTCTTTCGCGCTGCCAGCCGACAGTGCCATTGGGAGGAGTAAGTGACGTCCGGTAATGTACCTGAACCGTGATTGCCCTGTCTTTCGACTCGCAAGGCGCCTTGTAGTCATAACTTATGAAACCACCACGATGGAACCAGTTCCCAGCGCACTGTGCGCACGATGCCCGTGGCGTCCTGCACAGCTGCGAACGGTCGATTTGACTGCATATCTTATGTATGGGTATGCCAGTACGGGTACACGACAAGGTTTCCCAAAGTTTCACGCCGCATGGCGAGCTCTCCTCGGGTCGCATCATACAGTCCCTTGTGGAGCTGCCTCCTGCTGTGTCCATCGATGTACTTGACGTACGTACTTCGATGCGCAGTCACGGATGCGCGCAAGGGCACCGAAACAACGGGTACAAAGCCGTACACCCTGGCTAGCTCCAACAGCGGTGTATCAGCACGAGAAAGCTGGACGTTCGCATTCCGACTTTTCCCTCACCGACTATTATGTAGTCGGAGTGGAGTGATAGATGGAAATCGGCGTTCGTGCAAGCACATGTATCGACGGTGTTCAAAGGGCCGAAAACAGTCAACCGTCGCTGTCGGAGAGTCGGAGGAGACGGTCGACTGCCGACGACCCCTAACGACGGGTGACCGTTGAGAAACCCTGAGCTCGGCCGTTGCCATCAATTGCGGGCCTCCAAGGCGATGACGATTGTTGACACAAGAACCGAGCCGAATGGATTTCGATGCCAAATGGACGTGTCAAATGCCAAACGCACGCGCTCCTCTCGCCATGACACAAGATTGCAGGGCGCGCTAGCTGTCAGACAGAACAGCAAAGCTCGAGAAATGCGTCCGGCGGAACGTTTCTGTCCGATGGGAAGGTCCCTTCAGACCGTTGATTTCCATTAGCTGCTGAACTTCAGAATCCTTCGTGCGATAAGTGAACTGCTCTAACTTGACGTGAACGAGAAATGACGGCCGGCCCGACAGCCCCATGTTCACGGAGCTCCCCATCTCTTGCCTAGTATGAAGAAGTTCAAGGGACAGCTTCAAAAAATTTCCGATCTGCGACATCGGTCGCGCCGAGGTTCTGATAGCTGAATAAACTCCCCGTCCGCGCGCGCCCAATGCAACTATCGTCACCCCCTCCTTGCGTCTCAACGCAATAATCGGGCCGCGTGTTCCAGGACAGCACACAATGATTGTGGATCAGGGCCTTGCGATCATCACGAATTCTGCGTTGGTCTCTACCACCGGAGGGGCACCGCCATAGCGCATATATGAGACGGGGAGATATTGCCGCGGAATCGTTCCGAGCTCGAGCCCGAGCTCTGCGTCAGTCGACACTGACGACTGTGTCGACCGGACAGACACACCTCGGAAATAGTCTTTTTCATCTATTGAAAACACGGCGGCGGTGGTTTTCTCTTGAGCCGCGTTCACGAACGCTGTGAGATGACATGCTGTCCGCCAATGATTCCAACTGGCGGAGCGCAATATAGGCACAGCGGCGTGACAATCTGCATTGCAGCATGTAGCGGAATGCTGGTGCGCCTGCCGACTGCCCTGACGACAACCTGCCCTTGTCGACCCTGTTCCAACCAGGGATTGCTACCGCGCATGCCGCCGAAACCAGGCAGGATCCTTGTATGTAGCTCGATAATGGCGTGGACGACACCTATATGCCGTTGTCACAATGGCAGGGCGATCCTGTTTCCCAACGATCAGGGCAGCGCGTGATTTGTGATCGGGTTCGACATTGCGCATGTTCGCTTCGTCGGGCAATCTTCCCCTGGCTGCCAACAAACACTCCATTGTCGTCTGCATGTGTGAAGACATTTGCCGTCAGTACCGCAGGGAAATCGAAGTCATGACAACTTCGAGACGGCGCGTTACACCAACATCACGTCTGCTAGCTGAAACCTCTTGAGAACTCTCCCTGGTGAACAGATCCGCGGAGGTCGATATGATACAATGCATCGACAGGGCAGTACTTAACATCCGTCGATTTTCGATTCCAGCGAGGTGCCAATGACCTCTCTGCCGCAGCTTTCGCGCGCGCTTCGTCGCGACACGTAAACCGAATGGCAGGGACAACAGCGAGAAATCCCTCAATGAATGCAGGCGATCATGAAGACCTCGAGTGGAGTATGACAGGAGGGCGTCAGGATGAACGCGATAAGCTCTGCAAGCAGGCCAAGATGCGACATCAGGTAGGGTCTCAGCGATCCGTCGAATTGCTCAGGTAAAGTAGGTAAGTTCGCTCTTGCCTTCTTCCAGTCCTTTCTTGCTTCAAATCCAAGTACCGCATGGAACTTGCAGGTAATGGCCGACGCAGGTTCACGCAGAAGCGTCTGCATACATCATGAGGAAGGCGCGATGGATGCAGCACCTACCGACTTCCTGCCTGCGATGAGCATTTGCGACTCTGACATGAAGGTGCACCTGTAGACATTCATTCATGTTATTACCTATATACATGGTCAGGACGACCTCCCTCTGTGCACACCACGCATCCCGAGGTCCATGCCATGAATTACGAAAGACTCCATAATGAAAATTGACTTCATCGGATCTCGCGACCACTCAGAGAACAGAAACAAAATGCACAAGTCCAGCCGTCGCTTGCTCTCCCACCGTCCGTCTTGCTGTGCAAAACGCTAGATACCGGTATCTGAAATGCGGAAGACGAGACTCAAAGCATACATCGGGGGAATCGGGAAAAAAGCCAAATAAAAGAGATGGATGCTCAAGGAATACCAAGGGCGTGAAGCGCGCGAATGATTGCCAGGCTCTGACCACTTTACCTGAAAGACACATCTAGATCTCGTCCGGACACTCATACGCAAGATGCCCATCTTTCTCGCAGAGCGCGCACCACTTGTCGTTATCGGCAGCCGCTGGTGCGGGCTTGCTATCCTTGCCCGCGCCGGCACTGATTCCATTCGCTTTGTTCTCTTTGCCCGGGCTCAGCGGCGCCACGATTGCAGCGGCGGTGGCCGGTAGCACGTTGCGGGTCTTCAGCGCCAGCGGGTTGACAGCGCTCGCCGCGAGGTCATCATCGCCATCCTCGGTGGACGCCTCCTCGTGGGTGTTCTGGAAGTGCGTGCAGTCAAAGGTGTCGTGTTCCGTGCTCTCGCACATCTCGCAGTACACACGTGCGCCACCGGCCTGGCGGTGGTCACCCGCGAGAGCGCCCGCTGCCGTCGATAGCGGCGGCGGCGGTGGCGGATCCATGGCGGCAGCAGCCGCAGCGCGGCGGGCATGCTCGACAAATGTCGCCTTGACTGTGTTGGCGCGGGAACGTGTGCCACCACCGACTGAGAGTTTGGCAGTCTGCTCACTCTCGTTGCGCGCGTGGCCGCCGTTAGTGTTGCTACCCGCGGCCGCAGCATCGCGGCGAAGTTGCTCAAGCTCCTGCTCTAGCCGCTCTTTCTCTTTGTTGCTCTCCGCGAGCGCCGCCTGGGCTTTAGAAAGCTCACCAGCGTCGAGGGCAGAAGCAGCACTGTTGGCGTCGCTGCCAGTCGAGAGGGACTGGATGATAGCCTTGAGACCGCGAATCTCGTCGTCCTTCTGTTCAAGCTCTTTGCTCTGGCCGATGCCTGCTGCTGCGGCAGACTTCTCGCGCTCGCGGCGGAGCTCAGACCGACACCGCTCAACTTCGCCACGCAGGAACTCGACCTCGCCGCGTGCTTCGGCTTCACCGCGTCGAGCATCTTCTAAGCCCTCCTCAAGCTCCTGTACGAATTCTTCCAGGCCCTTCAATTGCCGCGCGACATCCTCAAATTCCTTCTTGCTCGAATTCATCTCCTCCAATTCGTGGATTCGGTCGCCCATCTGCTCAACCTGTGCGAGAAGATCCCGCTTCTGCTCCTCGTAGACGCGTTCGGTCTCAGTACTGGCCATCTCAAGCGAGTCAAGCGTGCTGCGGAAGTCGGCGCGGTGTGCGTCGAATTCGGACGTCAGCAGCGTGATCTTCTCGTTCTTCTCGCGCAGCATCTGGCGCAGCTGCGCAGCGTCGCCGATGTTGCTTTCCAGTGAAAAGCGCTGTGCGCTCTGAGGTGTCGGGCCATCTGTCGGCAGCAGGCCGGAAAGCTCCTTGACGCTCGCCTCCATATCGGTCAAACTCGCCGCTTGCTCAGCGAGCCGCTTGTCCCGCTCGGCTAGCTCGGCCTTGAGCCGCAGAATCTCTGAATCAGAGCCGCCGGCGCTACCCAGTCGCGACGAGGGCCGCAGCGGTTGAGAGAATGACGGCACAGACGCAACGCTCCCCGTGCGACCATTGACAGTGGAAGCGACGCCTACCGGTGTCCGATCCTCGTCGTTTCCGAGTCGTGAGCCCGTGCGCGAGTACGGTCGCGGCGTTTGTCCATTTGATGTCGATGGCCGGCTGTTCGTTGACGCGCGCATGTGCGTCTTGCTGGGTGTAGTCGTCGGGAGCGCTGGCGCACGGCCGCCACGTACGCTGGCGGACAAGACGCGACCAGGTGTTGGCGCAAGCACAGGAGCATTCTTTCGGAGTGGTGATTCAGGGCGCGGAATTGAGGGGCGCTTCGGTTTGAAGGTGGGACTTGATGGTCGTACGCCCGGTCCGACTGATTGCGAGAATTTCGGCGGCACGGCGGGTGTGGGTGGTGTAAAGGCGTTGTCGCCTCTCCGAGCTGAGGGAGTGCCGGGCGTGGGAGGAAACGAATCGAGAGAAAGCGAAGGTGAGTTGCGACGCTCGGCGCGGTGAACAGGCAAGAAGATGCCAGCGCCAGGGACACTGGTTCGAAAGTAGTGAACACTGTAGGCAAAAGTGTCAGCGTCAGCGGTAGATGTTCTCGCGCGCAAAATCATTTCTATTTGGTTTCCACTTACCCATCCACATCCCCATCATTCTTTCCGCGAGCCGCGAACTCCTTGCCCAACTCCACGCCGACGAATCGGCCGTTCTTACCGCGCACGTTGCCGATGAACTTCACCGTGCCGTACATCTCGCCGGGTACATTGACCACATCGCCGACCTCGAGATCGGACTCCATGGTGCCGGCGTTGGGTGTCCGGGGGTCTTGCGTACCGGTCAGCGCGTTCAGGCTGGCTTTGCGATTCACGGCGGTGCTGGCGGAGAGCGACGCGCTGAGCAGATTGGGCGAGGACGCGGTGTTTGTCGTACCGAAGCTGGGCCGCTGCAGTCCACTACGCGCGGGTCGGGGTGTTTGAAGGGCCATGGTGGTGGTTGTGTTGCGTCAGGGCGGTAGTAATGTAGTGGGTGGGGCGGGTCCGGGAGGATTCCCTATTGTTCGGCCGGGCAACCAGGAGACGAGAGTGTGTGGCGAGTAACGAGAGGCGCTCCCTCTAATGCAACTGACAACGAGGGCTCTCCTACTCCTCTGTTATTCTGGCGCTGCGCGAAAGGGCGAGAGTTCCAAGGTACTAGACAGTACACACACGCCCGCGTCTGGAAGATCCCTGGGTGTCCGGGATGTTTTGCTTGAGTAGTTGTTGTTACGCGGGTCCGGGCCGGGCTGACTGCAGGGTCAGGATGAAAGCGGAAGTGGACCTCCGCTTGGGCGAGATCGGGTCTTGTCGTGAGGGAATTGGCCCAGCAAATATGAAAAGACGTCTGGCAAGAAAAAAACAGGCGGACAGGCAGTGCGGAAATCACTCGGCAGTCATATACACATGATGTCGTTGCAGGGTCGTTTCGCGGGAAGGTCAGGTAACGAGCCAGCGGGACGCAAGTGCGCGCACGAAAAGATTTATGATTTGTTGATGGCGGGAGGTGTCTTGCGCGGTGATGCGATCATCACGTGCAGGGGGCGCTTTCAATTTATCTGGCGGGCGGAGAGACAACCAGCGCCGCGCCCGATCTGGATATTGTGTTATATTAACGGCCGTGGCTACTGCGGCCTAACAACTACTCGGCAATTTTGTCACGGGGAACGCCATGCTATTCGCTCGCCACTTCCATCGCGAACAATCACCGCTTCGCTTCTGAACGCATCTCCATCACAGCGCCGCAGGTGGCTGCAGCGCGGTTGATTGGTCCCTGAAGAGTGCAGCGGACAGCCAACGGGCGGTCGTCAGCGGCCGTTCGCCAGCGTTGTGAAGACACCACCAAGCGACCCATGATGAAGGCAAGCCAATCTTACGCCTCCCGTCCCAGCAGAAATCCACGGATGTCTAGTGGTTTGACAGGCGGTCGCGCACTTGCGGCCACAACGCGTCCTGACAGTGCTTGGATCATCCAATTTATTCCATGTGGTGATGTGCCTTCCATGTGCGACCCAGAGAATACAGCCTGACGACGAACGGGCTTCCAGGCCCCGCAATGTGGTGGTGTTTGCGTTGTTTATCGTTGCGGAGATGCAGCCTTGCTGCGGCCCAACCGCGGTAGCAAAGAGTAATCGACGTGTATACTGTACATCTGATTATGAGTATGAGTGGTTGCGCTGTTTCGCATCTGATCCTGCCGAAACTGCTGGCGACAATCTTTGGTTGTTCTCGATCGATCGTCCAGCTGATCAGGAAGTGCGGTGAGGGCGCATCGGGCGCCTTACCTCGCTCACTACAGCTCGGATCAACAACTGTTCGAATCACAACCATGGCGGCCTCGATGTCTACAACATGCTATAGGGCAAGTTAGCTTTACTGCACCGCGCAGATCGCCCGCGAAGCAATCAATTTCCGGTCGTCCTTTTGACTGCAGTAGTGACGACGAACTGGCGTGACCGCGTGCCTCTTTCGTGCGGCCTAAATTTCCACGCGTCCGGCTTGCAGTAGTTGTTCGCGACGATGGAATCATTTTCCTCTCGTGGCCTTAGCTGCATTGTCGGGCCTATTGACATGATGTCGGAGCGGAACCTGCGAGGCCATGCTGCGAAATCTATACCCTCCAACTGACCTCTTTCCAACTTCTCCGGATGACGGTTGATCGCATACATATCTCGCCGTGACGATATTTCCGTCCCTGCGTGCAGAGTCAACGGTTCGGCGGAGAGCCGTTCAAATTCGAGTGGAGGGATCTGAGACAACAGAACAAGACGCGCAAGATCCAGACCAGGAGCCCACCATGTGGCTGTCGTAGTTCAACCAATGAGTACAGTACATTGATCATACTTGGGTCGCCTGCACCTAATGATGAGTTGAAGCACATCAAGGATGCTCGAATACGAAATCTGAGCGGTAAGTCCGCGGGTGTAACATTCACCTGCATAACAACTTCGCAGGGGCGCCTCTCGAACTCATAATCATCTCATAATCGCACTTGACCACATGGGTGCTACTCTCTTTCCTCCTGCATGTAGAGTGCTGGTGCAGCGGGTTTATCTCCAGGGTCTTCGTGCCCATTCGTCCTCGTGCCATAGCCGCGACCATGGATTGCCCGTGTGCCGTGGAAAGCACCACAACCCTGCACAAAGCGGGCGCATTGCGATTGGACCACACATCCTGGTACGCAGTGGCGGTGCGTCCTTGAAAACCTGCCTGCGAGGATGCGATGTTCTATGGATGGCGTGACGTCAGTCGGTAGGGATGTTGGTAGGACAAGCATTATTGAAGGGATAGCAAGGCGAAGAACGACTGGACTTGTATGGCAAAAGGCTTGAAATATTTGGATGTACTTTTTCGAAGACGAACATCGCTGCATCAATCGTCGAATGAGGAAAGAGCGAACGACTTGACATCGTCACTATCGCTCCGATAGCTTCAGACCGAACCATCGGCGACCATACAAAAAACCACAGCTTCTGTCAATTGCTGGCAGATCAAACATATCCTGCCAATTCGTGAACAACTGATCGCCTGGCACGGCCTCGCAAGTCACCAATATGTCTCAGCGCCCTTCAACCCGAACCACCACCACCCGGCCTGCAGGCCGCACGGCCATCAACACGAAGAATACGACCACCTCTACAACTCCTCGAGCCCCTGTCAAATCACCCAGCGCGCCCTCTCGACCGGTCGCCCGCGCCCCCGGCGCCGGCGGTGCGCCTGTCCGCAAGAACCCTTCCGCGGCGCCGTCAGTGCCAGCACAGAGACCGAAACCTGCCTCGACTGCCACAGCCCCTGCTGCTGCTGCTGCTGCACCAGCAAGAAGCGGTAATTGGCTGAACCAAGCCGTCCAGAACAGCGTTGCGGGCGTCGGTAACTACGCTGGCGGATTCGTGACGAGCATCGGGGATAGTGTGAACAAGGTCGGGATGGGATTGGGGAATACGTAAGTCGATCATCATCAACCCCCCTTAAGCCATGTGCTCTCTTACTTTGCTGATTGATGGCTGACAATGCTGGGCCTTCCAGGATCACCAACACCACCCGCGGCTGGGGTCAAGGCGTCGCCGGGTATGGCAACGGCATTAAGGATAGCGTCGGCATCGGCGGGCCGCGCGTCGCGACGGCCGGTAATCCGCTCGGTATCGCCGGGACCGAAGGTGCTCGACGGGTGACGAGTGGCGGCAGTGGAGTAGGAGGAGGCGCGAAGGCCGGTCCGGCTCGCCAGGGGTCGGCAGGGAATCCGTTGGGTTTGTGAATGGAGAGGGATACGGGGACACAAGCAGGGTGACATAGCCGTCGTTTGCATTGCTTGGACCTTGAGGTATTCAATCTTACGATTCGCCAGACAGATGGGCGATCCACCACGAGACTGATGATGACATCTGTATTCCTTTTCATTCCTTTCCACATTTGACACTAAATCTGCGTGTCTTTTGACTCTTTTGTGTATCTTCCCAACATCTTTGCTCCTCAACAGAAAACCCCAGCACAATGGCACGATAAGAATGTGCCCTATGAAAGTCCTCAGCCATAAGCACCATGCTCGCTGCAGTAATCAAATGAGTACCCTGCGACGCAAGGAAAAATATCCCGCCCTTCGAAAATCCATCCAAAATTAAACGCCGAAGCACCGCGCTGTAAACATTGAGATTCCGACATATTCGCATTTCCATTTGAAGGAGTTTCAGCTCTGGATCGAAAGCTGTTGTACCGGAATCGAACCACCAGCCGATGGCAGATCCTCGATCACTGACTCGCCATCACTGTCAATTTCGAGCTCATCCTCCTCTTCCTCCTCATCGTCTTCATCTTCTTCGTCCTCTTCTTCGTCATCCTCGTCATCGTCATCGTCGTCGTCCCTTCGCATGCCCTCCGGCAGGGTCCAATTGACATATTCCTGCTCGACCCAGCGCCGACTCCGCGGCAGCTGGTAAGGGTCGAAGGGGAAATACGCCTCGAGTTGCCACTGGGCATCGCCACGCTTTGAATCCAACGCGGTGCCCCGTCGGCCGAGATCCCACTCGCCGGCACCGGCATACGCGCCACCAATCCCGCCTGCGATACTGCTGCTCGAGCCGCCGCCGAGGCGGATCCGACGGTTCCGTTCCAGCAGACTAAACACGTACAGGAACCGCAAGTGATGCGCAAGGGCGGCGAACTCCGCCACGATCGCCGGCGAGCAGACCTTGAGCGGGTTCAGGGGTGAGTGCAGGTTGCGCGTCAGGGTCTCCTTAATGCCCGGCAGCCAGGTGAGATCGCGGCCGTCGGCGAGGAGGTCCTCGGGCGTAGTGCCGGACGGCAGGGGCTCGTCGACCGAGGTGGGAGTCGAGAGGAGGTCCCGCCACCGGAAGCAGAAGATGTATAGAAGCGTTTGGGCAATGGTGTAGTAAAGGCCGTAGCGGTGGCGGTCAGGGCCAATGCACTTGGGTTCAGAGCGGCTGCGCATGGCGTCGAGGGAGGCGCAGAGCTCGCTGAAAACCTCTCGGACAATGTCCGCGGGCACAAGTGAGGCACGAGCGAGGAAGCTGCCGAGATAGGCGCACGCTGTTAAACGGTGGGTGTGTAATCGGTTGCCGAAGACAATGCGCAGACAGGCCTGAATAAACCGCGTGGCGTAGGCGGGTGATTGTTGAGCGAAGTGGAAGATGAGGAATTGCGCGTGCCGGGATCGGTGGCTCATGATCAGCGTGGTGAAGTGCGCAAGGATCTCGTCGAATGCTATGTTGGCCTCGGGCGGCACATTCGGATCGAAGGCGGCATTGTAGAAGTCGAAAAGCATATCGAGGGAGCCATCCAACTTTGCAACTTGTAGCCGGAGCTCTTTCAGCCGCCGCTCATCCTCCGTCGACGTCATCTCAGACTCGGAGTCTGAGTCCGAATCACTGTCAGAAGAATCGTTGGGGTCTTGTTCATCAGACATAACGACTGGCTTCTGTAAGAGCTTGTCCTCTTCCTCCTCTTCCAGCTCGTCGATATCCCTTTGGATTTGAACATCGATGGACACAATTCGCTGCACCACAAACGCTAGGATCTCAGAGCGAACCTCAGGGATCTCGGTCGCAAGCTGAAGAATGTGCTTCTGGAACTGAAGATGTGCTCGTGAAGTCGCGGAGTCGTCTGGCGAGTTTTCCTTTACGGCAACACACAACAGACCGCTCGCCAGTGGTATCCGCTTGACCAGAAGATGTATAGCCGCATGCACGCGATCGAACATTTGTGACCGCGACAATCCTGCATTTCCAGGCGCCCGGCGCGAAGCGCTCGGCAGCTTCTCGAAGCAAACGACCAGGCGCTCCAGGATGTCCTCCGTGAATTTGACATGGGCGGTGGCGAGGACCAGGAGGAAGCGCGTGTAGCGGTGGGCGAACTCATCGTCTCGGCCGAGCCATGATAGGTTCAGCACGGCATCGACCAGACGCTTGCACTCGCCGAGGGCACTCACGCGAGCCTCGAGGGCGCGCAAATATTTGATCAACAACCTCCCGCTGGGTGCTTCGGCAGAGAGCGGGTCTTGGCTAAGGAACTGCAAGAGTCGCTGGTATCTCGCGTCATCGGAGGCGGCGGACGGCGAAAGGTGTTCGGTGATGGCGGCGCGGACTTCCTCTTTGACCAAATCAAAACTCTTGTCGTCCCAGTCGTCCATGATGCGCACGTGGACGCGGTCATCAAAGGCGACCTTGAGCTTCTTGGCGGCAGAAGAGGAGAATGGAAGGGAGACCCCGGAGGAGTCGTCGTCGTCATCCATGTAGGAGGAGTTGCGCTTCACCGCGGTGGGTCGAGAGGTGAGCGGCGTGGGTGGTGGAGGCATCGGACCGGTGATGGAGACCATGATGACGGCGGGGTCATTTGTAAGATTTGCGTCCGCGAGCAATGGGGCTTCGTCGCCAGGCTGCTCATAACACTCGTCACCAACACAAGAGGCGCACGAGGCGGTACTACATTCGCAGGTGTACCAGGTTTTCACTCTCGTCGGGTTGACACACGAGGCGAAATTGGAGGTGAAAATGGACAGGCTGCGGGAGCTGCCGTCAGGGAACTGTCGTGTGCCTGCGCGGATCATTGCAGACGCTTTGATTTTTTCTTCTGCAATAGGCTCGAAATTCGTGTTTGACCAATCATACAAGCTCGAGAACAGTCACCAACACTCATCATGACTCCAACTTACACCTTTCTTATGCGACTTAGCCCAGACAACCATCGAAGTCGTTGCGAACCATGTCTTAGGTATGTACAAAAAACCGCACTTGTGTGCTACTGAAAACCCGTCAAGATACAGAAGAGTCGTCGAATGGATTGCATGTTGAAATATCAATGGTGAACTCGGGCTGTACTGGGCTCTCAAGTAAAGTGCATAGCTATGCAAGAAATCTAACGAGTAAGTATTTGCTTTTCATTCACCGCTCCGACTCTCTAGGCAGGACTTCACGTGGTGGTGCGAGCAGGGCTCAGCCTAGAACGGGCAAGCGGACGCGCGATGAGCAAGCCGGCGCCTGGTCCAGTGATGGGAGGGGTCCTCAGGGTTCGCTCACGCTGCTATCTGCCTATCACTGAGCTTTATCGATAACTCTCCTAATTGCATCATCAGCCAGCTATGGCTCGGCTCAAGTTATGAAATGTACTCTGGCGTCTGGGGCATTTAGATCTGGCTTCATATCTGACCATCATGTTCTCGACTGTCTGCGGGTTATGTTCGGCGAACTTGATCCTCGTTTCGTCGAAACAGCGCCCACGTGCACACTAATGAGGTAGGTCGCTTGGATCGATAGCTTTCCGCCGTCGGGCTACCACGGCCAATCTCGCGAGCGGCTCAAGTGTGCAACACCATGTCGCTGAGCTTGGGAAGACTGATAACCACAGTATTCTATACGGTTGGCTGCTACGAACGCCTTGACCGCTGCCTCTCCGTCACCTGACGAATGGAAGCCATGGCACTTGACACCATAATGGGCAGCCTCGCGTTTGCCCACTCCTGCTCGCTCCGTAGCCCCCCGTGCCCGCCCAGTATCCTTCCCCGCTGGCCCAACCCAAAAGACGCTCACATTCCCTCGGGTGGTCCCAACTCGCAATCGCCCAGACTTTGATGGTCGGGCCATGATACCAGTAGATTTTGCGAAGAAGGAGGAAACAATAAATACTAGGTTCGAACGCCGCGCATCATGGGAGGATTGTAGAAAGCCGACATTCGGTTCATTCGCCCGTCCTACTGTTCCGCGACACCCCCGAGCGATCAATTACCTACACATTCAACGGAGCGGCTGCCGCAAACCATTCGTCCGTTTCTAAATGCTGCTTCGACCCGATAGCTGACAGGTATGTGCCCGATCCTCACTGATACGCACATGACACTGTTTCGCCCACATCACCGCCCACACTGTGCGCGTTGTCACGCAACCACGTCGCACCGCACCGTGCCGCCCCGCCCCGCCTCACATCACCACATTGCTGCCTTCTACACGACCGCCCTCCTACCTTCTCCGTTTCACCACCTTCACTGTTGGCGGACCAGTCACTTCTGCCCGCACGCCGTCACCTCATTCACGACGGCGACAACTTGGCAGCTCAACGTCGTAACAGCCAGCGCAGAGCCCGTTCGTGCCGCCTATCGGATCAAGCGACCGGAGACAGCAGGGTAGGACAAGATACACGTCCCAGCCACTTTCGTCCTTTGTTCACCGTGACTTCAGCTCACCTCTCTCGCGTCGTCCGCATAAGCGCTCCGATTTCGCCCACCGTGTCGTAATTACTATCGTACTCGCCGTCATTTCACATCCGCCCACCGGGTTGAACAAGGCCGCCTGATAATATAAGCTTACCGAACCTGCTCTGAACCGCTCTATTCGCAGCTACTGCTTGCTCAGTCTCGCTGTCTGCACACTTCGATTTGAGGATCATTCGTGATTCACGACTCAACCACTTGATCAACCGTTGAGGTGACACACCCTTCCGTGATCCTACATGCAAGAACGAATGTCCCTACATTGCTCGTGTTTCACTCAGACCCCACATCGTCAACATCATTGCCATCGCCCATATCATATAATTCTTGGCTTGGCTGATCCGTGGACAGAACGAATGCAAGCTCTTCCAAGTTGACTGCAATTCGACACGTCGCTGGGACTACAATAGCTATGACTTCGCAAGCTGGAGGGCCCGGCGATAGGCCATTCCCTCTCTTTGATTTACCACGTGAACTCCGAGACTGGATCTACGATTATATTCCTTCAAAACCGATCGCTCTGTCGTCTAAGATCACAACTGTGATGGCTGAAGGAGACGGCGGCGACAGCAGCAATGACACCGACGATAGCGACATGACCGACATCCATAATGCGGGCGTCGCTGGTGTTCCTGCATTGATTGCTCTGCCAGAGGACAGGCAACAGATGATCCACTTCATGCTGGATCGTCCCCGCCAAACGGCACCATCGCTCGTCTCTCGCGCTTTTCGTGCAGAGTACCTCGCCCGTGTCGACCGGCAGACCACGCTAGTCATGGTGGATCACAAGGACTTTCAGTTCGCCACATATGACCCGACAGGCACACGCCTGGCCGCACCCACAATCGCTATGCCAGACGCTATCGGTAAGACTTTCCCGGGCGGCCTCGCAGCCACGGTGCGCAACCTCGAAGTCCGCATGTTTGCGACCTGCTCAGGAATGTGCGAAGATACCGCAGACGAATGTGATCTCATCCGTCTTGGGGAGTTTCTCAAAGCGACGACGCCGAAGTTCCCTGGCCTCAAGCGGGTTGTGGTACGAATTGGTATCTGGGGTGGTGGGAATATGAGCCACAGCCACGCAAACGCTGGCGGTAATGGGAACGGGAATGGCGGAGTTCAGGCCGGACAGGCTGGTGGAGCGAACATCGTGCCTGTGAATGCAGCCGCCGCAACAGCCATGGCATCGGCGGCGACTACGACATCAGCCAATACTGAAGAGTACGAGGATAGCGACGAGGCAGAGACCGAAACAGACGAACAGCCCCAGCGGTCTCGCGCACGGAAACACAGGCGACCGCCCGTCTGGCCCGTGACCGAACATGGCGGCAACCTCGAGGAGCTCCTCGCCAAAGCCTCCTTGACGACAATGGAGAAGGATTCCAGGGTTTCCCAGATCGAAGTCTACCGTTGTGAGCGTGAGTGGTACAAGTTCGAGCGTGCTCTGATACCAAGTCGCTTGTCTGCGACGTGGACACCTTCCGCCGGCTGGAAGCCGATGGTTCGGGAACGAAGACGCCGAGCGGTGGCACCCAAGAAGACGAAACGAGTTGCGACGACTGCACAGACGATATTGCCTGATGTTATGCAGAGTATAACGGCTGCGACTATTGTTCACATCGCGACCCAGACGGACCCAGCGAGCGTCAACCCCATGTCGATCAACGCCGTCCTATCGAATGCGCCAACGACGACCTCAGCGATGGCTGCAACTTCGACAACGACAGCAGCGGTCGAACCTTTACAGCCATCGATTCCAGTACAGCTATCAACGCCACTCACAGCCGCCCTTCTATCAACAACAGCGTTCCCTCCAATCCCCGAGCTCACTATCGATATTGAGGAATTCGTCGAACCCGAACATGGGCACCAGTCGACAGCTCCTAGTCTTACCCTCAAACAACAAGCCGCAATTTTACGAGCATTCCGCCGCTTCATTGAGCGCTATGTCCCGATCGCCTTGAGACCACGCCCGGAATGGGTCGCCGCAGACACCTCGTGGAGTATTGGGGGCGTCCCGCTCGCGATCTGGCTATCGATGGCTTTCCCTTCGCTGGGTGCGGCTGCGGCCGCGAGCGCGACCGAGGTGATTGAGATAAGTAGCGATGAAGATGAGCCCAGCAGTGGCCATGAATACTCGCCATCGCCGTCATCGTCGTCAGTGATGATGGTGGAGGCGCCATCTTCCGCAGAAGTCGCAGTCCCAGCACCTCCTGCCATGCCGGGAGTGGATAGTATGCTTCTCGGGCTCCCTCCTTTCCCACCGCCTTTCTCTACAAGCTTCCCCAACAACGACAGGCCGACCACGCCCAGCACTTCGAGCGCCGCCACGCCGCTCCTCATGTCGCCCTGGTCACAGACCAGCGATGCTAGTAGCACCAGCGCTTATTCTCTATTCTCATCAACAAACAACATGGCGTCCACCGCTACACAGACAATGGAATGTTTCGGCAACGGCAGCAGCAGCCATGCAACTCCCAGCGGGACGAGCATTTTCAGTGCTGAGTATTCCAGCTCCCGAACGGAGCAGCCGGCCCCATCATTACCTTCCGAAGACATTGCGACGAGGCCTCCGACGACGTATCTATCACCTGCGAACACCGCCGCCGGTAGCAATTCTTATACTAGGATTATGGATGCCATATTCGGTAGCAACGGCAGCAGTGCTCCCGCAACAACGAATACCAACGAGCTACGCCACATGGCCGCCAGCAACGCCAGCACTGGCGATAGCCTCGAAGAGCGACTCGCGTTGGCTCTTGCCAGTAACTACACGCCTTTCACTCCGGTGACGGGAGCATCTGCTATAGCCCCTGCTGCTCCTTCTGCCACTGCGGTAGTAGCCAACGCAAGCAGCAACTACAATAACCCGACCCCAGCGCCAAATCTCATCGATTACCGATCCCTTTGTCCGGGACTGGATGCGCTCGCGACGCAGGCGGATCTGCGGAGGATGATGGAAGCGGAGGCGGAGGCGGATGAATAGGTGTTGGGGAGCTTTGTAAAGAGTTATAGTTGAAAGCAATGCGAGGGATGTCAGGTCATCGGCAGGAGAGATTATTGATACGAGCTATTGGCGCATAGGCGCATGACCGGGCGATGTGTAGAGGGATCCAGGGATTCGATGCTGCATACTGTGAGTAAGGGTGGTCGGATCGGACTAAGTCATTCGGTATCGTAGTTATATTCAATCGAGGTCTTGCATGGGTACTAGCCAAGTGGAGTAGGTGATGCATGGAGTGTGTTCATCGCCGACATTTCGCTGATGACAGCTCCTCTACATGTGTTCTATCGAAACAGAAATACGATCCCATCGTTATCAAGAAACGACACATCGCATCGGCGATCCATTGGGCCCATCAATCGTCCGGAAAGTATGAATACTCTTGATTCTAATTCAACAAGATCAGCTCATCGACCACGTCCTGATACGGCTTATAGCCTGAGAGCTTCTGCCAGACTTCACCAGAGAACCACGGATGCGACACTGTGTCGTCCACTGGGAAGCCTTCTTGTAGCACTGCCCGTACTTTTGGCTTGTCTGCTCCTCTATCCCACCTCCACAAGTCTAGCAGAGCAATCTTCGCAAACTCAGCTGACCAGACATGATGATGCTTAGGGGAAATCAGCCACACAAGGATATCTTCTCGTTCGAGCTCGGTAGCGATTTGGAGCGCTTTGAGTGCCACCATGAGACCCCAGGTATTGACAAGCAGTAGCACCCATTCCTCTTGGTCTTGCTCAGCAGGTTGAGCCACAAATGAGATCATTTCTTGGATCAACAGGGGCCTGCGATCAGGGTCAACCTGATCCGGATTTGCACCCGCAGCATGAAGCCGCCAGCAGACCTCGAAATTGCCACGAACGATGGCACATTCCAGTGCTGAGACGGGGCCGTTGGTGCCGCGGCACGACTTTACGTCCAGCACGACATAGTCGTTGACAGCGCCACTCTGCATGAGAGCCTCAGCCTCAAACTCCGGACCACGCCGATCGCACAAAGCACGAATTGCAGCTCCAGGTTCGAGCATTTCTTCGAGAGTTTTTGAATTGCCTCTTACGATCGCTTCAAACATCAATTTCCTTGCGTATACTAATTCGCTTTTGTAACCATGAAACATGTCGTGCACTTCGGTCAAGAACGACAACTGCGTGGTCGATCGTCCCAACTCAAAGACAGCTTTTATGTGTGCAGGACGAAGTTTTTGGTCCGAGTTTATGTACGAGAGCAGTGCTGTATGCTGCTCCTGAACGATATAAACCAGTACTGAATTGCTTAGCGTTTTCAGATCGCCGTCAGCCCACGGCTTTTTGGCTATGTCGCCGCCGTATTGCAATAAGCTGGACCATTTAGAATAGGCAAGGCGACCAGGGAGTGAATTGCGAGGAAATGGCTTGCGTGTGTGGGCGAGCCAGTTCTCAGCTGCGTATGCTAAAAATGGATGCCGTACCTGTTCCAAAACTGGGCCGCGTGCTGAAAATTCTGGTAACATGGTCTGCGAGGGGAATTGAAGCTTCTTAGGTAGTCCCTCCTTACGTCTCTGCAGAAGCCGCAGTGACTTGGCTAGGCGAGGGACAGAACTTGCAATCGAGGCATTTAATAGTTTCTCTGGGTCGAAGACTTTTTCTTCCTGCCTTTCTACCATCTGAGTTTTGAAGTCGTTGAAGTCCAAATATGTTACACAGACGACTCCGAACTCTGCTTCACATTGTGAAAGATCGAGCAAGGGGGTCTCGAACTCGACTCCCTCGTTAGTTTCTTGGTCGAATAGAGCTGCGATCATGCTGGAATGGGCGTAATGAACTTCATCGCTAATGTCGTCGTGGATGAGAAGGCCTTGACACCATACTAATACCTTGTATCCGTCATTGATAAACCGTTCTGGTTGGGAGTATGCAGAGAGTGGCTCAACAGCCAACGCTTCCTGCAACTCGGCGAGAGTTAGGGGGCGCCGGGCAACTGCAACAAATGATAGGGCGCTCAGTGCTTCTGGACATTGGGCATGAACTCGAATGCGAGACAATCTCCGTTGATACAGCTCGAGGAGCGTGCGTGGTGGGGACGAAAGCACTTGCCGGATCTTGTGATCAGATGGCTGGGTGCAGATCTCATCGAGCATCAGATCGACCCACAAAAACCTACGTCCTTAGTCAGTCGATGGCCCGGAACGACATCCTCGGAGGCGGATCTCCCGCTTCGCTCAACTTACATTTCTTGGGCGCCATCGATCAGTACTCTGACGATGTCGAGTCCGAGCGCGGGATCACCGAGCTTTAAATCGCCACTGTCAATTTTTTCGGCCAGCGCACATTCGGCGAATCTGGCAATGTCTTCGCGAACGCGTGCCGCAGGTACTTTGAGAACAGTAAGGGGAGGGCCGTTGTTGCTCATATAATCCGGCGCAGCATCACGTCCGGTGAACAGCAACTTGACGGGCACAGTGGCCTTCTTGGCTACTCTCACGAGCGCCGCAAATAGCCTTTGTCGCTCGACAACGTTGCCATCGTCCATCCCATCAACGACAATGATGTTCTGCGGTGACAATGCCAGGACCCCGTGGAATAAGTCTTCCAGGTCCTGAATGCTAACGTGCGCTTTGCTCAGAATTTTTCGGAGCTGCTCTTCTACCCCCGGTGGTAGTGACTCTGGATCCAAGCACTGTCGGATGAGCGAACGTAAGATCTTCGAGGCTTCAAGAAAGTCTCTGTCATTGAATCGGCTGAAGAAATAAACTCTCCGGGCTTTGTTGTTGTCTGGATGGCGCACGAATAAGTAATCGACCAACTGAGCTCTGAAAATGTGTGAGTCCTTGAATATCTGTCCGTCTGATTAAATGACTTACGTAGCCACGCTTTTCCCGCAACCAACTTTTGAGGTCAGCTAAGTGAAGGAACATTTTTTTTCAGATAATCAACTTACGCTTGCCTGAGAGCCATAATGTCGCTGATGTCTGTGAATGCAGCCAGCTGAGAGTCTCAGGAGCGCTTTCGAGCCATTCGGCAGTACCGACATATCGTTTGCATCGTATCTGCTGGTAGGCAACATTGTGGTCGATCGGAGAGAGTCTTTCAAGGAGCTTCGATCGCTCGGCACCTAGAAGAGTCATAAGCCACGAGTCTACATCAAGTAGTTTGGAAATCCCCTACGCCTCTCGCGCTCAAGTTGGCGCTCTGAGCGCCTATGTTCTTTATCCACGGCATCCTTGTGTCGAGTGAAGAAATTGGCAAAGTCACGACGATGGCCTTCCTGCTGGCGGCGCTCAACGGCTTGCGCCTCATCGCTAGCAAGGCGGATCTCTTGTTTCACCTCATCTGCTAGCTGACGGATTTCGGCTTGAATTACGGATGACTTTGAGCCGAACATGACTTGAGTCCTTTCAAGCAAGTTCCGCCATTCTAAGTATAATTTATCAGCAGGAGGTCTACATCCATTCGTCGAGCGTAGCTACCAGGAAGCTGTATAACCGTATAGGCATATATACAACACCTCACGACCCCTGCGTAGAAGTTGCACAGCGCCACCTGAAGCCGCTGCGAGTCATGGAAGATCTGCTCGTAAGCGCTGAAACGCGGACATTGTTGTCCGATCCACATCAACAGATCGGTGACCTTCTCGAACTGCGCGAACGCCTTGCTTGACATCTGCCGTGCGTCAGCATACCGGACCCGCCGATGTTTTGGCCAACCTGCGAATCTGCTCACCAGGAGGAAGAACTGGATGCTCCCCCAGATCTTCGCGGCCAGGGTCGGGTCGGACGACACGAAGGTGCTGACGATCGCGGAGAAGCGCTCCACGGACTGCACGAACCGCGACAATCTCGCGGCGACGCAGCGGCCACTGCGTTGGGCATAACTGCGATCGAGCTCGGTCACGAACGTAATGGCCTCCGACGCATCCTTCGGCGGCGAGGTGATGTTCTGCAGCTGAGCGCGATCGCTGGCACTGAGTTTGTTGCGGAACTCCTCGAGTGCTAGCTTCAATTGCTCGTCGGCGCTCGCTTTTTGGATCGCGATGCGAGCGACAGCGGTGGATTGAGCCATCGCGACCACCCGTCACCCCGAGTCTCGACTCACGATCTTGAGAATAATAGCTGGACGACCCAGGCCGGAGCAGGGCCGCGTCCTTTAAGACCAGGCGAAAGCATTGCAGATTGAGGGCGTGCAGCGCCACCACAGAAGGCTGCGCCTCGCTCGCATCCTGCAGGTCGCGTAACTTACAGCTCATGCTCAGCCTGATGGGAGCTTCATCATACCCATGCGGGCCGGGCTCTCATACGAAGCGAAGGACGGTGACATGCCATCCCGGTAATTTCGAGAAGCGCTTTTCTCCACGGCCGACACGCGTCAAACCCATCACATGGAGTGTTTGAGGAGTTCGCGATTAAGGCAAGTTACAGAGAAATGAACATCGCAGATGGAGGCCTGCCTGGGATCGCGAATGTACGCGAGCTTGCCGCCGTCGGCCTGAGGCAACAGCCGCCTCGTCAGTTCACCACTACAGCACTTGGAACGTCTTGTCTTCGTGAACATATGATCTGATTAAGCACTTCTTCGTATAAAGTATCGATGTCTACCGAAACGAGATTCATCGTATGTCAAACACGCCGTGACTCCCAGTCCTTTCGCACATAACATAGGAGAAAATACTCCGATGAACTTTCTCGTGTCTCAACCTCGGAATGATAGCCAAGTATCGATGACATCTAGCATATCCCCTGTCAATCTCTTTCTAGACTCTTTCTGTACCTTCAGGCACGCATTACCTGCACTCAATCCTCCTTCTCCGCCCGGCTCTTCCGCAAGCTCCCGATCCTCCTCCTCAAGCTCTCGCCCGCCGTGCGCAAGCTGCCACTGCGGCGGACCGACGACGACTTCTTCACGCCGTGCTCCTTCTCCATGGCCGCGATCTCGAGGTCGGCGTAGGGGCCCTCGCCGCCGGCGATCACCATCGGGTCGCGGGCGTCGAGGGTGCCGTCGCGCGCGGCCTTCTCGTACGCGGAGTCGGTGAGCTGGTGCGGCTGCCCCGCGGCGCGGTGGTCGGTGAGCTCGATGCCGGAGTCGTTGGAGCGGTGCCGGGTGGCGGTGCCGGATTTCAGCGTGCGGTCAAGGCTGAAGGAAGGCTCGGAGCGGCCCTTGAGGTCGGAGGGGTGGTAATCCTGTATGAAGAGGATGGTCAGCTTCTTGCGCGCTATTCACACTCACGGATCAAGTCCAGATCATCTGCACTCACCTTATTCGACCACCGCTTGTACCCAGGTCCGTCTCCGCCCGGCTCGCGGAGCAAGTCCGTGCCTTCCTCGTACTGGTACGTCCGACCGAACCGATCTGGCACGCCAGGCGGCACGGCAGCGACGCCGTCGAGGGGCATATGCCGCTCAACAGCATCCTTGATATTCTCCGCTGGGGTGGCCTTCAGCGCCTCCGCATTGCTCTCCTGCAGCGCCGCAATCGGGGACGACTCGAAGCTCGAGTTTCGCGCCAGCAGCGCGGCGTCATAGGGGCCCTCGTGGTGGTACGCGATGCCGCCGATGGCCGGGTCGAGCCGGTCGATCGTGTCGCAGCCCGGCATGTGGCGCTTCTTGAGGTGCGGCGAGCGGTGCGCCCGCACGCTGTCCTTGCGGATCACGTCGAGCGGCTTGTGGCTGTCGTCGCCCGGGTAGCGCTCGCGCAGGGAGCTGGTGCGGCGGTGGTGTCCGCGCGCGCCGGAGGCAGGGCCGTTCTGTGGCGAGGGCGTGCCGGAGGCGGTGCCAGCGCGTTGGCGGGGTGGTGTGACGGGGTTCGCGGCGTTGCGGACGGGAGGGTCGTCGAAGGGGTTGCTGCCGGCTTTGCTTGAGGAGGAAGTCTTGACTGAAGCACTGCGGATGGGGAGGTCGTGACGGTAGGGGTTGTTTGCTCCGAGTGAAGTCCGGTTGGATGACGATGACCGGTTCGACTTGGGTGAGCTGGGGCCCTGGTAGGCTGACGAGAGGGTGTTGCCGAAATGTGTGCCAGGACCTGTCTCTTGCGAGGGCTCCGGAGCATTGAGAGGATCAATCAGGTAGGCCGCAGCCTATAGACACGATCAGTACGTATTTCTGATGAACGGCGTCTATTTGTGCGAACAACTTACCGTCTTTGAGCTGGCCATGGTTGAGGTCTGGGAGGAGAAGATCTGTGAGTGTCGCAGTCTCAGGTAAGTGTTGGCGACAGAATAGCAATATGTAAAGGTAGCACGATGCAGCAAGAGCTGTCTGTGAGTAGCTGCAGAGGAAAGAGGAAGTCGGAAGGCACGATGTGCGTGCTGGGAAAGCGTGATCTGTATACACTCTGCTGCTGACTATCGAAAATGCTAGCGAGTGTGCTGATGAAGGCATGCACGACCTAGGTACCTACATGCTGCTGATCAGCCGACGTCGCGATGAGAGAACCACCTGTGACATCCATCTGGGCCCCAGCTGTCGCACGCACGCCAGGCATTTTTTCAGGGACCAGACAGCAGTCAGACCCTTTCCCACGCACGGATGGTTCGGCGCATGGAGGGAGGAGGGTGTGACGATGGATGGTTGACGCGGTCAGGCTCGCGGCCAGCCGCGCGCCGGAATGGGCGGATTGGGCGACATCATTGTTCTTCGATGGGGCCGCGCGTGCTGACCCGTCTGACTCCACTCTGCTATGGCCAGCACTATGGGGGACGAGTTGGGACATGGAGTCACGGGCATGTGAATCCTTCCACGCCAGATTTTTCCTCTTTCCTTTTTCCGCGTGGGTGTGTGTGACTGGGCGGGTGAGGTGACGACTGTCCAGGCCCGGCAGCCCGGCGTTCGTGGCCGCAACGTCATCTGCGCCAATCCGCGTGCGCACTTTCCCCGAAAGCCCTGTCCCCCAAGGACCTCTTGGACCCTGGATTGCACTTTGGAGCTGGCGGGCTTGCAGCGACCGAACGCACGAGACGCCGCCAAGCAATCATCAGAGACACCACGCCTGCCAGGGCAGACTTCATTCGTCGATCTCCACCCCCGATCCCCAATGGCTCAAACCCTGTTGCACTCGAAAGCGATGCGCACATCGCGGGAACCGCACCATCTCGTGAGTCGCTTGCAACCCAAATTCTTTTCCCCCTGCCCATCACCGCGCCGTCGTCGCTCAACCGAGCCGGATCATCATTTAGCATCATTCCCCAATATCGAGCGCAGCCGAGCTACATAGAGACGGGGAGCTACGACCATCGTCGACGCCATGGGGGGGTTCTTGGGAATCCCACTCACTCAGTGCGGGCATGCACGATTACCTGCTGCTGCTGCAACACTGAGTCAGTCATGGTATGGCGACGCATCATGCACCGGAGAGTGTCGCTTCAGGGATCGAGATGGTGATGTGAACTTGCACGCACAGTGCCTGGCCTCTATTTTAAGAGTCGCGCTCCCGAATACTCGCGTCCTTGTAGGTACAATGTGACAATATAAACCAACCTCAATCTATGCATCTCCCGAGCCACGCGAGAGTTGCCCGCAAGCTTACCCTGCAAGCTGCAAGTAAATTGCTGCGAGGACAGCTCGGCTTAGGGTTACAGCTCATGGGTTAGGGTTATGCAAGCAGCAACATCGAAGAAATATCTCGTCGTCTGATGTAAAGTATTTGATGTTGATCGGACAGGACGAGGATTTTATAATATACTTATCGTCAGGTTAATTGATCCTCGAATATTGTGGGAGATTGCCAGTCGTCGTCCTCACACAGGCGATGCATTCCACTTCCATGACCCGGCCTCAATATCTATTTAGTCATGACGCCGAGATGACGGTCTGATCGAACACTCGCATCAAGATGATGAATTACGACGGAGCAGCCACGCGCTTTCCGCGGCATGGACCCAGAATTATGACGGCGCCTTTATTTAGTAAAGGAGAGCTGACTGGCTGGCCATTATTGCACATTGTGTTAATTCCAAAGCAATTGGCTGCATGAACTGTATGTAATGATGAACATGGCGCTGTCTACTCGCGCGGCTGCTGCTGCTGCTCGCCCGTCGAGCACCTTACCATTCGTGACATCAGGATGTCTCCGTTCTTGCCTGGTGGTGGCGGTGGTGCCTCCGACGAGGTACCGGTATTCTACCACTACTACCTCAGAGCAACACAACATTCCTGCTCATTCATCCATCCAACCATTCTCGTACCCACGACGATTTCCATTCCACCAAACAACGACGACGACGATCCCCTTGCAACGACGAACCCTCACCATCATGGCCTCCGAACGTAGCGATGCGCACAACAACCAGGACTTCCGCCTGAACGAGGTCTTCAATGTCCAGGGCAAGGTGGCCCTGATCACCGGTGCGCCCGCAATGCCCCAAGTGCTATTGAAAGCTGGGAATGATCGCTGACGACGTGCTAGGTGGCGGCTCGGGTATCGGCCTCATGGCCGCACAAGCCCTCGCGGTCAACGGCGCCAAGGTGTACATCGTCGGCCGCACGGCCGAGAAGCTGGAGCAAGTCCGCAAGACCTACAGCCAGGAGCTCGTGGGCGAGATCATCCCGATCACGGCCGACGTGAGCAAGAAGGACAGCATCAAGCAGCTGTATGACGAGATCAGCAAGAAGGAGCAGCACCTCGATGTGAGTTTCCATGTGTGATAATTGTTGTTCGTCCGATGTCTGCAAACATGGGCACGACTTATCGTCGATACCCTCACTGACATCTCCTCCGATTAGATTCTCATCAACAACGCCGGCATCTCCACCAGCACCTTCCAGACCGAGAGCAAGAGCGCCGACGAGATGAAGAAGAACCTCTTCGACCACGAGGACGCCACGTTCGAGGACTGGGACGACGTCTACCGCACCAACGTGTCGCAGTGCTACTTCATGACGACCGCCTTCCTGCCGCTGCTGCAGAAGGCGACCGAGAAGGAGCACGGCTGGTCCGGCACCGTGATCAACATCAGCTCGATCTCGGGCCGCGTCAAGACGACGCAGCACCACCCGCAGTGCGTTTCCTTTTCTCGCCGTTGAAGCCCATGTCGTGAGGATCCGGACCCCCGCTGACTTTCCTTTCGCATCGCAGATACAACGCCTCCAAAGCCGCCACGATCCACCTGACGCGCATGCTGGCCAACGAGATCCAGGAGAACGGCCTGAGGATCCGGGTGAACTCGATCGCGCCGGGCGTGTTCCCGTCGGAGATGACGGCCGGCGAGAGCGGCGCCAACCAGAAGTCGCACATCCCCAAGGACAAGTACGCGGACAAGGTGCCGGCGGGCCGCCCCGGAAACGATCGCGACATGGCCGGCGCGATTCTGTTCGCGGCCACGAACCAGTACTTCAATGGTCAGACGGTCGTGGTCGATGGTGGGTACGAGCTGGCGGCGGGATTGTAAGGGTGGGTCAGGCACCCGCTTCTGGCACTTGGAGGGACAGTACCAGGACTGTCATGTAAGATAATGGGACCCCTCACTGCCTGACGGGATGAAAAAGCGTAGATCTTTTGTCCCGGCAGTATCGAGTGTGAGGACTCGAGGTCACGGCACTTGCAACGTTGCAATTAATAGTGACAGGGCGGAAACGCCCAAACCTCTCACCCTCTCGCAGCCCTTGCACCCGCATTATCCTGGATGTGACTCGCGTGTGCCAAGAGGAACTTGCAGCACGTCAGCGTATACTTGCACGCCTTCGTCCACTGCTCCTCCTGGCCGAAACTGCCAAGTTTGATGCTGACATCGCCGATGCGATCCTTGACAATAGTGTACGGCATGCGCAGCGCTCCACCCGCAGCGCCAGCGCCGCCTGACGTCGTGGGCGCAGCTGGTGTGGTGCGTGCAACGTGTTCGCCGGTCTGTCGTAGGCACTCGAGGAACGCCACCATGGCGTTGTCGAAGTTGCGGTGCAGGAAGCCGAGGCCAAGAGGGAGATCGCCGCTGCTGTAGAGCTCGAAAATGGTGCGCTTGGCTCGAGGCTCGGCGGCGGTGGACGCCGTTGTCGATGCTGTCGCCGCTGCGTAGTCGACCTTGACGACCTTGGAGGTTGAGCCTACTGGCACGAGCTCGTACCCGCGTAGCTTGAAACCCAACTTCTCAATGACGACCGTCAACAGTAGGAGGGTCTGGCCCCATGCAGCATTGATCTCCGCCCAGTCGACCGGATGGTCGGGCGTGCGACCCAGCCGCAAGCCGTTGATCGTTCCAAACGTGCCATCGTGTCCCACGCAGAACGTGTCGTTGTAGACATTCGTCCTCTGCAGCGCTTCCAGCAGTGTCGTTTCGTGAGCCAGCTGCGCCTGCAGACTATCCCGCTCCTCGCGGAATCCCGTCAACTTCGCTGCGAACGCATTCCGCGCACGCCAGAATGCCGCTTCCTCATCCTCAAGAGCGGCGCTTTCGGCGTCCAGCGCCGCCAGCTCAACCTCCATGCGGGCTTTCTCACGCTCGAGGGATTCCAGCTCGGCGAGCGCGGTGGCTTCGCGCGCCTGAGCCTCCGTGAGCGCACGCTGCGTCGCGGCCTTCTCCTCCGCGCTCGGCGCATCCTGCTGCTGCGCAGCCTTGAGGAAGCTGACGTAGGCGTCGCGCTCGCGCAGCGCGGCGGCCTGTCGGCGCTGCAGGCCGTCCAGCAGCAGGTCGGTGCATTCGGTGCAGATCGGGTGATCGACATCGGACCGCGCAGACAGGACTTCGAAGAGGCGCATCGTCGTCTCCATTTCTTGTGACAGCAGCGTCGTGCCGTCGGCGGTGTTGAGTGAGCTGGATTTGCGCGGCGATGGGGTGCTAGAGAGGCGCTTGCTTGGGCTGTTGTCCTTGGTCCCGCCGCCAACCTGAGATTCGCTGAGCAGGATGTAGGACGAATCGGGATTCACTCGGCCGGAAGAGGATCGTTGTTGGCTGGCGGAGACATTGCGCTTGTGCATCGGCGGACCTGCTTGTCGGGAGACTTCATCGTAGAGCTGGCGGCGGTCCTTGGCAGCGGCCGAACGGGGAGCATCTGGGGGTTTGGGATCGAGCACAGGTGCTGCTTCGGCGAGGATCTTGAACGAAGCGGGATTCAAATGCTCAAGAGAGCCATCTACGCGGAGTGGCTCGCGGCACTTCTGACATTGTAAGGCCGACGCCATACTGACCGTTGGCTGGACAGATGTCCTTGATCACGGTGGTGGTAGCGAGGATTCTTCAAGATCACAAGTATGTTAAAGGAGCGTGGAATTGGCTTTGGTTACTGGCCTCATCGCCGAATCTCGATTTTGTGCTCGAAAAAGAGTATTCCCTGCCTGCACCTGCCGCCTGCCATGTCGATGGTCGTTCCCTCCAGATGACCAGAAGTTCATGGTCAGGTGAAGTCGCAACCCGTCTAGCCTGCTTGCCACTAGCGCAAACGCCGACGCGTGAACTTCGCCCCTCATCGCGTTCCGTCCAGAAAGGTAATCTCTAGAATTACCTGACATGGCACTTCGTCATGAGTCGCGGACCCGGGGCCTGGGGCTCTTCACCGCACCACAATGGGCAGTCCCATGCGGTGCAAAAGCCCATTTACGAAGACGATGAAGACGAACTCGCAGCAGCAGAAGAGGATTATGTCGAAGATGACCTGGAAGAACTGGAGGCCAAGCGTCGCAAGAACGATCAGCGGTTCAAGGGCTACCTGGAACGAATTTTCGAAAAGTACGAGCACGACTTCACGGGTATCGGCGACGAAATCGATGTTCTGACTGGAAAGGTCGTCATCAACAATGGCCACCTCGAGACGATGCAGAATGAGGGCGACCCGGGCAGCACAGGCGCCTCGTCTCAATTTCTGAACCGATTTCGTGACGACCTTGTCGACGAGGAAACGACGCCGGACGAGAATGACAACGACGATGATCACGAGCGTAGCGACTCCCGCGAGGAGTCAGTCACATCTGATGTTGAGGAGATCATGGACAGTGACGGGGAGCCGGAGGAAGAAGAGGAAGAGGTTGTGGAAAGAGCTGAGGCAAGGAAGAAGGATGCCGTGATGTTCTCACCAAGTGCCGCTCGAAGAGCATTTAATGCTTTGGTCAGGCCGGCTCCTCGGCTTGCGCATCTTCTGGTCGACAAGGAAGAACAGGAGAGTATCCAGCGCGCGCGCGTCGCTCCCAGTAGGACTCCTCGCGCTGGAATGGCTTCGACTGAGGACAACAATGAGGAGCTTCAGCCTGAAAGGCGGCGCAAGTCGTCCTCAAAGCAGAAATCACACGTCAGCCCATTGAAACACGGCGACTTGGACGCGAACGCAATCCAGGCGTTGGGTATGAGCATTGCCAGTGGCATCATGACTATGATGTCAGGCGCTCCACCTAAGAAGAGGAAGCGCAGTCCTCAACGGCCAAAAGTCCGCGAAGTTGCTTGGGAGTATCCTGAGCCCGGGGAGACGCCACCACGGAAGCGCCGCCCGCCGCCACGATCCTCATTGCCTTATTTGCGCCACGAGACGCCCGGTGCAGAGTCTTTGTGGGCATCAGGCAACGAGCGAAGGGCGCGTAGATCTACTGAGGCCCTAGTGGAGCGTCGGGCAGATGCCACTCCTGTTGATCGTCTCTCAGATGTTACAGAAGCGGGTCATATGACAGATGCGACTCCGAAGGAGCGTGCTCCGCGTCCAGTGCCTGCCGCTCGCCTGCAACATGCCACGACAACTGAGACTCCTACAGTCATATCGGCGACTGATCGTCACTCAAAGCCTACAGCGACCAGTCGTCCTCAACAGGACTTGCAAGCGGCGCGCCGAAAGAATGCAACACCGAGTGAGCGCCCGCTGCATGCAGGGTCGACAGAGCGTTACACGCGTCCGAGACCGATCGAAAATCATGCGCAAGCTACGACCTCACAACCAACTGCTGCTTGGAAGACACCCACCCCTGCAAGTCGCCTTGACCGAGTCACCTCGTCAGCTCCCGACGAGGAAATTGTTTATGAGGAAACTGATGAAGAAGACCCGACCGTTCCATTCACTCATATATGGAGCGCAAATCCACACGGCGACTCATCTCTCAGATTCGCCACGCCAATAACTGATTATGAGGCACAGCAGCGCAAGAAGTGGCGTTACTCGAAAGAAGAAGCCGATCTGATGATTAGATTGCGGAAACAGGGCCTGAGCTGGGAGGAGATTGCAACCCATTTTCCTGGTAGAGCTAGGCAGTCACTCGAGAATTATTGGCAGCGTTGCCTCAAACCAGACCACCTTTCAACAAAGAAAACTCCTCGTCCTCCTCCCCAGAAAGAGATTCCCTTGATCCGCAAGGCTTTACATCGCCGCTCTTTGCCCAACGCTCGTTCCGATGCACTGCAAGCCTCTCGCCAACATGGCGAGACCGTCGAAGACTTTCGACTCCAGTCTCAACAAGCTGCGGCGCCAACTCATGCTGCCAACACTTCGCGACGTATTGCCGAGTTGCCATCGACCGCTCCGCGAGTTATGCAAAATGAGTCGCCCAGAAACTTTCACGACCCAGACTCGGGACCGACATCAAATCAAGACTTCGAAGATGACTATCTTCATTATGAGCCAACTGTGCAAGCCGAAACTCCAGGTACTTCAGCGTTCCGCGTCCAGGAAACGGTTTCGCCGCCCAGACTTGTCCAGACTGGCGATGGTCCATATTATATTCATCCCTCGCGGAGTAGAATTCCGCAAAGCTCATGGACGGATCGTATGCTGCAAGATCAGGCATCGATTGATGCTCAACTGAATAGCAATCTTGATGAAGCATCGGCAAGTGTGCACCAGACAGACGGCGAGCAAGGCCTTCAGCGCTACGGCAGAGATGAGACACCGCAAGGAGATATCGCAATTGACCCTTTGCTCACTGCCGGTGTCGAAGATAGCGTTTCAACTCCAAGCCCAGATGGTCCATCGCCGAGTGTTCATGCTCCACTAAGGGTGGCCAACGACACCCAGTCGCCAGTCTCGAATCCGAAGCACAACCTTTGGCCTGCCGAGGCACAAGGCAACATCCGAGAAGCGGTTGGCAGATATGGTGACCTCTCACGCATGCGTGGTACTGCTAGTGTGTTCAGAATCAAGCCGCCCTTAGTCAACCCAGTGCAACCTTCGCCAAGCAATGCCAGTCTGGAGGACATGTCGACTCGTTCTCTGATTTTGTTAGCATATGAAGCTTATAACAGGGTTCCGTTGACCATTGCTGATATATATGAGCACGTCGAGGCGCTGTATCCCGACATCTCGGAACAGAAACGAGGCTGGAAGGCCAACGTGTCAAATACGTTAACCAGACTCCCTGAGTTCAACCGGATTGGCGGTGGCTTATGGCAGTACCATGATGACCATATGGGTGGGTCGACTACGAAATTCAGGGTGACGACTCAATCCGACCTCAAGAGCAAGATTTCATGGAAGCAAAAAGATGCGCCAGTCACGAAAGAATCTACAAGAATTGACTTGACCTTTGTCGACGATGATACAGCTGGTCCCCGCGAAGATGTGGGATCGATGGAGCGTCCGCAAACGGAGAGATTCGTGCCCAGGCCAGGCCGCGGTCGACCACGCAAGTCACTGCCATCTGGGAATGGAGAAGCACGGCCGGAAGCACAGGCTCGCCACAGCTATTCTGGCGATTATTCAAGAAACCAATCTCTGCTGGATGATACCGTGACTCATTCGCCAATGATTCCCGAGCAGGCCCCGAGACAATTGATGCGGAACGAAGCCAGGAACGTCAATGATAGCACTGCAAGTCTCAATGGCAGCAACAGCCTTGATTCCCAACAACCCGATTCATCGCTCTTCGTCATGGAAGAGATGACGCCAGAAACAGACGATCGCAGAGCCTCGGAGACAAATTCTCGGCCTCTAGCCGGACCGCACACTGTCCATAGGGTCCACAGTGCCCCAATGACTACCAACTCCAACCAGACTGGTCAAATGCCCACCCGGCAGACTCAGTTCATAATGGATCCTACAGCAGGCGACATGTCTGCATTCAATAAGCGTGACTCACTTTTCGCAAATTTGACACCATTCTCGAGCATCCGACGCTTTGTCAACTATGAACCGGGAAGCGCGACTCCGACATACTCCGCGCCTGCTCCAAGGGCACCCAAAGCCTCTTTTCCAAGTGGTCCGGCGCCAGTTGCTCAGATGGTCTCGCAGCCCTCAAACATGGCGAATCCGCCGCGTCCTCCATTCATTGCAGAGACAATTCGACGCGAGCCGGAGCAGCAGAGCAATACCCAAAGCAGGCCCACGAGAACCTTCATCGATTTGTCCGAGGAACCGACTGCCGTGGTAGCCCCGACACAGCCTGATCGGAGACGAAAAGAGGCAACAGCCAAACCGGCACCTTTTAAGCCCTCAGCACCACCACAATTGCCCACAGTTTCTTCTAGGTCCTCGGATGAGCCACGTACCGCAGACAAGCCGGAAAGATTGGACAAGCCAGGGAAACTGAGCAAGCCTGTCAAGAATGTCGCCAGTCCCTCATCTGCTATTCCAGCATCGACCGCAGCAATGCTTTCCCGGCCTAAGGAGAATGGGTCTGCTGCGAGATCGATTCCCGTACAGAACTCAGAACCAGATGTGGAGCCGCTGCAACCTACGGCGCCGAGCAAGCGACGTGAGAAAGCGCCCGAGACGCATATGGCCACAAAACCCTCAGGTGTGGCCACACCTCTACCGCGTGGCAGGCCTTCTAAGCAAGTTCTCGAGTCCAGGCAGGCGTCGTCACTGCCATCATCAGGTTCCGAGCGCAGGACGACAGCGGTAGCCAAATCGTCATCCGTAACACAATCTGGTCCTCCTCGCAGCACACGGTCTCATTCGAAGTCGTCACCTGTTACGAGCGTGGTCTCGTCAGCGAAGCGAACTCCCCTAGAAAAGGGCCCTATCAAAAAGGTCCGCCACAGCGACATTGCGGAGCAAAACGGCCGTAGAGTGGTCATGACGAATGTTCGAGAGATAGATGATTCAGAAGATGACCTGGCATGAATAACATTGGTCGGTGTATGCACGGGAATTGCTCACAATTTGAGTTTCATAACGACTTAATGTCAAAGCAGATCTTGGAACACAGCACAAACATGTAATGCGATGCTTTTCATAGCTCATCTACACTGTCAACATGACACTCTGGTTTTGGTACCAGCCTAACAGAGCATTCTCTCCACTTCGCATCTGCATGTCTTCCACGTACGCCCATCGCTTGAAGAATTCCTCGTGAGTCATGACCCTCGTCAGTCGTCCTGTGATGGCGCGATACATATCCTCCATCACGTTGAAATCAGTGGGGAACAGAATGTCGAAGTAGCCCTGCTTGACCAGCGGAGTCCGAACCAGCACCGTTTGTCGTTGATACCGCGTCTGCACTACCGGCGCGTTATAGCCCGCCGTCGCCTGAGGCAGTTTGTGAAAATCTGTGGTGATCAGCCGGTGAGCCGGGAACTTCGTCGAGAGGATATAGAAGAACTGCATCAGCCGCGTAGGGATGTATTCAGGAGGTGTCAAATTGTGCCCGGCTGCCCATCTTTGTTTCAGGGACTCCACAATGCCCCTACTCCGGACTGGCGTTGAGTAAGTGCGTTCCTGACAGGCAGCCTCCCGGACCTTGAGATAGTGCGCTGCAACGGGATCCAGTTGGCGACTGTAGAACTCGTAGAATTCGCCCTCGTTGTCGATCAGCACAGAGCCCTGCAGCGGCATCTTGGTTTCGGGATCGTAGCGAATGACATCGTGGGCAAAGTTGTCGAAGACCTCCATCGCTAGGAAGAAACACGGGGTCGGGACGTAGAGATCCCAATCGAAGATGGATTTGTTCACGATCTCCACCTTGTTCACGTGCTCTCGACTTGATGCATCGGTGCGCAGTTTCGCCATCTGCAGTCCAGCTAGAGCTTCGGAAACCTCAATGATGCGGAACTTTGTTCGCGCATACACCTCTGGGTCTGTGTTTCGGATGTAGTCCAGAATGTCCAACATGAGAGTGCCGTTTCCTGCGCCCATCTCGTAAATCACCAGATCATGGTAGGGATACAACGCGAGCTTATAGTTCGCGACCATGTAACGCGCGATGGCTTCGGCATAGTGCGGACGGAACAACTCCGTCGGAGTGTGCCATAACTGCCGTAATTCGTTGAATTCCTGCGCATCCAGCTTGTCCTCAAATTCCGTATACCGTTGTCCTAGTATCTTCTGGAACTCCGGCTCGTTCTTGATCTTGCTGAACTCGAATGGCGCGCCGGGATGGAAAATGGTGACATTCTTACTGAAGTATCCATACTGCGGATTGTACAGGCTGTCCTCGATGAAGTCTCTCATGAGCATCTTCACGCGGCGAGGCCGTTCATGACGCGCGCGGAGCGAGTCCGATGTCACCACCGGATATCTCTTGTATTCCTCTGCCTTGTCGGCAGCAAAGTGTTCTGTTCGCTGCTGCCATCCTTTTCCGCCTGTCGTCTCTGGAGTTTGGCGTCTGGTGGAGTTCGCACGCGTGCCCGCGACAATCCGGCTGGGTAGCTGAGTGGTCGCTCCAGGAAGCTGCGCATTATGGCAGAAGTGATGTGATGCGAGGCGCCGGAATAACCGGTTCACCGCCGGCGTATCCATAAATGTATATTGATGTTCTGAACGACACGCGACCGGATGGCCCGAATCATCCCTTCAATGCCATTCATGAAATTCGGCGAAGCTCTCGGAGGTGAGCTCGGACGCGAATGCGGGTGCACGGTCCTCTAGTTCGTTCATCATGACTTCCAACATCGCGTGCCAGATATATACCGTACACTATGCGCTGATCATTGGCCGCACTCTGCCTGCGCGACATGGATCGCGTGGCTGATATCTGGAGTCGGCTCTGGGCCATTGTGCTCGACAACCGGCAAAAGCTGACCACGACGGGAGGCTTTCTTGCTGGGATTTTGGTGACTTTGGCATTCAAGGATTTCTATCCGGATCTCGAGGCGACATTCCAGAATCGGATGCGACGACTGCGCGGTATTCCCCATCCATTTCCTGGGCAGCCAGACCATGTTCGACTCGAAGACCACATTCGCGATACTGCTTCGCTACTACCGCAGGCAAGCTTTCGACGAAGACGGAGCTCAGTCGCTTATGCAGAGGAACTCCCAGTAGGAATCGAAGGGCTGATCGGCCATACTCCTCTGATTAAGTTGAAATCACTCAGTGATGCGACTGGCTGCGAGATTCTGGCAAAAGCAGAATTTCTCAATGGCGCTGGGAACTCTCCTAAAGATCGCGTAGCCTTGGCCATGATCACGAGCGCAGAGGATGAGGGTATCCTCGTACCACATCGGGGAGACACGATTTACGAAGGTACAGTAGGATCTACAGGAATTTCCTTGGCTGCGGTCTGCCGAGCTCGAGGTTACAAAGCACACATGTACGTAGATTTGACGTACAGCGCAGTATCAGAACGCATTCTAATAGTGACATAGCTGCATGCCAGATGATCAAGCCGTGGAAAAGAGCGATCTCTTGCTCAAGCTTGGAGCCACCGTAGAACGTGTACGACCAGCTTCAATTGTCGACCAGAACCAATTCGTTAACATGGCTCGGAGACGAGCACTGGAGCACACAGCCGACCCAAACAGGCCTGGGCGTGGCTTCTTTGCCGACCAATTCGAGAACACGTCCAACTACCGAGCACATCAAGAGTCCACTGGGCCAGAGATCTATGAGCAGACCGGCGGTCAGCTTGACGCCTTCGTTGCGGGTGCTGGCACAGGCGGTACGCTGTCTGGTGTCGCATTGGCTCTCAAGCCACTGCTACCGAAGATAAAAATTGTGCTCGCGGATCCACAGGGCTCCGGTCTCTACAATAAGGTCAAATATGGCGTGCTCTTCAGTCCGACGGAGGCGGAGGGCACTCGCCGTCGACACCAGGTCGATACGATCGTCGAAGGAGTTGGTCTCAATCGGCTGACGGCCAACTTCTCCGCCGGCCTACACCTCGTTGACGATGCAGTCAAGGTGATGGATGAGCAAGCGATGCGCATGGCGCGGTGGTTGGTGGAGAAGGAGGGCCTCTTCGTGGGGTCTAGCAGCGCTGTCAACTGCGTGGCGGCGGCGACACTGGCCAGACGCTTGGGCAAGGGAAACCGGATTGTGACGGTGATCTGTGATTCTGGCACACGCCATCTGTCAAAATTCTGGAAACAAGCAGGCGACGTTGGAGGCAGTGATGTTGAATTCACACTCGATGAGATTCTCACGCCATCCTAGACACCTGCCCTTCGGGTCATCCACCTGGCTCGACCTGCTTTGTTGTGCGATAAAGGCAACATGAGAGGTGGAACACCAGACGAAGGGATACCGAGGCGACGACAGCCGGTTCGTTCGCCGGCTATGTCCACAGCAGCGAAGATGGTCACATTGTGACAATCAGGGCACAACCAAAGCGCGACAGCAGCGCAAACCGGGAATATTGCCGGAGACGAGAACGCCATGGCAGTTGTTCGTAGGCCTCCGACCCCTGGAGTATTCGGAATTCAACAGCAACAACAACGCAGCGCCGTCGAAGGTTGCTCGAACCGAGTGCTATCACCAGGCTGACAGCGGTGGCATTCGTGCACGCTGTTGTCGCGACGCGAATCGAAACTCTTGTCAACATTGTCGACCAGCACGGTTCAATACCACGGAATGGCTCCACAAGACTCAGCCTCGATGTGACGAGGCCCGCGGCATATCCTTGCAGAAAAGGTTGCCCTGTAAGATTACCCTCATCTCGATAACCAAGGCGACCTATCGCCTCGGGTTACCCAACAGGAGCAAGACCCACGTGCCCAAGAAATGCCTGACGCGTCTTCGATGGCTTCCTCATGCCTTCCACGGCTTCCAAAGCGTTGGATCGCGACGTCACTTTTAATGAGGATATGCAGCACTACGTGCAGACTTGCCAGGGAAGTCAGATCGTCAGGAACCTGAAACCCCCACACATATCTTGGTATCGTCAGCCAAAGGATCCTCCAAAGCACAGTCCTCACGCTCCCTCAAGCTGCAAGTCATTTCAATTTCCAAAGCCTATCTTACCATAACTAGTGTATGCATGTGTGAAAACAATTAGAGAAGGACGATTGGAATCATTGGGAGACTTTCATCCCTGGTCCAAGCAAATGCAATCTCGCAGCAATCTCCGGGCCGCCAAACGGTGATTGCTGTGTGCTGCGAAGCATACAGCACAGTAAGCGAATGATAAGAGCACCTGTAGTCTCTCGCCTAATAGCTCGCCAACACCCCTGCCTTGCCCTGTGTACATGTACCGTACGTGCACCCAGTACCTATTGCCTCAACAGGTAGTCACAAAGACGGAGATCTCGTCCGCGCAGCACGTGATGCGTCGCACCATCAATCGCCGTTGACCCAGTCAAGGAGCGCCAAACGAGGGTCGAATCCATTGTGATGGTACCTGAACCGCTTCCCCTGTTGCTCTTCTGCTGCTTCTGATGACAACTCAGACATTGGCGGTCGTGAAATCTGCTTTCCCGCGGCTGTAACCCTGCTTTGTAGTTTGTACCAATATAATGGTGCAACGACGCCGTCTAAAAACAGCATCTTGGACCGCGCGACCGTTGAAGCGGTCAACGAGGAGCCTGAAGCGCAAGCCGGCAACTTTTTTTTCGTTTTCGGCAGCATCGTTTCAACGGTTGGCTGCTGCACTGGTGCCCCTCCGTACCGTGCCCCGGTTCCATGAAAATCAAACTTGGGGCGCGTGCGCGCACGGAATGGCGCACGTCGCGGCGGGAATGGCTTGAACGGACAGGGCGCCGCTTGCAGAAACAAACCGCAACGGCACCACGGATAGCTTGGCCGAGGGTCAAGCCAGAGGGCGACATGACTCGCTCGCGCGCAGCTTCGGTTTGTTCGTTCGTTGGTTCAATGCTGGTTGCTCTGCTGCTGACTGCCGCTTGCGCCGCTCCCTTCGCCGGGTACCTCGCCCAGCGACCGGAGGCGCCGTGCATTTGGGACGGTGTCGCATCGAGGAAATCCTCCCGCTCGTGCATTTGTATGGTAATTTACATTACTCGCACGCACGCACCGCACAAAGAAGCTAGGATAAGCGATGTGCGTGTATCCTGCACTCTACCATCATCCTCCACGCAAGCCATCGGCGATCTGGCAGCCCTGGCTTTCTGGTTCCTTCGTGTCGGCTTCTCTGCTTCGATGGTATCATGGTATTGTCACCACATCGTCGCCGAATAACGAAAGCGACGACCCTGTTACTGTGATCCCCTTTTTCTCAACAGTCTGGCAGTTGAGCGGTCGCAACGTGGGCGGACACCGCCCCAATCATCCGGAATTTGCCTTGTCATTGGCACGCGAGCGAGAGAACATGTCTTGGTGTCACGATGTTACATGCTTGACCTCGTACCTTCGCGTGGGACAGCTGCCGTGCTACGGGCAAAGGCTATGGGTCAGATGAGACGGTGATCTCCGGCAACACAAAGTCGCGTCTTGACACACGAGAACAATGGCGGCCGCAACGGGATCATTATCAGAAAGTTTAGGGTTTCCTTCAGCCGTGCAGTAGACGCCTGACAATTTGTCAGGTGGATGATGTGGAGACGACCATGTGAAGTCAAAGGTCATCAACGCCCGGGCTAACAGACTGAATGTATGGACACGCACACGCGCGTCTGCGCGCGAAAGGGAGTTGCAACGGAGAAGACGATCCCAAGGAAGCGATGGAACCTCGCACGTGCGGCCTCGCCGCCCTTTGGGCAAATGAGCGACGCATCGCGGCTATCGCTGTCGAGCACTTTCTGTGTGGAGTAATCGTGTGCTTGTCAGATCGTCGAGATGATCGACCGAGCACAGCGACTTCACGTCTTGCTCAACTGATTGACGACACGTCTTATCGTGCTTCCCAGAGGCGACACAACTCCATACATCTCACTTCTTCGATGCCATGGTGTTTGTCTGACTGCCCGTGCATGTGCATATGGCGGCAGTCCTCCTTCTTGGGCCCGCAGCGTATGAACGCGGATGCATGACATGCCGTCCCGTACGCGACCCCTGGTCAGAAGAGCCTAAATGACGGAGTGATCTCCTTCAGGCTGCGTCTGCAGGATATGTCGGTGAGTGGACTCGAGGTCACCACCGCAATCTTTCGCAGCAGCCGCAGCACCGGCGGTCAGATTTCATTTGCGCGATGATGAAAGCTGTGGACCGCCGGCATCCTCAATCCGGTCCATACGTCGAAGTCTTGCCGCTGTGCCGATAGTAAAAGGCAAGGCGCCGCAGTTTCGTTCGCGTTGCTGCCAGATGACGATGATGATGGTGCAAGTGTGGTGGAGGGAGAGAGGGCACGCAAGCGCATGGCGCCGCCGATGGCGCCCGTAAGGTCACATCGGGCAGTCGCGGTGTCAATCTCACCAAGACCGCTAGCTAGCGAATCGATGAAAGAAGTAGGGGAAATGAGATAGAGACACTGAGCGCAGCTAGGAGGGCCATTGGCTTCGACACTATGCATAAGCATAATCGACGTGGCTTTTGTTCGCCGGGGATCAGAGTTTTGTGTCAATGTCCGACGCTCGCGCCATCGCTCTCACCAATTTATTTCGGTCGCCCCCGCGCTCTTTGCCCTCCCCAAACCATCCGAGATGAGGCGCTCAACAGACTTCCCTGAAGATGCAACTCTCACAGCAAAAAGTATATTTCCAGCCACCCGCATTGCTGCCTTTTGTAGGACACAAAGCAGTGAGAGAGCCTCTTGGCAATCGGAAAGATGATGCCGGAGGATCTGCGCTAGACAGCCACGATGGCGTACGCCCTTTTTTTAATGCTTCTATGTACAATACGCGCAAAATCCGCAGAGCTCACACCAAGGAGAGCAGCACTTCGATTAAGTTCGCCTGACCATAGGCAAGGGCGCAGTATAGGCGTGGTGCGTCGCACGACCTGGGGCAACTATGATGTTATCAACGGGGACTGGCAGACCGTGTGCAGTGCCATCTGTACATGCCAATCGAGGTTAGAATCAAACTGACACCGTAAAGGACGAGCAAATCAACAATAATGTCGTCAAGTGACTTCCGGCGCGCGCACCAACAAGTTCCGAGGCTCCGAAATGTGGAAAGTTCTGCGCACGCCAGGCAAGCCAGCACGGCCAAACCGTTGGGTGTCACGAGTGTGCGGGCACGGCCGTACACACACATACACACACAAACACCACCCACCGCAACTGCGCCGAAGGTAGGCGCTGGCAGAGCGCCACACCCACACATCGTCGGTAGCCGGCAACAGGGCACGCAGCAAGACGTTCACGGTCGTCGTCAGCTGTTGCGCGCTGCGTTGCCGGATGGGAACGACTTGCCAGACACAGCGTAGAGCGCGACAGCCAGCGTGTGAGAAACAAGGACGCCTCGCGGGCGTCGCTACATTGCGGACTGCGAAGCGGTGCACCGAACCCTGAAGTTGGACGCCTGATACCGTGGAAATCGGCGTTTCGCCGTATGGGGTGCCGTCGCGTGCGATAAGGGCCCCTGTGAATGGACGGATTTGATGAATGATTGATGAGGGCGGGCGCTGCTTCCTTGCAGGCGTGAGATCGCGGGTGTGTGCGTTTGTTTAGATTAGCCAGTCGAACGTCGAAATTAGTCTGATTGCCTATGGTTGGAGGAACGAGACAGTATACTACACTATACAATCAATGCTGGAGAATACTGCACAAGCACCGCTAAATGGGAGCGGTACGCGATCCCGGAACCTGCAGCTGTGCATAACTCAGCACATAAACACTACTATGGTCGAGGTATCAGTAATTGTGCCAAGACCACAAAAACACGAACTCTGCTTGCTGCTAGAGCGAGATTGTAATCTTCAAGGATAGCGGGAGAGAGAGGTGCATCGCGACGTGTAGATTGACACCTTGCAGGAACGTGAGCCGGCGGTCAGGCCAAAAGCCATGATCGCCATGCCATGCATTTGTCTTGCGCGTTCTTGTTTCAAAAAGCGCAGGGCAGTCGCCCACCGGCGCTGGCGATCGACAGTGCGATTGACACCCCATTTTACTCGAAACAGCATACGCCCTGGAGCTGCGAGATCTCGCGCTTCTTCCTTTCCCCAGGGCGAAACAGGCGCTAAGCGGTGCACAATGCCTGCCCGTGGACCGTCGCCAAGGGGAGCGAAATAGAGGGCATTCTGCTCTCACGCTGATCTCTTGCTGTTTCCTCCACAAGTGGGCATGATGATGCGCAACGCCGTTCCAGCGGGTCTGCATGGCGAGGGCAGATCCGGCGGTTTCCTTTCATCGTCCCTTGCGCGTCGTTTTGCTTGGCCTTTTCACTCGCTGCGTGGGAAAAGTAACGCCGCTGTTGCCCTCTGTGTCGCAGCGTTTCGCGCAGTCTTTGGCTGAACCCGCCGCCGAACCGGTGAAAATCCGGTCGCGGTGACGTGCCCACCCACAAGGCTGCAGTGGCTTGCTGATTCACCCCGGGAACAGCAGCTTCCGGGAAGCGGGTCACATTTTGCTTGTCTGGTCGGGTTCCTCCTAATAAAGGTGCAAGACACGGTCAAGGGCAAGCAAGCCACCCCCCACACCTCTGCATCATCGAGTAAGCACAGGTGGAAGGATTGCAGCTTAGCGCGACCGTTATTGTGCAAAGCAAGCGATTGCGGGCGGCCGAGCTGGCGTTCAGCCTAAAGTTGCGGTAGCGCCAAAGCCAAAACGACGGGTCGCGCATTCTCAATGTGTGTAGGGTGAACAGCGCTGCTCGCCACCACGACTGCTCTCACAGCATTGGACAGTCCTGCAACAGCACTTTGATGGGTGGTGGGGACCGGGGCCTGACGCGGACGCTGCAGCATGATGAAATTGGACTCCCCATAGCTGTGGAAATACCGCATGCGGCGGCAGCAGGAGCAGTGGCAACGACAGCGGCAGATGGAACTTTACGGGTTGGCGATCAGTCTCCGGTCCCAGGGCTTCGAATCCATGGCAGCGGCAGGTTCCGATCGCGCGCGACATGTGGAGGCAAGAGAGAGACACACACAGATTGGGCGGTCTGCAAGACATCGAAGAAGCACATGTTTCGACAACAGACCGAGACTCCATGCGTGGGCGATTTGCGGAGATGGTCGACGATCATCAATGATCAACAGGAGAACTCTGTCCACGACAGCTGGTCGCTGGGGTTGCTTAACTGCTCCACTTTCCAAAAAGCACGCGAGACGCTCGTGACCCGCCTGAACCCTTGTCTCAACTTACGAGAGGTACGCAGAGCCCGTCGTGCGCGCGTGAAGGTGTGTGATGAGATGCGGAGAAATGACTGGCAGAAATTCAAAAAATGCATTGTGTCCACGAGATGGGTCCACAGACTCCGCAGGGTCAGTGACAAAGACTAGATGTGTTTGGGTCATGGACGAATCACCACCATCCTCTGGCCGCTCAACATGACGACCTTCGGTACGAGACTTGACTCGATTGTACACCAGTTGTACTTTGTGATGCGACTCCTCTATTTTGCACGGCTCCAGCGAATGTGAATGCTAAAACATTCTGGCGACGGCGCCGTAGCTGTATCCACATATCCACACATTCTCGAGTATCCCGGATTCAGATATGGCAAGAAGGCGTCGCCTGTAGACGGGCTGATGAGACGCATCCAGCACATAGACTTTCCAGCCAATGCACAAGCAGGAATAAACTTCCTTACAGTGCAGGTGATGTCGTGAGGCGGAAACAGAGTACAGGCGCAGAAAAAGTGGAGGCGTTTCGTATGTAGCTTACCTGGGACGGGCAGTTGAGCAGATCGGGGCGGCTGCACATCAACCTTCGCGCTATGGCCTATCGGCTGCCTTCTTGGGATGGCGGACCAACGAGACGACCTTCTTTTCCTTTTACTTTGCGGGCGCCGTTGGTAGAAGGACACATAGTATGGCCGCACGGCCGCTGGGTTGCGACTACAGTACGACCGCAGTCCCGACAGGTGGATAATCACGCGCAGACTGGAGAGTGTACAGTACCGCATCATGTGTCCCGGGCGGCGTGAAAGGGTCCACCTCGCTTCTTTTGATAATGCGAAGCTGAAGGTCTTGACAGGATTCCGGTTCGCCGAGTCCTGACATGGAGGATATCATCATTGCCGTACCGTTGCCACCGCCGGCGTCAAGCAGGCGATTCCTTCGAATCCCCATCATTCGCTGCCGTGCGCGTCGGCGGGAAGCCACCCGTGTGTGACCCTCCCGCACTATGCGGAACGAGCGAGCAGCAGAGCAGCTCTGTGCCCCCAGGGCAAATCCACCATGACGCAGGGCCGTTCACAGCTGGGCGGTCGGCCGCAACGGGACAAGGGCAGGATTCGGGTGGCTTGATCGCCTAATTTGCCCGCCGGCGCCGTCCCTGTAGCGTTTCCCACACACACACACACACACACACACACACACACACACGCCCTCTCACACACATCCTCGCTCGAGGTAGCGACGCTTCGTTTTTGACTTCCCTGGATGATGCACATTGCAGGCGCCTTAGTCCGGCACTGGCGTCGTGGGCGTGCTGCCACTGCTGCCACTTGCTGCCCACTTCGCGATGGGGCCCTGTTCTGCCCTGACGCCTGAATGGCCCGCTGCCATGGTCGAGCGGAGCAATTGCTTGCCTGTCAGCTGTTCGCTGTGGAGGTGTTGCCCTTTCTTTCCCCACCAGCCCGAAGGCCAACGAAAAGCCGTGGTGCCCGGCCGTCTGGGAGGGGTGTGCTGCTCGGTCTGCTCGGCTGGTTCAATCGCTGCTGGGATGTGCAGGGTGTGGTTTGATGGGACCTGGTGGCTTGCGATGGCTTCGGCATGGTTACAGTCGCCGCAACCCGTCCGGTCGCCGCTCTTCGCCCCGGATGCGCAGATAGGGTTTAGTCAGGTAGGCGGGCAGACGAACTACAGCGCTGCTGCTACCCACACCCCCCCGTCGCCGCCCGGGTTGCGAGTCTGCGGGCGAGGGAGCCGGGTATACAGTAGTTTAGTGGGTGCTTGGGAAGCCTTTGGGCTGGCGCTGCGGGCGGGTGTACGATGGCGTTGCGCTGGAGGTAGCTCGTCGGCCACCACACAGACCCTTCAAAACGCCTCCCCGAGCGATGGTGTGCACTCTGCAGATGGTGGCTTGCCCTGGCTACGACGTCGTCATTGCAACTCTGGGACCACGGCAGATACATATCAGAAGTGGTGTTCCTTCGCCCAGTCGGTTTGTGATCTGCATCTGCATCCTTGGAGAGAACGTTTGACCAGGAAGCGTGAAGCAGCAACAAAAAACAAAGCAAATTATCGCTCATACTTGTCCTATTCTCCTACCACGAAGAGCATTCTGCCAACCGTCCCGATCGCGGAGGGAACAGCAGAAGTGATCATCGTGTCTTTTGCTCCTCCACCTGCCAAACCCCCTGTCTGTCAGACCAACTTGTGCTCCGCGGTGACGATCTTGATCAACATCGCCAGGTGACAAGGAAAGTTTGCGTCCAACCTTTGGGCCCGTTTGGATCGCGCGCGCGCACGTTGTTCGACCCCGAATCGCGCGGCACACACACCCTGGGTCTCTGGGCTCTCTCACAGGAGACAAAGGCACAGAGCTGGAGGCACGGCACGCACTGCACGCACGCACGCCCGCCCCGGCGCGTCGTCCTCTCGTGCACATCTTTACCCCAACGGCTCGCTGCCGGTGACGCATCGTTGCCGTCTTTGGTCGCATCGCTGCTCGACCCCCGACCTGCCCGTCCCGATCTCTCCAGTCGGCCGTGGGTGGGCACGCACTACCGCGCGCACACTACATCACTCGCGTCGTCCGCTGCCTTCCTGAAACACCCTGCCCGTCCTCCACTGGGCGACGGCCATCCAACCCGCTGCGCCCTAGTTGCATAGGGGTCCCCGACAGGCGCACCTGTGCCCGCCAGCCCGCATCGGACGCTGCAGCCATCCCATTCGATCGGCACTTGCGAAGGCGTGTGCGCACTGCACATTAAACCACCCGCACACACTACGCCCATCTACCTTTCGGCTCGTCCCAGCGACAGAAGGCCCTTGGAAACACTTAAGCACGCTGATCCCGCACATCCTCCACGGTTGATCACTCTCATACACGTTTCGGATTTCTTTCTCGAGCGTTGATCATACACCTCCGCGCGCGCGTGTGTGTATCGTTGTCTTCCTCTCCGACAACTCTCTCTCTCTTCCCGCTTGGAGCCCTCTTTGGCCAACTACCTACCACCTACCTGATCCGCACGCCACATCCTCCGGCATGGCAATGGCCGTCGACTCGCGACAGCAACAACAGCAATCACAGTTCAACACGATGGGTTACGACGCCATGAGATACCCTGCGGGGCCCCAGTTCACCAACCCTTGGGTGTCGGCCGCGCCTGGCAGCAGCCAGATGTACGCGACCTCAATGCCTCCGAGCAACGAGCAGCGTTACGCGCAGGCACCCAATGCGTCGGCCCCGTACTCCGCTGGCCCCATCTCCGCGCCCGCGCTGGCATCAGGTATTTTCTCCACCATGGACCAACAGTTCCTCGAAGAACCCACTGGCTTACCCTTCGCGCAAGATGGCTTGAGCGCGGCCCGACCGACCTACCCGCCCTACACCACCCACCCGACGACGGCGAGCACCTTTGCCCCGACGTCGGCGCCCACGTACGCCGCGCAATACCACTCCTACCAGGCGGACAGGAGACCGTCGCACCCGTCAGTAGCCACCGCCTTGTTCCTGGGCGACGACCTCGCTCTCGCCGAGGCGCCCGCCCTCAAGCACGCTGCTGCCCGTCAGGACTCCTTCATTGACATGTACGATGACAGATTCAACACGACCTCCGACGCGGAGCGCCAGGGCTTCAACGACGCCATGGACGCGTCGCGCGGCATGCTGGCCATGAGCCAGTCGGACATCACGCCGCGCAACATCTACGGCAACCAGCAGCCGAACTCGTCGCGCAGCTCGACGGACTCGTACGGCTTCCCGGCGACGCACTCGTCCCACTCCTCCATCTCCTCGGGCTCCTACCCGACCTACTACAACAGCTCCGTCAGCGAGGCCTCCGTCGGCGACTACAGCTCCGCCAGCGAGTCCGTCGACATGCCGAGCTCGCGCACGCTGCCCAAGCCGCTCGGCCTCGTCGGCGGCGGCAGCCTGCCCCCGGCGCCGCAGTCCATGATGGGCCAGTTCAGCTCGAAGGTCTCGTCGAGCTCGCAGAAGAAGCACAAGTGCAAGATCTGCGACAAGCGCTTCACCCGCCCCAGCTCCCTCCAGACGCACATGTACAGCCACACCGGCGAGAAGCGTGAGTTGCACACTCCCGACGATCGGCACACGTCCCCCATCACTAACGTTCCTTCCTTGTTATAGCTTTCGCCTGTGACGTCGAGGGCTGCGGTCGTCACTTCTCCGTCGTCTCCAACCTGCGAAGACATCGCAAGGTGCACAAGGCTGGTGGCCAGGATCACCCGTCGCCGGACGATGACGAGGACGACTAGACGCCTTCGTCTCGCAACGGCTTCTCCGGAGCATTCTCAGCCTGACTCTTTAATGATCATATTTATCCTTCTTCGACGCTGCCGAGCTCCTTCGCTCGCCAGCACTCCTCGAATCACGCCATTCCGGGAACTTGTCCACACTTTTATATTATTCCATTACGGTCGCTTACAGCTCAAACAACTTTGATACCCCATTTTTCGGCGGCGGCGGCGGCGGGACATGAAGCGGCAGCGGAGAGTTGAGAAAGGGTTTCTTCCTCCCGCCCGCGAAAGGCGTTTTATACTTTTCGGCGCAAACATCACGCACCAAAACGATACAGGTCTACCTTTTTTGGCACCACGAAAACGATGTGAAGGAGAACGGGAATGTCCACGCACAGCACAGAGAAAAGGGGAACTCCAGCGGTCCCCCGAACCACAAACCTGTACCATCACACACACATACACCTGGAACGGACATGAAACGCTCACGAAGGAGAAAAGGAAAGAGGAGGAATCTACTGCGCCGGGGATGATGATCTTCACCCCATCCTCCCCGGCGGACACTGAGAGAGAACCTGGGAAGGTTATGGTTTGCGCAAAGATGGGTATCTTTTTCGCGCGCACGGGCACGCCTTGGATGGAAAAAAAACGAGGCGAGGCACAGCGGCACCATATGAAAGAAATCCAGTCGCTACATAATGATGTTTTAAACTTGGGATTGCTGTTAGGAAATATTGTCAACTAATTGCTTTTTGACTTGATGGCAATGGGCGCACTATTGGTGTACATTTTGAATTGGCGGGTTTTGATTGTTTGCTACAATTCTTCTTGGAAAGGAGAGATCCTAGATTCGCATGGCTGCGATCTCGGGATCTACCATGGCTTTGGACCTCTTTCTGAGATGATGAATACGAATGAGCTTCATTCTTCCACACCATTCCTCTGCGGTTTCGCAATCTGCTCTCTATCGTGATATTCGCCACTTGGGTTCACCAACACATCGAACAAGTCTACATGTGATCCAATTGCAGCCCAAACCATTCGCAACCCCGACAGACCGACCGACAGCGCTCGGAGAAGTGCACCGTATTATCGCGCCTGCTGGGCTGCACGGTGGGTGGTGTGTGGTGCAGACAACCTTACCTCAGTGGCGCGTTTTGAATTTCCCTGATCGACGCGCCACCGAGGTTTGTTTCCCTGCCCGCAGCAGTGCCATCCCTCAGCCCGCACCCTTTCCTCCCACACACCACGACACATCCCCACCGGAACGGGTGCGCCTGAGGCACACCCGCACTTCTTGGTCCGAGTTGCGCGGTCGCATGTTTCCCTCCGCCAGCTCATTTGCCCGCGAGATTGCCGTGCATCGCAGGCGTGCCAGTGCCCGCCCGCACGCACGCCCCGCCAGCCAATGGATTCTTGCCCCGGGCAAGTCGCCCACCTGCACAGCAAAGGTTGCAGCACTAAGGCTTGCGGCAGCGCGATGTCACCTCAGATCTGGCGGGAAGGCTAGCAGGGGTGGCCCCGGGCCTTTTGCTGCTTGTTGCTGGCCCTTGCCCTTGCCCTTGGAAGCGGGAGGATTGCATGCAGTTAGGCTGGGGATTGCGGCTGTGCAGAAACGGTCGTCCTCGTCCTCGTCAGGCGGGGATGGAGAATACGCGGGCAGGGGGGTTCGAGGGCGTGGAGGTCAGCATGGGGAAGTACCCTTTGCGGTGTGAACGATTGGTGAAGAAGGCATTGTCCACAGCAGTATGTACCCGGATACCATCGGGCGAAAATGATGAACATCCATCCGGCCTGGTGTACGCCGTGCGAAGTTCCTTGCGGAGAGAGATCGGCCTCGTCGTGTTCGCAGCCAGAGGCGCTGCCTCTACAGAGCGAGTCCCATCGAGTCGGTGAGCAGCGACAGTAACACCCATTCTCCCTCCATCTCATACGCGGTGATCTCGTCATGCAATGCCGACACGACGCGCGTGAAGAGATGGAGGAGCATCAAAAGTGGGTCGCGGGTCCATGTGGAGGAGCCATCGAGGAGGGGGTGCCCGAACCCTCATGACAAGAGATGCGGAGCCGGCCAGGCGTGAATGACATCACGTGAGAGCTGACGAAATGTCCCCGAGCGAGGGGGGACTTCCGCGTCAGGGTCTTGTCCTCAGGCACGGTTGGGAGAGGTGCCGGTGATGACGTCTCGCATTGCACTGGCCAGGGTTCAGCTTTCGTCTTCTTCTCACCCCCGCGAGTCATGTGTCGCGCGAAGCGAGGAATCACGATAGTGTCTTGGTCCCCGACAGTGCCGTGACGACACACACACACACGAGGGATCGTTGTAACTATATCGACGTTGCCGCGCGTGGTGATGACCGCATCGAGTATCTACATGATCCGAGGGGATACGCATGGTGTGCTGGTTCGCTCAGGGTTCGTTTGTGTGCTGCGTGGGAACGGAAACTAAGACCGGGCGTGTCTGGATAGCCGGTCGTGAGTGAAGCCATTGCTTTCGGAGAGCAGGAAATCATATCTTCACTAGTGGTTCAGTCTGTATACAGTGGTCGACACCGGTCTCAGCCTCCAACATAGTGTCCCCATTCCAGCAAGCGAGTGGGTCGCGCGCGGGAAGCCAGCTCATCCTGTCTCTATCTGATACGTCCACACAGAGGCCCACCATCGGGGACTTCTGATCTGTAGTGAGCGGCTTCTCAGACAAGACATCACCGCCCAATCCAAATACGAGCTCATCCCGAGCACCACGCTCGGCTGTCTTTACCCCAATGCCCGGGCGAACGCCCTGTTCACTAAGTCAAGTCACTACTCTAACAGAAACGCCCAACTCATTCGCCACCCACGCAGGGCAAAATGCTAGCTCTCAGTTTAAGTTACCAATGATCTGTTCGCTTGTGGGTTTTCAGCCGCGCAGTCGCGCATCCGCTTCCTGGTCGGGCATCTGCAGGGACTGTGGTCACCACCCCTCAGGGTACCAATATGTCCTGTCCTGGCCCCATCACGCCCCGGCTGAGGACGCGCGAGACTTGGGCAGCAGACGGGGCGGAATCACATAGTAACTTCACGTAGGTGAGACGAGTACCTACCTGAACCTGATGAAAGGTCATAATCGTGTGGAGGCGAAATGTGATCCCTCCCGCAGTAGTTGGGGCGCCTGGTGCCGCCTCGTCTTCGTTTCATGTTCGGATTATCCTTTGGACCCTGAGAACGCCGGCCGCAGAAACTTGGGTTGTGCTGCGAGCGAAGCTGAAGGGATGTGCGGGTGGCGAAATAATCACTACTGCTGCTGCTGCTGCTGCTGCTGCTGTGGTAGAGTTCGCAATCCTGGCGACTCGTTTCGTGCCCGATGGGTTGTGGGAGTTGCCGCTGCTCCATACGTGGATATTCTCGCCAGGACCTCGATGCGGCATCCCGCCGCGTCGCCACCCATTTTCATGGACTGCTAACCGATGGCATTAGGATCTCGCAAAGTTGGTGATCCTTATCTGATCAGACCGTCCAGGCCTGATCTCTGTGATCAGTCGCTCTGTGCCTTCGTGGCCGAAGAATGGTTGTAACTCTTCGCTGCAGAAGGTACAACGAGCGCGGCCGAGGACGTGACGTTGGGACGACGCCAGGTCGATCCCATCTATTAGAGTTGCGACCAAAACGCAGCGACGACAACGACGACGAGGCCGATGCATGGCCTCTCCACACATTCATGCGCCGGGACATTTTCGTCGTCTTTCCCCCTGTGCCCCTCCACTGGTCACCATGAACCCGATGGGCGAGATGGACAGGAACAGGGAGTCCTGGTATTGGGCACGCGATTTGACTTCAGCATGGTTATGATTATTGTTGAGAAACTGCATTGTACTGTACAGGAGTCGACCGCCGTGATGGAGTTCCTGGCGATTCATGGTAGTGATCGTGGTTGCTATGCAAATCATCCTTGGTCATGGGTGGAGTTTCATGATCGTCCTACGACTATATGTGTGCCCGTCGACCACTTCGTGCAGGATCATTCCACAACGACGGCCAAGGCGCAGTGACATGCCCCAATTCCTCCCACGGTGTGAGAACGACTCTGCCGGGTGATCCCGAATCATCATCAGAGGGACAGTGTGTACATGAAGTAGGAGCCGTGTTCCGACACGAGCACCCGGAACCCAGTCGATCCGGCCGATCGTGCCGTGGTTGCCAATCTTCCCCATCCCTACCAAGCTTTCTCCGTCCCGCAGAACGTTGCCGAACATCCGAGAGGGCAGGAAACTTGTAAACACATGTGGATCCTTCGATGCTCCCCCCGTCATGGTCCCCCGGCATTCATCGTTACATCCGACCTGCTGTCCGAACACCCGTTCGTCTCTCCCCTCGTGGCATGATCAGCAAGGTTTCCCGGAACCACACTGCCGCTGCTGCTGTAACCATGCACTGCCAGGTGCCGGCTTGGAAGGCCAAGGTGTCTCGTTCCGCGCTAGAAAACCCCCCATGCGAAGGAGCGGATTCGCCTCCGAAAGCCTGCAGTGAGCCGATGAAACACTATGCACATCGCTTCAGGTTCCTGCGTCGGTCGCCGCGGCTGGTGCAGTGGTTGTGGTGCCTTCCCCCTCGACGCCGCCGCCTTCCGCGTCGATCCCGCCGCGCTTCCGCAGGTTGCCCACGCCATAGAGCAGATCTTCGAGCTCCTTGTCGGAGGTCGCTCCTACCGATGTGGAGGAGGAGGGGGACGAAGAAGGTCGCCAGTTGTTCAGCGCGGCGAGGGGTGGTTCCGATTGGCTCTCCTGATCGTAGGTGAGGATCCGGCCGGTGGGTGCTGTGACTGCTCCGGACTCTCCGTCGGTGACCGGCTCCGCTCCTGCTGCTGCGGCTCGGCGCACTTCGAGAAGCTGCAGACGATTTTGACCTTGCTCGCGGCGGTCGAGGGAGATGACTGTCTGGTGGTCCCCATCACTCCCGCTGCCGGTGAAGACGTCGAGCGGGTTGCCGTCCAATTGAATGACAGCAAATTCCGAGACCAGCGCCTCTGCGCTCACAGTCTGCTGCACAGTAGCAACGAAAAGTGCCGGAACCTTCTCCAGGGCTACCGCCAGTACTTCGGCACTGGCGTCTGAACCTTGTAGTGGTAGTGTCCAGATGCCGGAGACGGCGATCGTATATGCCGCGGTGCCGTATGCAGGATCGATGTCTGCCAGGGTCGATAGCGGCGCGCGGAGGTCTAATTTCCTGATCAGCTGGCCTGCCTGCCAATCCCACAGGCCCACCCAATCATCTCCGCCACCACTGAACAAAAGCTTCGCATCACCCGTCAGTCGAATCTTGCTAATGAACTCCGTATGGCCGAGACAGTAGCCCTCGATGACGTGCGCCTGCGGCGGCGCCCGCGACACGCGGATGTGCTCGTCGCGATCGGCCGTGAGGATGTACTGTCGGGGCCTCCCGCCCTCGGTCGCCGCTGCCACCGCTGTGGTCATGTCCGTCAGCATCGACACGTGGCCGAGCTGGAGCCGGTGCTCGAACTTGGCGCCCTCCTTCCGCGGCGTCAGGTTCGTCTGCTTCATCTGCGCCTCGAGCGCCATGCGGTTGCGCTTCGTGTGCACGGTGAGGTTGGTCGCCGTGGGCTTGAACTCCGCATCGCGGTGGGGTGGTGCGGCCGGATCGCCCCCGTCACCCTGGCCGTTGAGCTCGTCTGCCGCCGGGAAGAGCGGCAGGGAGTAGACGTCGCCGAACTTGTCGCCCACGAGGATCGTGGCGTTGTCGGGCAAGATTCGCACGGCACAGGGCCGCTTGGGCATGCAGCGTTGACTGAGTTCGTGAAGACGACCTTCTCCGCTGAGCGACAGCACGCGCACGGCTTTATCGTCGGTTATGGTGACGACCGATTTGTTGTCGGGCGAGGCGACGAGCTTGAGAATTCGGGGGCTCCGGCCTGTAGTGTTGTTGTTGTTGTTGTTGTTGTTGTTGTTGTCATGTTTGACTCTCTTGGCCGGCGGCTCTCCATTGTTGGTGTTGGTGTCGTCCTCGGCCGGCTGCGATGCATCTGTGGTCTAAGAAGTATTGTCAGTCACGTATACCTCATCACCATGCAAGCTCAACATACGGCTTCACCAGCTGACCACTCCGAGACGACAATTTTCCGCTTCGTGCAGAATGACACAAGATTTGATCCACACGCTGCAAGCAGGTATTCTTGGGAAGGACCTGCAGGGATCGATATGCAACATTGGTATGGATGCTGCATCTTCCTGACGCTGATCTCGCCGAGGGTTCAATGTGAGAGGCAGATAATGGTTGGTCGTATTCCAGCCTTGTGATGAAATTGTCTGCATCAGGACATTTACGCCAGGTCCGTGCGCGGGCTGTTCTACACCAATTATCATTGAGCAGCTTCACGAAATGGCCGAGAGACCAAAGTCGGTGCAATTTCTGTGCTACGACGGCATAGATCGATCTTGCTCGTCTTTGAGTATGCGTGTGCTTGAGCCTGAGCATCGAATTGTCCAAGTGGTCTCATCACGCACAGCACGATCGGCACATCAATCCGGCTTCCTATCGCGTTAGGGTTATTGTCTCAGTGCGCCTTTGGCAACGAGACATGATATTTGCATGATGAGAGAAGGGCATGAACAGCGATCAACAGTCGTCAAGAATCAGCTTGAATGTGCTCGGTGTTTGTGACTGATGATGAACATGATTCAAAGGTCTGGGTTCACAATTATGTGGTTATGCTTAATTGGACGGCTATCTCGTCAGATCAGAGGAACAAACACCTGACTAGGCGGAGAAAAATATGATGACGGCCATGAACATCTCATGAGTACCGGGTCGGATGCACCACTTCTTCTTCTTCTTCTTCTTGCATGTTCGTTGCTGGCAACTACTATCCAGTTGACTCGTGCATCGCGAATCAGGCAATGATTGAAATCCTCAACCAGCCGAGATGCATGTGGAATGCCTCAGATCGCGGAAATCTCCCGTCGACATCTCCCACTAGACCGCTTCGGTGCAAGCGACTCAACTGAAAATAGAAATGTATTTCCCGCCTAGACACCAGCAGCGCGTCTTCACGTCGACCATGATGGCTTGTTTACGTGCAGATAGGAGATGTAGACGACCGCACCCTTTGCTTCCCGGATTGCTATCTGTTATTTGCTCCCGTCTCTCTTGTGCGCGTGCGAGAATGAGCGAAAAGGGTGCGGCGGAGAGGCGCACAGAATCCGATGGATGACTTTCGAAGAGCGGGACCGGCCGCCGCCGCATGGGGAGCCTTGCGCAACATCGGGATGGGAAAGCCTAGAAATGTCTTAAGAAACATTTTCACGAGCGTCCAATCCCGATTTCAAGGTCGCACACCTCTCTAAACCAGTCTTCCATATCCGGTCGACAATCCAAGTGTCGTGACAGACCACACCCACATCCGCAACAAATATACGCCAGTTTGTTCTCTGCAGCAACGGTAAGTAGCGCGGCAACCACAGGCGTTGGCCCACTTCGCATAAGATCAGGCTGCGCTGCTGCGCCGTTCAGCTGAACGGTCACGATAGCATAAGCTTCGCCTCTTTCTCACCTTGACTTCCACATGCTTCGACGGACCGTGCAGTGCTGACACATGAACTGTAACTTAGAACGGCAGCCGACAGAACAGATTCACCCCTCTTCTATTCTCGCCGCATAGCGACCGGATCCCGATTTCGCTCCCCACACATCTACGCTCCACAGCGTCCCTACATATACGATGGTGAAGGACACCAAGTTCTACGACGTGCTCGGCGTCTCACCCGACGCTACCGAGCAGCAACTCAAGAGCGCGTACCGCAAGGGCGCCCTCAAGCACCACCCCGATAAGAACGCCCACGACCCCGCAGCGGCGGAGAAGTTCAAGGAGATCTCGCACGCCTACGATGTCCTGAACGACCCACAGAAGCGCCAGATCTACGATCAATATGGAGAGGAGGGTCTGGAGCAGGGTGGCGCCGGCGGCGGCGGCATGGCCGCGGAGGATCTCTTCTCACAGTTCTTCGGCGGCGGCGGCGGCTTCGGCGGCATGGGCGGCATGTTCGGCGGCGGCATGCGGGACACGGGCCCCAAGAAGGCGCGGACGATCCACCACGTGCACAAGGTCTCGCTCGAGGACATCTACCGCGGCAAGGTGTCGAAGCTGGCGCTGCAGAAGTCGGTCATCTGCAGCAAGTGCGAGGGACGGGGTGGCAAGGACGGCGCGGTCAAGACCTGCTCCGGCTGCAACGGCGCGGGTATGAAGACGATGATGCGACAGATGGGTCCCATGATCCAGCGATTCCAGACCGTCTGCCCGGACTGCAATGGCGAGGGGGAGACGATCCGCGAGAAGGATAAGTGCAAGCAGTGCAACGGCAAGAAGACGGTGATCGAGCGCAAGGTCCTGCATGTCCACGTCGACCGTGGTGTCCAGCCCGGCACCAAGATCGACTTCCGGGGAGAGGGCGACCAGATGCCCGGCGTGCAGCCCGGTGACGTGCAGTTCGAGATCGAGCAGAAGCCCCATGCGCGGTTCCAACGGAAAGGCGACGACCTCTTCTACCAAGCCGAGATCGACCTCCTGACTGCCTTGGCCGGCGGTGCCATCTACATCGAGCACCTCGACGAGCGGTGGCTCACCGTCGAGATCATGCCCGGCGAAGTCATTTCACCAGGTGAGTAATCCTTCGATCATTCCCCAATCGACACTCTTGCTAACAACATGCCAGGCGAGGTCAAGGTCATCCGCGGCCAAGGTATGCCCTCCTACCGCCACCACGACTTCGGCAACCTGTACGTGCAATTCGACGTCAAGTTCCCCGAGAAGCTCACGGGTCCCCCCGACGCCGACGGCTTCGCGACCTCCATCACCCCGGAGCAGGTCAAGGCGCTCGAGTCCGTGCTGCCGCCCCGCGCCCCCCAGAACATCCCGCCGCCCGACGCCATGACCGAGGACTACAGCCTCGAGAAGGTCGACCCGACGCGCGAGGGCGACCGCGCCGCGCGCGCCACGGACGAGGACGACGAGGAGATGCACGCGGGCGGCGAGCGCGTGCAGTGCGCGTCGCAGTAAATGCGGAGCACTCCTGGAGGGAGGCGAATCGGAGGCGGCGGGGGGCGATGGGCGGCATCACAATACAACGACCGAATGCGATACATGGCATCATGAAGTTTTCTTTTCCCTTTCCAAACCCACGCTCGCGATCATGGTGCTCGGCGATATCTCGAATCCACTGCACACCACGCGAATACGACTCACATCTGTTCGTCTGAGAGTGACACAATCCACACTCGCAAGGAGCGAACTCGATAACACCATTCCGCACCGGCGTCGCTGTCATTTCCTTGTTCGAAGCCCCACCTCACCCATTCGAGACACGAAACATCACAAAACCGATTCCCTTTGGCGATGGATACAGCAGGGAGGAAGGTGGCCCGCGGCGTTCTCAGGGCGTTTTCTGTTCTTTTCTTCCCACGTCATAAGAGTAAGAGTGAGAGGGGATAGGAGTCGGAGAGGAGTGGTTGGTAGGGCGTGTTTGCGGGCACGGGTCAAGTGGGAAAATGGATGGCGTGGCTAGGATAGATCGTTCCGATGTGCTATTGTGGCTTCCGATCATCATCATCATCATCATCATCATCACCACGAAATTGCTTTCTGCTCGCGAAATAATGAATCTGATGGCTTTTCTTTCAGCTTGAGCTCGCGTTCTTTCTGTGGTCTGGTGCGTGAATCTCGGATCGTGGTCGTAATTGAGTGGCGTGGTGGTGCATATGCTATCCAGGACTGCAGCAACAGGAGTCTGATTGCATTGTGGTGACTTATAATTGACAAGATACATTCTTTCAGGCATTGCGGCCGTGATTCGTCTGTAATAACGACTAAACGACTCCAGGTCGATCGACTCGAATCTCACTCTCGCACTCTCCAGCTTCCACGAGATTCGCCCTAGTGACTGACTCACAGCTACTCCGACAGCACTTTGCTGCAGGTCCACGAACCCGCAATCTGCGGCGGAGACTGTCTGGGCATAGCTGATTTGCATGAATGTACTGAGTCAACACACTTTACCGACGACTCCCTTTGTTCGATACCGAATGGAAAGGCATATGGCACGACAGCCCGACAGTCTTGCAGGTCCCGGAATCGCAGCCGCTTGTCTGATCTTCTACATCAGCTCGATCTTCTGATCACAAACGACATCAAGGAAATCCTCTACAGCGGGGGAAAAAACGTTCCAAACCACTGGAGCAAAGTCACGATAGAAACATACACACACACACACACTAAGACCTGGGTCAAAAACTGCCCACTGCTTCGCACGTCTAAATCCAAATCAATCCTCTCGAAGCCGGCACCAACAATGTCTCACAACCTCTCCGACTCCCTCGCCATCCACGCAACCTCCTTCTCCTCCCCAAACTGGACCCGCAGACGCACCCTCGCGCTCCAGGCCCTCCATCCGCACCTCCCGGCCGGGCTCCCGCTCTACCGGCGCCTGCAATGCGGCCGCTTCACGCCTGCGAGCACGATCTTGACGAACCTGCGGGACGACGATCAGGGAATCGGCACAGGGGACTCAGACGGGATCACGGCACCTAACGGAAGAGGGAGTAGCCTCCATTCCAACGCCACCTCATCACCCTGGCTCGTCGTCTTCCTCGACCGCGCCTGCCGACCCGAGACCGAAGCCTGGACGTTCGGGAGCTGGGAGGCGACGACGACATCAGGGCCTTCGGGGGAGGCCGAGGCGGAGACGATGCTGATGCGGAACTTTGCGCGGGTCGTTCGAGATCTAGGCATCCCGGAGCCGGCGCAGACCCCGAAGATAGGTTCGACCGCGCCGGGCCGACTCGACGCCGAAATCCTGTTCGGCGCGATGCACGAATGGACGTACCAGGCGCTGCAGCGCGCGGGGCTGGCTGCCGCGGCGACGGGGCAGGATCACGCGTTCCCCTTCACGCTGTACGTGTTCGATTTGAAGGCGAGCAGTGTGAAGGGAGAGGACAAGATGGGGACGGCTTTGCCGGCCGGGTTGCGGTGGGGACATCTACAGGATTCACACCTAGAACTCGCACTGTCGCGACAGCAGTATCCACGGGCGAAGAGTACGTTCGCCGTGTTACCGAACGTCGCCATATTCTCCTCGGAATCAAAACAACCGATCGCATGGGCGTTCGTGGGCCTAGACGGCAGTTTGACGGCTTTGCATGTTGAGGAGGACTGGCGGAAGAAGGGATTGGCAGGCCTCCTCACGAGGAGGGTGTTCTTGCATGAGATGGGCATGTTCTGGGATCAAGACAGCTCAACCACGCTGCCAGAATTCCGCGCAGCAAATGCTTTTGTTGCGAAGGGAAATGTTGCGAGCGAGCGGCTGTGTCTCAGTGTGGGCGGTCAGGCGCGATGGAATGTCTACTGGGTGCGTACAACTCTGCAAGAAACGGCGGTGGTGTGACGCTGATGAAGGAGAACGGAGTGAGTACATAGTGGTCGGTGTTAAGATACCTGATGTATGACGTTAGCATGTGCCATCGAAAAACGAAGAAGAGCCAAGACTGGAGTGGTTTGGGCGGTATCATGAAAAAATTAGAGTGTTGTTGCTGTTTTAATCCTCATAGAGCAAGCTCAGGGTTAAAAATATATAATCATTTAAAGAAAAGAGAGAAAATGAGAATCGGTGAATACATACCAAAATTTGCAGTTTCTGCAGTGGCGCAGTGTTATTCGCGGCGTCCATGTCATCACAGGTCGTCATAATGTTGTGTGCTTTCAGAGGTCGTGCATTGTTGTCATTCAGTTCTATAGACCGCGGCGAATTGGCAAAACAAGCGCTTAGTCGAAAAGACCGAAACCCATGTCCTCGTCCTCGGACTCCTCCTCCTTCTCCGGCTCGGCAGCAGCAGCAGCCGCCGCAGGGGCCGCGCTGGACGAGGCAGCGGCGGCAGCCGGGGCAGCCGAGGCGTACTTCTCAGGGTTGCGGACACGGTCCTTGAGCTCGGTGATCGCCTCCCACTCGAACTCCTCCAACTCAAGAGCGACAGAGATGAGGTTCTTGTAGCTGTTGACCAAGCTGTGCATGATCGACGGCAAGGTCGGGAAGCCAATGGCGAGCGAGATGGTCGCGACGGTGTTGACGGCCGAGGAGAAAGCCTGGAGCAGCTGAGACTCCTCAATGTCCAGAACGTTGGTAGCGAAGGTCTGGCCTTGATCGTAGATCTGAGCGATACCCATACCGTAGGTGAAGGGAGAGATGTTGAGCATGTTCAGGAGGGTGGCCTCGGAGGCACCGACCTTGTTGCCAGCCTCGACGAGCTTCAAGTCGGTCGTGATTTCAATGGTACCACGAGCGATCTTGGTGGGCACACCAAGAGCCTGGAAGAAAGAGGTCTTACCAGGCTCCATACCAGTGTTACCAGCCGGGACGTACACATCAGCGGGAGCGACGGCACCAGCACGGGCGGGAGCAGCGACACGGTTAGACAGAATCTTCGTGCGGGTCTCCTTCAGGTCGCCGTTGGTGAAGACGAAGCCAACATTGCCCTTGACGAAGGGGAGAAGGCGCTCGTACTCCGGGAAGTCCGCCTGGAAGGTCTTAAGCGCACGTCGAACCTTTCAATGGTGTCAGTCTCTTCTCTTTTCCACCGTGTCTTCGGCCTTTTCATACCATGGTGTTCTTGCCCATCAGCACGACACCCTCGCCGCGCATGGACTGACGGATCTCGTGCATCTGCTGCGACGAGACATTGTCCACGGTCACGATGAAGATGCTCTTGTACTCCTCCAAAAGGCCCTTCAGCTTGTCGAAGTAGCCGGCCTTGTTCGCGGTTTTGCCCCCCATAGCGTCTGCGCGTTATAGGGTTTTCTGGTTTTAAGGCTGGTTGGTTATTTTTCAAAAGGGGTGATGAAGTGAAGTTGTTGATTCCAAGAATCATGTCGCTCGTGTCGCTGAGCCCAAATCGTCGCGGAGTTTGTGTGGGCCCGTGCGCAGAAGTCTTGGCATTGCCGCAACTTCCTCTGCAGGACTTCTCGATCCGTGCCCCCCATCGATGCCATTCCCTAAATAATGCAGATTCTGCGGACCTTCTGTGCAACTAAAACTGCCTGTTGTCTGTAATGCAATCTTTAGATACCCATGATTCTAGTGTACGATGGCCAAGGGTGGTTTGCGGGGCTTTCATGTGACTGGAGGTCGTGATGTGGATTTGGCAGGGCAAGACTCGTTTGCTAAGTCGCGTCTCATGGACTGAGGAATGCTTGTGACCATCATGTGCTACCTTGTTACGTTAAAAAAACGTGCCTGTATGCTGCATACACCTCGCATAAACGAATCTCAAATCATTACGCCGTATGATGTCCGAAAGTACAACATGTTAACCCAACTGCACCTTGAAATGCTTCCAACGCCTCCCCAGCACATTGAAACAAATTCAGACCTTGTACCACACTCTATGTGATTTTACTCTGTGGTTTGTGGGAGCGCAGGCGAGCGCAGATCCATCTTTCGCGGCTTCACGTGCCGCGCGGTGTTAAAGTCCGGGCCAGATTCTTCGCTGTCCTCAGTATTCTCTTTGGTGCTCTCGAAGCCGGCATCCAGGTCCGAAAGGCGGTGGTCGTTCTCGTACGCGCCGTCGTCGATGTTGCCGTGTAGCGCAAGCACTTTGGCCATGGCGTTCAGGCTCTCTGCGAGCGTCTCCATCTGCCGGCCCAATTCCTCTTCCAACAAAGTCTGGTCATCGTTCTCTGTGAGCGCGCTCGGATTGGGTGGGTAGATCTTGGGAAAGCTGATGTTGGTGCCTGGAAGAACTTCGAGGCCGGGATCTCGCGAGCGGGAGGGTCTAGATCCGGCGCCGTTCGACTGAGAAGACCCGCCGTACGGGAACTCAAAGTTGGCAATTCTGGGACTAGCTTTCAGTCGAGAGAACCGAGATTCATTGTCGAGAGCGTTGAAGCCTGGCCACGCCTCAGTCATGCGCTTGTCCTCAGAAAATCCATTCTCGAGCCCAATGCCAAGAGAGTCCGACGGTGCAAGGCTATTCTGGTATGCTTGGCTCGATCGATGTTCGCTGAACGACTCATTGCTTGTTAAGCTGCTGCCTCGAGTATGTAGCTGAGCTTGATTGGCATTGTGGCTTCGCCGCTCCCGTTGGCCTCCTTCGGATCTCCACTGCTTATGATACGAGTAACGACTCCGATCCATTTCATTCTGAAATGGATCCTCTTCGAGGTCGAATGGATTGCCAGATGTCTCATCCGTCATCGCAGACGCGCTCGAAGTGGCAGTCGACGGTCGTCCGATCGCTGCGGCATAGTCAATCGCGTCGCTGGTGAGTGCGAGATCTAAATCAATCATAGAACCTCGATAATCGTCAACGTTTGATGCCGACGCAGGTCCGGCGTGAGGCATCGCGGACCCAGTCCCTCGGAACTGACCAATCGGCTCAGTGACTGTGCGATCCAAAGTGGGACGGAATCCCGGAGGTAAGGGACCGTCAAAGCTTGGGGGAGGGACTTCTAGTGAGATGATGGGTTCCGCGGCGAAATCCTGCGTCGCAGTCCCGGCAGTTGCGAAGGTCCAGCCCATTGTGTCTCGCTTGTCGGGCTCCTGAGGCGCAGCTTGTTTCGCCGGCGCTGACGATGGGAATGACCAATCCATTGTGGCACGTTTGTCATCAAATTGTCCGTACTGGTAATTCTCTTCATCGTCATCATCTGCGTCGCGACTCGGGCCTTTCAAAGTGACCTCGTTTGTAAAGTCATAAAAATCTGAATCGCCTGTGGTCATTCCGGAGGAAGCCATCGCGGCTGAATAGTCGGCGTCTCCCAGATCGATGATCGACTCCCGCATGGGAGCGTCATTCGTGTACTCACGCAGCGGCAAGCTGGGCAGCGCCGGCGCGGTCTGTTCTATGGGTGTTTGGATCAACGGCGTCGTCGGGAGTGGTGTATGTAGCGAGTAAGGATCAGGGTTCGAGCTGTTGAAGATGCGCTCGAGCGACTTCTCGCCTCGGCTTGCCGACAGCTCTGCATGTTCACGTTGTATACGCTCCTTGACATTCAGATTCTGTGTTTTGATGGGGGGAAGAGCGAGAGCCGCCGGGTCAAGATTTAGTGTGGGCGTGATACCATGCATCGTGCTCCAGCGCTTGCCGACTTTCTCGTCAAAGCTTTCGGACGTACTGAAGTTCCAGCCATCAGAAGAGAGTGTGTCGTCCTCAGAGTCATCATCTGCATCAATGCCCGCATATTGCAGATCTGTTGGGTTTGCAATCCAAAGTGAACTTCGGGATCCACCGCCCCACTCCCAAACCTTGAAGTCTTCGACCAACTTAATGAGATTGGTCGTCGGATATCTTTTACTGCTGTTGGCGATATAGGGATGTCTCAAAATCATATCTGCAGAAGGACGCGAATGCTGATCTTGATTCAGGCAGTAGGCAACGAGGTCTTTCAAGTCTGAAGAGTACTGGTCACCTTTGAGGCGTGGTGCCCGTTCCAATTTGCGGGAAAGGTCTTCATTGAATCCGACATCGTGGTTCGGTGGCGCGCCAGAGGCCATCTCGTAAAGTGTACAGCCGTATGACCAGATGTCAATTTCTGTCCCATATGGCTTTTCTTCCGTCTCCACACCGGTCATCACGTCGACGATTTCTTTTGGCATCCAATGAGGCGTTCCAACAATCGTTTTGCGTTTCGAGCTAACATTGTCCTCGAGAACACCCACAATACCGAAGTCGCCAAGCTGAATATCACCGTCCTCAGTGATGTAGACGTTGGCACATTTGATGTCCCGATGAATGATTCCAATATCGTGCATGCCTTTGATCGCAATCAGGAGCTCACGTGCGATTGGAATGATGTACTTTTCCTCTAGACCCATATGCTCCCTCTGGAATGGCCGCATCAATGTACGGACACTGCCGCCTGTGCAGTAGTCTGCAACAATCCATAGTTGAGAGTGCAAGTCGAAAGCATCATGAATAACGTTGACGTTCTTGGTTTTGCTGTCCTTCAGCTGCTGGAGGATACTGACTTCTTTCTTGAAATCACGTATCGTCTCGTCCATTCGATCGTAGTCAGCGCGAAAGTCTTCCTCGTCGATATTTGTGATCTTGACGGCCACCAAATTCCCGGTCTTTTGTGACCTGCATTTGTAGACCCGGCCGAAGGCACCTTTGCCAATAAGCTCAAGAAAGTCGTAAGGTGGCACCTGTGAGCCAGCCTTCTCGCAATTCCGCACAACGGATGCATACATTTCTTCTGCATCTCGCTCACGCTTGAGCTTTTCCTCCTGCGCTCGCAGGAATGTTGACGCCATGATGATACGCCGGATAAGACGACCGCGATCTCAAGCCTTTGGTCCCAGAATGTAATCGGTTTTCGAGGTTAGCCAAAGTCAGACCCACCACAAATTGCCTGCTTGAGACGCAGCATGTGTAGGGGCGCGACCTGCAAACCGTTGCATCGGAGCAATCATGAAACTAAGTGACGGCTCTTGACTCTGCAATATGGACGTTGAAAATATGTTAGCAAGTACATCGATCAGACGGCCGGTCTCATAGAGTGAGAGTTGACCAAGTGTTGCAGATGGCCAGCATCAGTACATGATATGGCAGGGCACATGGCTGGCCAGAGTCTAGCCCCGTTGCAGCCGCGGAACGGTTCCCATGAAACAACAAAGTTCAGTTGCCATGCATAGTATTCCGTACACGGTATGCCTCAGCGCACAGGAAGGGTGCGGCTCCTCCCGAACTTTTCGCCAAGCCCACCACACCAAATCGCATTCTTCACAGCTCCAGCAGAATTACAAGCTGTCGCACGACAAATCTACATCGACAACAACACCGTCATCATGGGTCGCATGCACAGCAACGGCAAGGGCATTTCGTCCTCTGCCATTCCCTACTCGCGGACTCCCCCGGCATGGCTCAAGACCACTCCTGAGCAGGTCGTCGACCAGATCTGCAAGCTCGCAAAGAAGGGTGCCACCCCGTCGCAGATTGGTGTTGTCCTCCGTGACAGCCACGGTGTTGCGCAGGTCAAGGTCGTCACTGGTACGTGATGAGAATTGGGGAGAAGATGGTGGAGCATGTCACTAATAAATCTCTAGGTAACAAGATTCTCCGAATTCTGAAGAGCAATGGTACGCACGCACCACTTATTCAGCCTGTCTGAAAGACGAACATGAGCCGCCTTGAACACGATCATTCTGCGACTTGAAAGAGAGTTGCCACGGATATACGTAAAGAGACGGTCATGCACAATCTACTCGCAACATGCGAAACAAAACATGCCTCTGCTTGGTCATAGACTGACGGAGTGATAAATAGGCCTTGCCCCCGAGATCCCTGAGGACCTCTACATGCTTATCAAGAAGGTGAGTTCTGCATTATATCGCATGGGGCTCAGGTCACTCACACCGTTACCAGGCCGTCGCCGTCCGGAAGCACCTCGAGCGCAACCGAAAGGACAAGGACAGCAAGTTCCGCCTCATTCTCATCGAGTCCCGTATCCACCGTCTCTCGCGCTACTACAAGACCGTCGGTGTTCTCCCGCCCACCTGGCGATACGAGAGCGCGACCGCCAGCACCCTCGTCGCATAAACGTTTTGTGCGTGGGTTATGGTTGTGGTTGACGATTTGATTTTGCAAAACTGCATCAATATGGGCGGAGAAAGCATGGCGTCTATGGCAGTGGACTGGCTTGTCCATTCCCCGGGCAATCAGTAGTGGAATTAAATGAAAATTTTCAATGATCCTAAATCCTTCTCGCGTAAAACATGGCAATTATTTGCATTATGGACGATGTGACTATCGTGTGGTATATTCATCGTGAAAAAGAAACCAACGCCTCGGAAAAATATCTGACTGTGAATTCCCCACCAAAGATCACAAGCAATTCATACTGAGCCCGTAGTACGGAGTTAAAGTTTGCCTGGCATGGGGCAGCACCCAATGTGAAAGACCAAGTCTGATGAGTCCAACTCAGCACACTCAAGCTTCAGCTGGTCCTTCCTCAGCCGTGCCATAATTCGCCCGCTTGACACCTCGGGACCGGCCGGTGATATCCTGCCAGGTGGCGCCGAAACGACGACCAGTGCTGGCGAGTAGACCCTCCTCTTCCTCCTCGCGCAGGGCGTCGTCAAGGACGTCCTCGTCGAGCTTCGGCACACGGAAGAGCATGACGACGAAGACGATAAGGAAGATGCCGAGGAAGGCGAACTGCGCGTAGAAGCTGACGAGGCCGAAGTACGGGAAGTTGGCGTTGATGCGGTTCAGGAAGGTGCTCTGCACGCTGGGCGTGCACACCAGCTTCGCGATCGGGTTGTCGGACAGCTCCGTGCACGGCTTGATGGCATTGTGGTGCTCGCTGCAGTCGGGCTGCAGGTCCGGGTTGTAGGTCGGCAGGTCGCAGAAGGTCTGCGGGCCGTAGGTGGCGTATTGCGGCGCGACGATGAGCGCGAGAGCGTAGTTCACGGCGAGACTGATGAGGGTGAGTAGGACGGTGCCCATGAGCATGGCGTTCGGTGTAGTTTGGCCCTTTTGGATGCGGAACAGGCTGACCCAGAGGAAGCGGATACCAATGGTTGCGAGGCCAACCACCGACGCGCTGAAGAAGAGCAACGTGAGCAGGAGGAAGAAGATGTAGTCGATCGGGAACACGCGAGAGGTGGCAGTGAGCAATTCGTTTATCGGCTGGAGGATGTTGGTCTTTCCGAGCACGTAGCCGCAGCTGGCACCGCACACAGAATTCTTGATCTTATCAACCATAGTGATCAGCATGCTGGCGAAGATGATGAGTGAGATGACAAGCAGCAAAAGACCACCGATCAACTTGAGCGGACGGAAGACCGCCTCGACCTTGAGCCAGATCCGGATGAGGGCATTTCGTCCTTCGCCGCTGGTCTCAGCTGCAAGACGCTCTCGACGGACGAGAGTACGCTCTTCGCGGATCAGCGCCTCGAGTTCCCGACGGTCGCGAGCGTCGAGACCCTCTTCGCGTCCTTCGCCGCGGCCCATCAGCTGGCGCTGGCGTTCGCGGTTTTGCTCGAGCTGACTGGAGGTGCTGGCCGCGAGCTGCGGAGCCGAGATTCGCGGAGCGGACTTGATCAATGCGAGCGGCAGGAGGGCGAGGCCGGGTGCTGTGTAAAGTGAGTAAAGTATGGTGCCAATCAGGGTCAAGAGTCCAATTGCAAAGGTCAAGGCACGTTCGCCATCTGCATGAAAGTCAGTCTGTGAAAACGCATATGTCGCACTTCTTGACTTACGGTTCTCAAGCAAGATGTCCTTGAAGTAGTCCAGGTCCTTGTGGTCATCCCTGGCCTTCTTGACTACGGGGATGAAAAAGCCAACCAGGAACAGGATGACTGCAAGCAGAATGAAGGCAATGGTGTACTTGAAGGCACCCCAGAGCCTGCCTTTGATGGTCTGCTGGCCTTCCTCGGCTGCGACTTCATCATACTCCTCATGCCAGAAGTATGTGAAGGGCACGACGATCAAGCAAAGGACAGCGTCCAAGCTGTAGAGCGTGTAGTAGACGATCTTCAAGATGTAGAGAGTCTCGTCAACCTTGTCTGGGGTAGCCCAGTCCTTCTTGCGTCCTAATTTGCGCGAAGTAGTCGAGGAAACCAAGGCAATGTCGACAGGCATCAACAGAATCGTGGCGAGCAATGCGAGGACCGTGATCCAACAGACGATCGTGACACCAAGTGCGCGCTCTGAGGGCTTCTGGTAGACGAATACGAAGATGGCGGAAACGATGAAGATGATGGCCAAGCACACGGCATAGGCGACCCAGATGAGGGACGTCTCAATGAGCGCCATTTTTGCTGGTCAAGGTGCAGTTGAACGCTATGTGATCCAAGTTCGTAGCCGAAAGGCTATGGAGTGATCTCTCGCAAGCTCTCGGGAGCTGCGTGCTGTGTTTGTTTTGACGCGGTCCTGAATACCGCGAGGCAGCTCCTTGTCTGCGACTGGAAGACGTGCGAGAACGGAATGAGGTCCTCAGAGCGCGTTCTTCTCCAACTGTGAAGCTCGCAAGGCAGTCAAGAGCAGCAAAACCTGCTTGAGTGAGAGAAAACTCGCGAAAAGCTTGAGTGCTGCTGGTGATCGCGATGGTCCGCTCTGACGTCGACCGTTGTGGCGCCAAGCTCCAAGCCGTCCAAGGTAGCACCGCCGCAAAGTGGCTAGTAAAGCTGTTGGATCCCAGTCTGGTTAAGCGACATTTCTGCCATTCTGTGATCGCGTCTTCAGAATACTGGACACGCGCATTCATTGGCAGTGAGCTGCTCGACATCAAATCGGGCTGGGCCAGACCCGACAAGAGATGGCAGATGGATAATTCGATACCGGCGTTGCAGGTATAAATACACCATGGAATGCTACACCGAGCTGCTGCCTCCCACTGCAGTCTCCCACGCAGTCGCCCTGCCTTTCCAGGGACCAAACGCGAACAACCTGGTCGTTGCGAAGACATCGCTCTTGCAAGTATTCAAAATCATTTCGCCCGATCTGAAAGATGGCACTGCGAAGGACAAAGATCGACTTGTATTGGTCGGCGAATACCCGCTCTCTGGCACGGTTACTGCCATCAGTCGGGTGAAGATCTTGGAAACAAAGACAGGCGGAGAAGCTTTACTGCTGTCGTTCGCGCAGGCTAAATTGAGCTTGCTCGAGTGGGATGCGGAGAACCACCGAACGAGTACGATCAGCATTCATTACTACGAGGGCGACAATGTGATAGAACAACCATTCGGACCGGGTCTTGCGGAATGCGACACGATACTCACGGTAGATCCGAGCTCACGATGCGCTGCCTTCAAATTTGGCGCGAGATCGCTCGCCATTATCCCGTTCAAGCAACCCGGAGATGACCTGATAGGTGATGAGGAGGAAGGGAATGATATGGTGGTGACCTCGAATGGCAAGGATACTGCTGCGCAAAATGGCGAGGAGCTTGCCCTCGAGACTCCTTACAAATCATCATTTGTGCTGCCATTAACCACGCTGGATCCCTCACTAAGCAATGTCGTCCACCTAACCTTTCTCCATGAGTACCGCGAACCGACATTTGGTATTCTAGCATCTCCAACGAAAGCCTCTTCGGCGCTCTTCGTGGAACGCAAAGACATTCTCACATATACCGTATTCACTCTCGACCTTGAGCAGAGAGCTTCCACGAACCTGATCACGGTGTCAAAGCTGCCATCATCGCTTTGGAAGGTTCTCTCATTGCCTCTCCCCATCGGTGGAGCACTATTGATTGGCGCAAATGAGTTCATTCATATCGATCAAAGCGGCAAAGCCAATGCCACGGCAGTGAACGAGTTTGCAAGGCTAGAGAGCGATTTCGGTATGGCAGACCAATCCTATCTCAACATGAAGCTCGAAGGCTGTGTTATCGAGACGTTGGACTTCCCTTCCGGTGCACTCCTTATTGTCTTGGCCAATGGCTCCTTAGCAACCCTGACTTTTAAGGTGCTTCGAAGAAGTATCAGTGAGCTTGTGGTGACGAGAATCACCTTGGAAAGTGTTTCCGCCGTTTCGCCCACCAGCCCATCGTGCTTGGCTGGCCTTGCGGACGGTAATGTGTTCATTGGCAGCAGCGATGGAGCGTCGCTTTTGGTGAACTATTCACAGCCATCCAGTTCCATCAACCGAAAACGCAGCCTCGCACAGATGAATACCAAGTCCACCGAGCCTGAAGACGAGGATGAGGTTGAAGAGGATGACGATGACTTGTATAGCGCTGCGCCCGAGCCGAAAAGACGTGCGACATCAGCGCTTGTTGCTTCTGAGGATGAAGATCTATCAGATTACAAGCTAGAGCTCCAGGATCAACTACCATCCATCGGTCCGACCAACCAGATATGCCTTGGGAAGGCGAAGCACTCGAGAAGCGATAAATTGGAGCTTGTAGCCGGTACCGGGCGAGGCCAAACGAGTCGATTGGCAATTTTAAATCGCGACATAACACCAACACTGGTCCAGACGGCTTCAATCGATGGCGTCACGGGAGCTTGGGCTGTTCACTCAAGAGAATCTAAGAACGCAGTATCGGATGTTGCAGCCGAAGAACCAGGATACGACAACTTGCTTTTTGTCACGGACGGTTCTTCCACGAGGATATATGACATCAATGCCTCGGAAGCGGGCTATATTGAGCGATCTGCGCCTGAATTCGAGACTGAGGGCGAATCATTGGAAGTCAGCACTCTCAGGGACGGTTCCCGAGTAGTTCAATGCCGTCGGAATGAAATTCGCGTGTACGAGGCAGACCTCTCTCTGAGCCAAATCATCCCAATGGTAGATGAGGAGACGGACGCGGAATTCAATATAATCCACACATCGACTTGTGACCCCTACATACTTGTCATCAGGGACGATAGCAGCGTCCAGGTACTACAAGTTCAGGGCCAAGAGATCGCTCCGTTAGACGCAGCTGGCTCGATACTGGAGAAGAAGTGGTTGAGCGGATCGCTATATTCTGGCAGCCTGACCAGAGACGAGCCCGTTCTGCTTCTCCTCAGCGTGGACGGTGCATTGCACGGGTTCAGCCTGCCTGGTCTTGAACCAATCTTTACGGCGCCGAGTCTGCCTCACCTTTCACCTGTGTTTAGCTTAGACTCCGCACAGCGAAGAATGGGCGCCAAGGAGACTCTCACGGAGCTGTTGTTTACCGATCTGGGCAGCGACGGTATCTCGCAGCCTTATCTGATACTTCGGACCGCCATGGATGATATTGTTCTCTACGAGCCATTTTCGAGTCCGACCCCATCAACATCTCAGCCCTGGAGTGCCGGCCTTCGATTCCGGAAGGTACCGATGGTGTATGTTCCGAAGTACAACGAAGCCATTGCGGAAGAGCTCGAACTTCGCCCTGTCTCTCTGACTCCGGTATCGATCGGTGGCTATCAAGCTGTTTGTATCCCTGGAATGCCTCCTGCTGTGATCATCAAAGACGCAACGAGTCTCCCGAAAGTTCTTGAAGTGCGACAAATGGAAGATTCGGGAAAAGTGCAGGTTATCTCTCCCCTACATCGAGAAACATGCCAGCATGGATTCCTCACACTCGGCCCTGGTGGTACATTGCAAGAGTTCACGCTTCCGGAGGATGCGTGGTACGGTGCCGGTTGGTCTGTCACGCAATTGGACCTTGGAGATTTGGCGCAAGAGGTGCGGCAATTGACATATCATGCTCCGAGAGGCTTGTATGTGGTCGCAACCTGCCGAGACGTCGATTTCTATTTCTCCGAAGACGACAACCGGCACCCAGATCAAGATGGTAAGTTTCAAAATTCCTTTTCACAAGTCATGTCAACGCATCACGACAAGCATCACGTCCTCCTCTTACAATTCAGGAGTGGCGTCTACTGGTGAATGCAAGATCAACTTCCTTCCTACAGCTGAGTGCCGCCTTTGCTATGTTCAACGTGCGGACTGCTTTGGGAAAGATACACCTTTTCCCATGCACTTGTCCCTCCGTTAGCAAGATCATCATCTAACAGTGCACCAGATATCTCCCTTCGACCGCAAGTCCCGCAATATAGTGTCCATCTCGTCTCATCGGCCACCCAGCGGATCATCGATACATATGAGATGCCTTATCTCCAATGCATCACCTCGCTCAAAGTTATGCCGCTCGAGGTGTCGGAGAACACTCACGAGCAAAGGCACATGGTGGTCATTGGGTCCGCGGCTCTTCGAGGCGAGGACATGCCCGCTAAAGGTACGGTGACAGTGCTCGATATCATTGATGTTGTGCCCGACCCCGACCGCGACGAGAGCGGAGTCAAGTTCCACGTCTTCTCAGCAGAGGACACCAAAGGTGCCATTACTGCCCTAGAATCATTTCCTGGTGGTCTTGTCGGAACGGCACAGGGTCAGAAGCTTATGATTCGAGGCCTAAAAGAGGATGGTTCTTGCTTGCCTGTAGCCTTCCTCGATGCGCAATGTCATGCTACCGTTCTCAAGACTCTCCAAGGTCGCGGGTTATGGCTTCTGGGTGATGCGTGGAAGGGCTTATGGTTCGGCGGCTTCACTGAAGAGCCCTACAAGATCACGGTGCTGGGCAAAAGCCGCACTGATATTGAAGTCATCAGCGCCGAGTTTCTCCCCTTTGACGGTCAACTATACATCCTCATCGTCGGATCCGACACCGACCTCCACATCTTCCAGTACGACCCTGAAAACCCGAAGACGATCTCCGGAATGCGACTTCTGCATCGATCAACCTTCCATCTCGGCCATTTCCCCACCAACCTCACCCTGGTCCCCTCCACACTGGCCCCTGCTTCGCAACAAGACGCCGCACTCGCAAATGGCCACTCAGAAGACGAGTCGGCCGCGCTCTTCCACGTCTTGACCACTTCACACACCGGCGCGGTCGGCCTTATCACACCCCTCGACGAAGGCACCTACCGCCGCCTTTCCGCCTTGCAAACCCATCTCACTTCGATCCTCGAGCACACCGCAAGTTTGAACCCGCGCGCATATCGCGCTGCTGTCGAGGGCGAAGGGTTTGGCGGCCGTGGCGTCGTCGATGGATCATTAGTGCGCCGCATTGCAGAACTTGGTGCGGCGAAGCGCAGCGATGTTCTGGGACGCGCGGCGGGAGATGCGTGGTCGTTGAGGAGCGACTTGGAGATCATCGGAGGTGGTGGGCTGGCGTATCTGTGATTTGTAACGAAAGGGACTGTTTGCGGTTGCCATGTTTGGGATATGACAGGAGAGGACAGGCGGCAAATGTACTGTACTACTATGCACGAGATATCGAAGCTGAAATGCTTGTTTCATCACATCATGGCAAGATTACAACCTGCTTCCCAGCGGGAGATCTCGTGCATGCAGTCTTTCTTTTCGAACGCGTGTCTTTCTTGACAATTTCTTATCATTAAACAAGAAGTCCAGAACGGTGGAATTACCAGATTACCTACCCCAAGATCCTCATCACATCATACAGAAGTCATCTCGGGACCCCGTGTTACCAATCCGCACTAACTATATCGTTACTCCTCCCCCCTCGGCTGTTTCCAAAGCTTCTTCCACCCCTTCTTCTGCACACTTCCTTCCCGCCCAAGCGCCGCGCCACCCGCGCCCGGCGACGCCGCCGACGAGAAGAACGGCCGCCCGCCCTCCGTACTCCTGCGATCGTGCTGCAGCGACAACTTCCTAAAGAACCCTCCCCCTCCGCTCACCGGCGCATTTCCTGCGGCAGGCACCGCCCCTTCAGCGCCGCCGTCGCCGCCGAAGTACGGATGCTGTGCTCTGGGCACCGCGGCGGGCTGCGGTCGGCGTTGTTGTTGTTGTGCCAGACGTGGATCCTGATCGAAGTCGTCATCGTAGTATTGCTCTGTCGTGAAGGACCGGTCGTCTTCGTCGTAGCTGTAACGGCGGGGATCTTGTTGGGGGGCGGCAGAGCGAGCTGCGGCGGCGGTAGCGGCAGGGGGTTGGGGTTGCTGCTGCGGTGCGCGGCGGTAGCCGGATTGTGGATACGAAGAAGCAGGCGCAGCGGCGGTGTTGCTCGCTGGGGCTGTGAGGTTGTGGGAGGGTGCTGCAGTCGTGGCGGTGGCGCCGATCGGCGGCAGGGAGAGGCTGAGACCTTTATTGTAGGAGTGCTGGGAGGTGTAGGCTTGGGGAGCAGTAGCAGTAGCAGCAGCAGCACCATTGTGGTGGTCATCATAGCCGTCATCCGTGTCATCGTAGCCATCGCCCATCGCGAGACGGCTGGACGGCGCGCCACGGCCGGTAGTCGTCAAGCCGAGCCCTGCGGCGGCGGAATTGCGGCCGGTATTGGCGATCGTGTTGGCCGTCGTGGGCGTGAAGGGGCTCGAAGTTCTTGAGTTGAGGCGCACGCTCTGTAGCTCGCCATCGTCGCCGAGGAACGACTCCTCGTAGTCCTCGGGATTCTTCGGCGTCTCGCGGACGCGGAAACCTCGGAGACGATCCATGAAGCTCCGACGGTGACTCTGGAAAGTAGCGGTGTTCAGATCACCGGGTCCCTCATACCGTAACGCCGGGACCAGCAGCCGGTACGGCATCGTCGTGCCGGCGGGATCATGCTGATCGATCTCCATGCACAAGCTGATATCCAGCCCATCCTGGAGGTCGATGTGCGCGTCAAACTCCGCGTTCGCGCCGCCCTTGGCCACGGCCTTGCGCACCTCCTTCTCAGAAAGATTCGTCGGCCGGCGCAAGAACATCGGCCGCTCGTCATCGCCGGCGGTGAAGCTCGCGCTGCGACGTCCTTCCAGTCCCGGTCCGCTGAAGCTATTCGCCCGTTGCATCGCCTGCTCTTGCTGCTGCTGGTAATCCTGTGGGATCGGGCCCGAGATATTCGGCCTCCGCCGCGAAGCGCCCGACAATCTCCGGACGAGGTTCGGCACGCGGCTCAGCGACATCGTGCGCCGCATGGAGCCCGGCGGGAATCGGCGGTCGCGCTTGCCGCCCCACTCGCCTCCGTCGGGCTCACCTCCCACAGGCTCATCGGGCGTCGGCAGCGGCGCCGTGGCCGCGGGTTTCAATTTCGGCGAGGGCGGCGGCGTGGAGCCGGGGACCCATTCGCGGATCATACAGAAATTGCGACGCGGCAGCAGATGCCGGTTCCCGCGCCGGCTGCCGTCGACATCATGCTCGAACATCGGGATCAGATCCTCATCCGTCTCCTCATCGAGGTGATGCACCTTGTTCCGCTGGTTCAGCACATCGGCCATCATATTCGGCGGCGGCGTGTTCACGATGGCGGAGGAGATGACGTTGGGCATGTAGCGATGATCGCGGTCCTTGCGGATGCCGAGCTTCTTGTTGCTGTAGAACTGGCCGACGGCGCCGAGGTGGACGTCGCCGCCCAGGATCGTGATGCGCACGCTCTTCTCCGCCGCCAGCTCCTGCAGCTCCTGGATGAACCAGTTGCGCTCGGCCTTGTGGTGCTTGGCGGTCCAGTGGTCGTCGAGGTCGTCGAGGATCTCGACGCCGCCGTCGATCTTGTTGACGAAGCCGCCGAGCAGGCCCGCGCGCCGCAGCGCCTTGACCGGGTCCATGACCCGGCTCGTCAGGATGTTCTCGAGGAAGTTGAGGCGCGGGTACGCGATCGGCACGCCGAGCAGCACGAGCAGGTGCTTGATCGGGCCGTCCTTGGTGATCTCCGCGCGGCAGCGGTCGAAGACGAGGTCGTACGTCTCCTGGCACAGGATCTCGTCGCGCTTGCGCTCCGTGCGGCAGTCGAGGCCGAGGAAGGCGACCTTCGGGCCGAGACGCAGGAAGAGACTGCGGCTGACTTGGTTGATGTACGGACCGGGATGCTCGCCCAGCAGCCAACTCGGCTCCTCCTTCTCCGTCTCGGTTGGGAGGCTCTGGTGCTGGAACAGCATGTAGTACTTGAACGCGACCGCCCCGAGACCCGTGAAGACGCGCGTGCTCATCGAGCTGTCGGGATAACTGCCATAACCATCGATGATATCATGATCGTCCCAGATATTGACCATCGGGATCTGCGACGTCGCGGCGCCGAACAGGCCCTGCGAGAACCACATGCTGTACCGATTGAGGTAGAAGGCCTCGAGCTCGCGCTGCATCTCGATCGTGAAGTCCGCATGGTGCTTATGCTCCGGGTTCTTGATCCGCAGCCAATCCTTGAACAGCGTGGTCTCGTGCATCGCCGCATCGTTGTAGATCTGATCCCCGCCGCCGATCATGACGTGGAACGGGCGGTGCTGGTGGCGGTTCAGCACGTCGCGCCACAGCGGATCCGGGCCGCAGAAGTTGTCCGCGGCGACGCTGTACGAGAAGCCGTTGCAGGAGTGGAACATCATGTTCATCGTCTCGCCGCGCGCGGGCACCCAGAACGCGACGGCGGGGCCTTTATTGATGCGGTACGCGACGCGGTGCTGCGCGTCCGTGAGCTCGATGGCGACGGCGAAGCGCCAGAACGTGCAGCCCTGCTCGGAGTGCAGCTTCGTCGCCTTCACCTCGCGATACCGCCGCGCCTTCTCGCCGTCGCGGTTCTGCACGCGGTTCTTGTCCTGGAAGGTGATATGTTGACTCTGCCGGCCGTCGGCCCCGGTGGAGGCCTGGGGCCCGAGGATCGGGGTCCGCGTCGCGGCGTACAGGCCGTGATTGGACTCCTCGCGGCTGAGGTCGACGCCGGGCTCGATGTCGTGCACCGGCCGCACGTACAGCGCGCGCCCCGTCCGGGACAGCTTGACCGTGCCCGCGACCGGATCCTCGGCCTCGGGCAAGAGCGCCGCCGAGTCCGCTCCCGGGGCCCGCGGCGCGGGATCATGCAGCGTCATCGGCTGCGCGAACAGGCGCAACGAGGGCGTGCGCGTGAGATCCGAGCGGTCGTCCTGCGTGACGATCATGATGGTGCCGTGCCAGACCTCCTTGCGCGCCGCCGGCGGCGCGCCCTCGCGGCTCGGGCCGGCCGGGGCGGCCGTCTCCGTCCGGATGCCGGTATACCGCAGTAAGGGGCCGCACTTCAGGAACAGGCGCGGCTGGAAGCCGTTCGCTTTCTCCTCGTACGGCCCATCGTATTGGCTGAGGTCGGGGATATTCTTGGTCGCGGCGCTGGCGCTGGCGCTCCCGCCGGAAGGGCGGCGGGAGTGGCCCTTCTCCCACCACGTGGCGTCTCGGTGCTCCTTGTTCGCCGCCAGCGCGGCGGCGACGGCGGCGCTCACCGTGGCTTCGAAGTCGAGATCCTCGGTCGTCAGGCGCGCGACGCCGGCTTTCCGCCAGTCGTCCAGCGGCTTGCTGGATTCGGTGTAGGAGCGGTGGTCACGGTGGCCGTGGTGGAGGAAGTCTCCGAAGCGATGGCGCTTCTTGTCGGCTTTCGTGTCGATCGGGGGTAAAGGTTTGCTGTCGAAGCCCACTTGCTCCCGCGCTTCACGAGCCGCGGGCGCCTGGGGAGGAACGGCGTACTTGACGGCATCGTTTGCCGTGTTCAAGACGCCCCGGCCGGATGCGGCATCGGGAGGCAATGCAGGCGCGGCTGTCGATCGAGTTGATTTCGACACGCTGCGACTCACGCCTCCCGTCTGCAGTGGTTGCTTCGTTCTTGCGTGGTCGCCAGAGAGCCGCTGAGCCGGCGGTCTGGCGTCACTGACACCATAGCTCTGCCCGAAACCCCCGCCCTCTGGTGTGACTGGCGACACCGGACTCGTCGGTGAAGGGAGATTATCCTGCATCAAGCTCTTCCGTCGCTCATACGCCGCCTTGCCCCGCTCGGCGGCCGCTTCCTGCGCCGCGGGGTCCATCGCGCCGGACTCGCGCGATCCTTGTCGATAATGTCGACTGTGATTCCGCCCGAGGTCGAGCGACGCCCGTCCCGAATCCGGCCCACGAGGATCCGACGATGCCCCGTTCTCCACCAGCTGTGCGCGGCGCATCTTCGGCGACGAAACCTCCTGCGCCGGGACCTTGGACGTTTTGACCGCGTTGTTGGCCTTGTGTTGTGGCGGGCGCCGGGCAGCCTCGTCGTCGCGCGGGGCGGCGCCTTCGGAGGCCAGCCGCGGCCGGCGATCGTCCCGGTCGCGCCGACTCGGTTTGCGCGGGGCGCCCTCGCTGGCGATTCTTCCTGCCGCGCCACTGTCGCCGCCCTGCCCGGAGAGACTCCGTTGCCGCGCGCGCTTCTCCGCCTGCTCGATCCGCGCTCGCTTCTCTTCCTTGCTCCATGACTCTAAATTCTGCAGCGGAGACCTATCCGGGACAGAGCTCCTCCTGGGACCCTCAGCTGCGGTGGTAGGAATGGACCCTTGTCGCGGCTTCGTCTGCGGCTGTGATTTCGACGTGGTGTTGGTGGTGGTGTTGGTGGTCCGGGGTGACATCATGTCCGGCGACCAGGCGCTGGCACGGAGGTTGTCCGGGACGTAATCCGGATCGATGTGGAGGGCGGGTGGGCCGTCGACATCGGCGACATGTTTCGTCTGCGCCAGCTGCGCCGACGTGGCGGCCGGCTGCGTGGCCAGCGTGTCCCGCACCGGCCCCTGCTGGAGGCCCTCGCTCAGCAGCTTGGCGGCGGCGATGGCGGCCTCGGGGTCCTTCTTGGAGTCGGCGCGGAAGATGCCATGGTGGCCGATCACGGGGCTCTCGTCCAGCGCGGGCGCCCGTTCGGAGAAGGAGCGTTTGACGGCATCGGTCGCGCGTGGCGGCGGCGGTTGGTAGTACTGGTAGGGCCCGGAGGCTGCGCGAGGCGAAACGGGCGACGAGTCTGGGTCTGGAGCGTTGTCGGCGGCAGCGGCCGACGGGGCCATGCCGTTTTTCCAGAGGCCGGAATTCCGGTGGATATCCATTGGAGGAACTTCTTTGTGATTGCTGGTCGTTATTCGTGTCGGGAAGATTATGCTATGCTATGCGGTGCAATTGATAGTGGTGCCGACGATCAGTAGCTGTCGAGGTCGAGCTTCATGCCGCTGAGCTTCGCGCAGGCGTTAAGCGAGCTGCATCGCTGCGAAAGCCGCCAAAGTCGCACTGTCCTTGGTGAAACACCAAGCTGGAACGGTAGGAAAACCAAACAGAAATGAAGCCAATGTAGGTCTGGGCCTGTCTTACCAGGAGTGAAGAGAGAGAAGAGAAGTGAAAAGGTGGCAGGGAACGGCAATCCGGTTTGCGTGCGGTGCAGCGGAGGGTGGCTGGTATTCCACGCACAAGCGCGCCCGGCTGTGCATGGGGCCTATAAGGTGAGAGGGAGCAGCTGCAGCATGGGCGTGGCACCTACCGGGGGGGATCTTCGTGTCGGCCTATCGAAGTGCACGTCTTATATGAGCTGTCTCTGCGTAGACAAAGAGCACATGCGGTTGAGATGTGATGTTTGTCAGGCTGCGTGAAACATGAAGATGTCGCAGCTCCCCCAAGCAGGCCGAAAACCTCCGTCGGAGCATTGCATCACGTGATGATACAGCGACCATGTGGACGGAGGAGCAAACCCCGACCGTCCGCGGTCACATCCAAGATTACGTAAGCCGTGAAACAACCACGCCCATGGGCCTCTGCAGGACCTCAGCACGACCGCCTGCGAGCGACAATGGTTCACTTATGGGCGATACGATACATGAGTAAGAGTCCCCGGCCGCGAAGCAGGCAGTACCGTGGACGACGATTCCAATGACATATCTGCGCGGTCTGACGCAAAAGCTCGTGTAAGCACCGTAGGTAGGATCGAGACCTCAGACCTCTGTCACTCCAAAATAGGCAAAATCGCCCTCGATTGGTTGGCTTCAGATGTTGACATCGTGAGATCCTCACCCACTACCACGAGGACAGTCATGCATTGGCGTCGATCGCACCGCTTGGCGGCCAGCCCGTCCACGCCCGGGTGAGTCACGCCGGCGCGCTGGAGGGTGCACGAGCATAGAAGCAACACAGCCGCATATCGTTCCGTCAGTGTGAAACAGTGGGCGCGCTTGTACGAAGATTCCCTCGACGAATAAATAGCAAGTTGTGATCCGCTGCAAAGAGAATCGCTCGAACATCCAATATGCAGCAATCGAACGGGACTCTTCATCACTCGCTCCTCTTCCCTCGTTGGATTCATCGCCATCGCCATCGCCACCACGACATCGAGCCTCCGTGGCGTTGATGACAACAGACATGGCGGTGCTACCCGTCAACCACACGGTCGAATACTCCCCGCAAACCAACACCCTCTCCATCCGACCCAAGCACGGTCGACCGCCGGGCCTCCTCGACCTGCCGCGCGAACTCCGCGACGAGATCTATCGGCACGCCTTCGCCGCCACGCCCTCGCTCTGGGACCGCCGCCACCTGCCCGGCTGCCCCGTCCACGCGCAGCACGAAGTCGCCGCCACCGAACCGCCCCCCTTCGTGCTCCACGACACGACGCTGTCGTACGGCCGCGCAGCCGTGGAACCACCGGCGCGCGCGCGCTGCCGCGCCCTCTGCCTCCGCCGCCACGCGACCGCGCTGCTGCGCGTCTCCCGGCACCTCTACGCCGAGGCCGGACCGGT